>JARYGA010060438.1:3457864-4057864 GCA_030545235.1 Helianthus tuberosus
CTGATGACTTGGATATGAACCTGTTCAAGGCCGCGATCCTCCCTGTTAACCTTTGCACATCCTTGGCATTGGCAGGAGATTTGATATTCACAATAGCCTTAATTTGCTCTGGACTTGCTTCAATGCCTCTTTTTGTCACCATATATCCTAGGAATTTACCTGCTTTAACACCAAAGTGACACTTGGAAGGATTTAGTTTCATATTAAATTTATCAAGGATATCGAATGCTTCCTCTAAGTCTCTAAGGTGATCCTCAGCTTTCTTAGACTTGACCACCATGTCATCTATATAGACTTCCATAGTGTGTCTAATTTGTTCCTTGAACATCATATTGACTAGCCTTTGATAAGTAGCACCTGCATTTCTTAGTCCAAATGGCATAGCAATATAACAATATATACCAGTTGGGGTCATAAAGGCTGTATCCTCTTGATCAGATGGTTCCATCTGAATTTGTTGAAATCCAGATGAAGCATCCATAAAAGTCAACAACTCATGACCCACGGTAGCATCCACCATGGAGTCAATGTGGGGTAATAGGAAAGGATCCTTGGGACATGCCTTGTTTAAATCAGTAAAATCGACACATACCCTCCGCTTTCCATTTTTCTTTTGAACAACAACCACATTGGCTAACCACCTTGGATACTTAACCTCTCTTATCATACCTGCCCGGAGTAGTTTATCTACTTCCTCCTGGATAATGGCATTTCTCTCAGGTGCAAACTTCATCCTCTTTTGATGAATTGGCTTGAATGACTTGTCAATGCCAAGTTTATGAGTAATTATATCTTTAGATATACCTGTCATGTCCTCATGCTTCCAGCCAAAGGTAGTTTTTCTCCTTTTGAGGAAGGATACTAGATCATGTTCAATGTTGTTGAGGATCCCTGATCCTATGAAGATCATGGATTCAGGATCATGGGGATCCATAAGGATTTCTTTAACATCTTGTTCTCTTGCCTCCAAGACATCTCTTGGAGGATGCTTTAATTGCTATTGCTCCCTTGGTCTTGAGGCTGGCTTCATTGATGACGTGTAGCAATTCTTAGCTTCTTGTTGATCACTCTCAATTTTCACCACTCCCCATGGACTAGGAAGCTTCACGCATTGATGATAGGTAGATGGGACTGCCTTCATGTCATGTATCCATGGCCTGCCAAGGATAACATTACAACAGGATAAGCAATCTATAACACAGAATTTTTGATAAGAATGAAGTCCTTCAATATAGATGGGGAGTTTGATGTCCCCCAATGTGTTCTTGGTTTCTCCACTGAATCCCACAAGAACTGAGGATCTTGGTACAATATCCGATTCAGGGATGTTCATCTTCTTAAGGATATCAAGCTGAATGATGTTTACTGAGCTTCCTCCATCTATCAGGATCCTGTGAACAAAGTGGTTAGATATAAACAACGTAATGACAAGACCATCATGATGAGGGTCCTGCACATCAACACGATCATCCTCATCAAAAGTTATGACTTTCTCCTGTGTAACAGTAGAGGTCCGGATGGGTCTATCTCCATTATCCATCTTGGTCTCCTTGGCATGTCTTTTGGCTGCTGAAAAGGAAGTACCACAAATGTCTGATCCACCGGATATAAAGTTTATAACTTGTGCATCTGCTGGAGGAGCAGGAGCTCTTTCTGGGATCCTCTCAGGATCATGGGTCCTTGACTTCTTTCTTCCCAAAAGCTCCTTCAAGTGCCCCTTGCTTAACAAGTAACCAATTTCTTTTCTAAGTGCAATACACTCTTCAGTGAGATGCCCGAAATCCTCGTGATATGCACACCATTTGGACTTGTCCTTTGTTGCGGCTGGTTTATCACTTTTCCTTGGCCATCTTGCTTTCTCACATATATTCTGCATTGCAAGAATTAGTTCATTGTTATCAACAGAAAAACAGTACTCAGAAATTGGAGGATAATCCTCATCATCCTCTTCTTGTTCTACTGCATGCACGTTCTGGTTGTCAGACTTGTTGTAGGACTTGAACTTGTTATTCTTGAAGTAGGATCCTTGTTTTTCCTGTTTTGAGGATCCTGCCAATCTCTCCTGGATCCTTTTATCATCCTCTAATCGGATGAATCTAAAGGCCCTGGTTCTCACTTCATCAAGATTCCTGCATGGGGTCATAACAAAATCATCATAGAATAATGAATCCCTAAGCAAACCCATTTTAAAGGCTTCCACAGCCGTAGCTATATCCAGATTAGGAATATCTAAGGATTCTTTACTAAACTTAGTGATGTAATCTCTAAGTGATTCATTTTGACCTTGTGTTACCTTATATAAGTCACTACTTAAACGTTCAAATTTTCTGCTACATGAGAATTGGCTATTAAACAGGTTAACTAGATTAATAAATGAAGTAATAGAATCAGGGGGAAGACTTAGCAGCCATTTAAGAGTTGATCCTGTAAGTGTGGATCCAAAACCCTTGCATAGACATGCTTCTTTTAACCTGTCAGGAATTGGATTGATCTCCATCCTTTCTCTATATTGGGCTACATGTTCTTCTGGATCCGTTGAACCATCATACAGCTTCATAGTTGGTATCTGGAACCTTTTGGGTATCTCAGCATCACAAATATGTGGTGCAAAACGAGATATCCTATGGCTACCATCTGCGATTTCAGGAATGGGCTTAACCACCCCTGGAACGCTGGATATCATATCCTTCAGTTTCTGTAATTCTCTAGCCATTGTTTGATTGATACCTGTATCCTGCATAGAGCCATGGTTAGTGTTATAAGAATTATTGAAAGTGTTACCTCCCGGAGGATTCAAGTTTGGAATTCCAGATGTGAATCCATATTGACGGGATTCTGGTATAATTGAAGGACCAGAAGAGGCAATGGTCTGCATTGGAATGAAGTCTCCTTGATGAACATCTGTGCTTGGGGGTTGTACGCTTCTTAAGAATCCTTGATCCTGAAAGACGTTGGATCCTTGAACCTGGAAGGAGGATCCTTGAACCTGTGAGGATCCTTGAACACGTGAGGATCCTTGGACCTGGGAGGATCCTTGAACCTGAGAGGATCTTTGGACCTGAGAGGATCCTTGAACTGTGTGCGTTCCCATATATCCTCCTGAGCTGACGAAGGATCCCGGATGCTGGAAAGAGGATCCCGAAGGCTGAAAGTAGGATCCTGAAGGCTGGAAATGAGACCCTAACGTCTGACTCATGGTTGTTGTTCCATAACGCCTTCCCAATGGTTCAGTTTGGTACTGGATATCTAAGGCTGCAGATTACTGGGCAGTTATAGCCGGAGTGTCGAAATCCAGTGACCTTGGTATCAGAGGAGAGTGATCCTCCCCTGATCTCTTCTGTTTCTTGATGTCACCAATCTCCCGGAGGATCCTTTTGTTGGTTTTGTCCTGTTCTTGCATGTGATCCCCCATCTGCAAAATCAAAGTAAAAAGATCATTAGTAGTAGGATTAGAAGAAACAGAAGAAGTTGGTGGTTTTGGAAAAATGGGGCTTGGTCTCTTTGCAGCATTTTCAGCATTCTTCTGAGATCCAGAAGGTGGTGGAGGCAAAGGTGGAACGCCCTGTGAAGAACTTATTGCCGGCATCGAACTTGAAGTGCTCTTTGCTGAAGAAGCCATCTGCTTGGTTGTAATGAACTGAAATGATCACCAAAACAAGAATTTCTTAGGAATGAAGCACCAATTGCCCCACGGTGGGCGCCAAACTGTTTTGGTCAAAAATCAAGCAAGGATAATGCAACCAAATCTTTTGTTGTGAGGTGTGATGCTTGAATCTATGAACAATTGTATGAACAACTTGCAAATCAAATAAAGAGGTGACACAAGTGTTTTGGTCAAAAATTACCGAAGCAATTAAGTGATCAAATTAGTTAAGTGAGGTAGTGTGCTAGAAATTTATGTGAAAAATATATTTTTCCAAGTTGATTGTAAAAACAGTTTGAGGATACGGCTTAGGATATAGAGTTGTATCTGTGATCAAACAATGAGCAAAAAAGTAAAGGTTGACACGTGATGTACGAGGAAAGCCCTTGATCAATCTAGATCGCCGGCACAAAACCTCGGGAGCTGTCAATCGCAGCTGCCTTGTTCTTCTATTACTTCAAATATCAGGATACAGTGCAGGATGTGATGCGGATCAACTAGGTGTTACAATGTAATTCGAATACAAGTGTTTGTGTAGAGTGTTTGCAGTGAGCTAGAGAGCAAAAGTGTTCGAAAGTATGTGTGAAAGTTGCGTGCCTTAATCTGATCCGCCCCATCTATTTATAGTAAAAGAAATGTAACAAACTATCCTAATAAACCGGGATCCGGCGAATATTCCCACTCGAACGTTGTTGACCTGGTCTTTCGGGTTCAACGTCTCTCACATAACAGATACGCCCGAGTCTTGAGGAGAAGAAGTCCATCTGACCGTTAGTAACCCACAGCCTCTAACCTGCACGTGGTTAATTTAGTTAACACCAGGATATCGCCCAGGATGTTAGCAATATCCTAATCCAGTATCCTGGTCACAAGCAAACAACCAAAAGCAGGATATTAGTCAGGATATGTACGCTCAGAAAATGACCCATAACAATTGTCCCCAAATATATCTGTTGGTATACCAATCCAACGGATATATTTTAAAAATTCTATCTCGTAAATCAAGGCAATTAAAACGAAACGATGGTTGAGGTGACATTGTGCCATTTTCAATGCAATATTTACTCTTTACCCCCTATATTCAGCCTATAATTAGCTGAGATATTTCTTCTTGTTATCATTACTCTTCAAGCGATTTTCAGGTAACCATCCTTTCTTTCATCCTCTGTTCTTTTTCCAGAGTTTCTTTTAGTTTGCTTAATACCCTTCATGGCATCACGGACAAGATCTCGTTCGGATGAACCAGTCCCAACCCTCGTGAGTCAAAACCTCATACGAGAACCGAAAAAAGAAATCTGCTGCTTCAACAATGCCGATATCGCTGCCCTCAAGAATTCCGGCGCCTTTCCCGCTGGAACAGTCATTCGCCCTTTTGATCGGGAGGTCCGATCAGACGTGTCATCAGACGTGTCATCAGACGAGTGGGTCTGTTTTTTCGCCTACCCCTTTTCTTTGGGACTCCGGTATCCATTTCCACCCTTTATCTCTCGTTTCTTCGACCTCACCGGCCTTAGTTATGCTCAAACTATGCCAATGGTCTGGCGAGTTTTGATGGTGCTAGATCAAATTAGATCTCGCCATTGCCCTGACCTGTGTATTGAAGACCTCCCTATAGCATACCGGTTGAGGTCCCATGGCGACAGCCGTTTTCTTTTGTTTTCCACCTCCAAAAGCCCTTTAGTCCTTAAGGCCACCAAGAACGAAGACCAATGGCGGCGAAAGTTCTTTTTTGTGAAAAGAGACTCTATCGACAAGGGTTTCGATCTGCCGGTTAGATGGTTAACCAAGGTTAGGATCTAGGGTTTTAGGAATATCCCCAAGTGTATCCTTAAACTATATCCCAAACTTATATCCTGATGTTTTTATGCAACGAACTTCAGAGATTTAGCACCCCCAAGTGCGGAATCCAAGTCCAGGATCAAAGGAATCTACCAACTTCCTGCTAGTGAAAGAACTTTCTCCCTGTCTCTTACAGATTCAAGCCAAAAATCAAGTTCAGAGATGTCTAGTAAGCATATTCTCAGTAATTATCTTTATTTATCAAACCGATTATTTTTCAGAGGTATTATGAGTTTTAAAAATATCTTCCCTTGTGTAGTACCAGTTGTCAACCTTGAAGGCTTCCAACTTGACGAGTTGGATAGTTACTCCAGCCTTGTACCTGTCAAACAAGAATCTAAGCCGAAATCATCTGCCACACCGAAGCCTACCACTTCAAAGACTACTACCTCTCCTAAAGCTCCTCCGGCATCTAGGACCCGGGCCTCTAGCTCCCGGAAGAGGAAAGAAATGGATTCTCCAGCCGCCTCTGAGACATTCTCCCTCGAGAATCATGGATTTAATGAAACCACTTCATTCCTCAAGTAGGTAAAAATTCCCTTCCAATATCCTGAACATGCATGTTAGTCATTATCCTGCTCATTTTACATTGATACCAGTATCTTTAACTGCAGGGCTTGGAACGTCTCATGCACTTGTATGAAGACGCCTGTGGGCTTAATAAGATGCTGGAGATTAAGCTCGAAAAAGCTGAAGCCACCATAGCTGATCAAGGAACAATTGCAGCTGCCAAGTCCCAGCATTATGAAGACAAATACAAGTCAATGATCCAGGAACACCAAGCTGCCCTCCACAAAGCCAATGAGGATGCTCAAGCCAAACTAGATGCCGCCCTTCTCCAATACCAGCAGGATATGAGTTCATATCGGGACAGTCTCAAAGCATCCGTTGTTATCTCCCTTCTCCAAGCCAGGTTAAGGATGGCTTATGAGGACAAGAGTTTGGGCTTCGAATGCCCCTCCTGGAATGTAAAGGCTTGGGAAGCGAAACTACAGGATCTTGGAGGTCATCCCGTCGCTCATCCTGCAAAGCATGCTGGTGAAGAGCCTTCTAAGGCGGCAGAGGAAGTGGCCAATGCTGGTTATGATGCCGAGAAAAATCCTGAGGGGGATGCTGGTGCAGATGCTGGGAAAGAAGTTGTTGATCAAGAAGGTGCTGCCCCTTAGGTGGCGAAGTGGGCGATGATGGATATACGTGCCAAGGCCGGAGCCCACTTTTTTAAATTTCATGGTTGTGGTTTGTACAAACAATTTACTTTTCCTGTCGTTAAACAATTTACATTTCCTGCACTAGAACAATACGATGACCAAAGGTGGATGGGTCCTGGGTTTCAGGATGAAGCCCTTGGTTATCGGTTAGTATAACCTGTTTTGAATGTCGTAACGGTTGAAGGTGGACAGGTCCCGTTTTGAGATAGAACCTTCAACCGTTACATAAGTATGGTAAAGACTAATTGTGCTTTTGGTGGATGGGCCTCGGTTTGAGGTGAATCCAAAAGCACAACTTTTGACATGTTAATAATATAACTTCCTTTTGACTTATTTGTTGTTGCCTTTTAATTTCTGTCATGCATTCCTTAATGTAGATTTTAGCTTTGCAAAATTTTGTACAACTATCTTTTGAAAATATCCCGATCAATATACTCAGTGATATATTATGAAAGCTTTCATTAAATAGAACTTCTAAAAATTCAATCAACTTTAGAGAAAACTTCTAAAGAATAAAAGATAGTCCACTTTCCAAAACCTGTTTTGATAATACTTGTTTGATCAGAGTTTTAATTTCAATCAAGTATCACTTCCAAATATTTCAATCAAATATCCCGAAACATATTCCAAAAACAGATTCCGAAGACGTATCCTAAAGATATATCCTTAATCAGAGTTAAAAATTCGTTTATGGTTCACAAAGGAAAGATCATACCAGGAATTGAGTGTAGCCTTAGTATTAAACTCCAACCCTTTTTGTGGCTTCCCCTGCCAAGATGTCCCCAGTTCGATACACTTAGCTCAACTTTGATTCTTTATGCTTCATACAATTATTTTAGATGGAATGTCCCCTGTGCATGAATTCCTTAAACATGTATAAATTTTTTGAACAATAGTTCCAATTGTATAGACAATTTTTGTGTTACAGGGGTAAAACCCAAAATATACTGGAGATAAATCCTTCGTATCTGGGGGAAATCCCAAATTTTCGTGCGCTACAGGCGGGAGTGTATAAACTCCAAGACTTAGAAAGGTGAAAACCTTTAAACCTTAGAGAGTATGAAAATACCCTTTCGTGAGAGAGGGTGATCAATCCTCATATACCTTAAGGATTCAGGATATAGCCAATAGTAACGAAATTGTCAGCCACTTTTACATGAACTGGTCCCGCCACCTTGAACTATTCCCGAATAGCTTGCGCTCCAGGCGGGGTGTTTAAACCCAATTCGGAAGAAAGGTGAATACCTTTAAACCTGTGAAGGGATCAGGATCCCTTAGACGTGAGAGAGGGGGCCAATCCTCTAATCTTCCAAAGTATCCTGAGTGTGTATCCTGGTGCTACATCCCGAAGAATATACTGCAAAACAACTGTAAACTAAGGTGGGTGTTAGCCTGGCTAACACCCCTCCGATGCTTAAGTCAGTAACGGGTTCAAAATAGTAAATGATATTAAAATTTAATAAAAGAGTCAGAATCCATACCACCCTGAGTCGGAATTTGAATTCCCTACTCACTTAAAATAGAGCTTTAGATGTATAGCATTCCAGGATCTCGGTAGCATATCTCCCTCCATATTCTTGAGTCGGTATGCTCCTTTTCCTGATTCTGATTCAACCTCATAGGGTCCTTCCCATTTCGGAGCCAACTTTCCATCAGCAGGATTAGTAGTATTCTGAAAAGCTTTTCTCAATACCCAATCTCCAACCTGAAATCTTCTAGTCCTTATATTCTTGTTATATGCTTTAGATATCCTCTGTTGATATGCTGCCATCCTTAGTCTTGCAGCATCTCTTGTCTCATCAATAGTATCCAGTTCCTGGCATAGGACTTCAGGATTCTGCTCAGGATCCCTGAGGTTGGATCTTGCTGTAGGTATCACCATTTCCGTCGGGATCACCGCTTCTGCTCCAAACACTAGGGAAAACGGGGTTTGACCAGTTGCATTCTTCACCGTTGTCCTATCAGCCCACAGAACAAAGGGTAATTCTTCTGCCCATCTTCCTTTCTTAGCCCCTAGTCTCTTTTTTAAGTTGTTGACAATTATCTTGTTTGATGATTCGGCTTGTCCATTTGCTTGAGGATGTACCGGAGTAGACGTAATCATTTTGATTCCCCAACTCTTGCAGAAGTCAGTAGTCCTTTTACTTATAAATTGAGATCCGTTGTCACAAATTATCTCAGCTGGTACTCCAAACCTAGTCAGGATATTCCTTTTTATGAAGGATACCACTTCTTGATCTCTAACTTGAACAAATGTTTCTGCTTCAACCCACTTGGAGAAATAATCCGTCATTGCCAACATGAAAACTTTTCCTCCTGGAGCCTTTGGAAGCTTTCCCACTATATCCATACCCCATTTCATGAACGGCCAAGGGGAAACAATAGGATACAGCGGTTCAGCAGGCTGATGTAATATGTTACTATGTCTTTGACATGTGTCACATCTTCGAGCATATTCGGTGGCATCTTTCCTCATCGTCGGCCAATAATATCATGTCCTTAATACTTTTGAGAATAAGGACCTGCCCCCAGTATGGTTACCACAATCCCCTTCATGTATATCCTGAAGTACTTCTTTGGTTTCGGGATCCTCCAAGCACCTCAGATATGGTCCTGCAAGAGATTTCTTATACAAAACATCATTTATAATAGTGAATCGTGATACCTTCATTCTAAAGGCTTTAGGATTCTCATTCTTTGGGATGTGTCCTTCCTTGAGATATCTCATGATTGGAGCCGTCCAGGACTTAGGATCCTCCTCGGGATACTCATCATCAGGATCCTGAATACTTATTACTTCCTTATCCTGAGGATTCGTCGCAGGATATAGGATATGTAATATTGGTATTCGGGTTCCTTCCGGTATCCTGACCGATGATCCCAGATTTGCCAAGGCATCAGCTTCAGCATTATCCTCTCTTGGTACCTGTTCAAGTGTAAAAATATCGAAATATCCTGCTAATTTTTTGAGAATTTCGAGATACTCGATTAACTTCTCTCCCTTAACTGCATAGGTTCCATTAAAGTGATTAGTGATTAACAAAGAATCAACATATACTTGTAAACATCTAATATTCATATTTTTAGCCAACTCTAACCCTGCAATCAAAGCTTCATATTCTGCCTCATTATTAGTAGCAGAAAATTCACACCTAATAGCCTGGGGTAATATGTCCCCCTGTGGCGATTTTAGTAGTATACCTAAACCTACACCTATTACATTAGATGCACCGTCAGTATACAATGTCCAGCATTCTAAGTTTTCTCCTAGCTGCTGTACTTCTAAATCTACTTCGTTTTGAATGTCACTACTGAAATCAGCCACAAAGTCAGCTAAAGCCTGAGACTTTATAGCATTTCTAGGCTCATATACTAAGTCATAAGCACTCAGTTTTACTGACCACTTAGCCATCCTACCCGACATCTCGGGTTTCCTAAGCACATTTTTAACAGGATAATTGGTTTTAACATGAATACTATGTGTCTCAAAATAATGTCTAAGTTTCGTTGACGCCATAACTAGGGCTAATATCAATTTTTCTAAATGAGAATATCTAGTTTCAGCATCTAGTAAACTTTTACTAACATAATAGACAGGATATTGCTGACCTTCATGGTCCTTTGTAAGAACGGCACTTACAACATTCCCTGATACAGCTAGGTATAGGGATAGTGGTTCACCATTTTCAGGCTTCATCAATAGAGGTGCAGTTGAGAGATATCGCTTCAAATCCTGCAAGGCTGCTTCATGCTTTGCTCCCCATTCGAACTTCTTATTCTTCTTGAGGATATCATAAAATTCCTTGCATTTTTCCGAGGATCTTGAAATAAATCTGTTCAATGCTGCTACTCGGCCTGTCAACCGTTGAACATCCTTCATATTCGAAGGTGATTTTATATCCAGGATAGCTCAATCTGCTCCGGGCTTGCCTCTATGCCTCTTTTGGTCACTATATATCCTAGAAACTTTCCTGCCCCCACTCCGAAATGGCACTTAGTAGGATTCAGTTTCATGTTATACTGATCCAGGATATCAAATGCTCCCTTAATATCCTGGAGGTGATCCTCATCCTTTTTAGATTTCACCACCATATCGTCAATATATACCTCCATGGTGTCCCCCAGCTTGTCTTTAAACATCATGTTTACCAACCTCTGGTATGTCGCACCTGCATTTTTCAAACCAAAGGGCATAGCGGTATAACAATAAATACCTGTGGGTGTCATGAAAGCAGTATCCTCCTGGTCCGAAGGCTCCATTTGAATCTGCTGAAATCCTAAGGATGCATCCATGAAGGTCAACATCTCATGCCTGGCGGTAGCATCCACCATTGCATCAATATGAGGAAGAGGAAATGGGTCTTTAGGACAAGCCTTGTTCAAGTCCGTGTAATCTACACAGACTCTCCGTTTCCCATTTTTCTTCTGTACCACTACCACATTTGCCAGCCATCTTGGAAACTTGACTTCTCTGATCATTTTGGACTTCAACAATCTTTCAACTTCTTCCTGGATGATCACATTTCGCTCCGGAGGAAATTTTCTTCTCTTTTGTTGGACCGGCTTGAATGACCTGTCAATACCAAGCTTATGTGTTATAATATCCTTGGATATACCTGTCATATCCTCGTGCTTCCATGCAAATGTTGACATCCTACATTTCAAAAAATTAATCAATTCATTTTCAATATCCTGAGGGATATTGACTCCTACGAGCACCGAGATATCCGGATTATCCTGATCAAGGATAACTTTCTTTACATCCTGCTCAGAAGCCTCCACGATATCCTGGGCCCGCATCTTTAATTGCTATGCTGGATTAGGCTTGGTTGAGGATTTCATTGAGGATGAGTAGCATTCCTTCGCCTCCTGCTGATCACTATAAACTTTGACGACCCCCAAGGGGTAGGGATCTTAATGCACTGGTGATAAGTCGATGGCACAGCCTTCATGTCATGGATCCATGGCTTGCCTAGTATGATGTTATAGCAGGATAGGGAGTCCATCACACAGAAGCGTTGTATCGAGTTGACCCCTTCAACATATACTGGTAACTTTATCTCTCCTACGGTATTCCTAGCTTCTCCACTGAAACTAACGAGCACAGTGGACTTTGAAGTAATGTCCATCGGAGATACATTCATCCTCTTCAATGTTTCCAGCTGAATTATGTTGACGGAGCTACCATTGTCCACCAAAATCCTGCGTACAAAATGGTTAGCAACATATAATGTTATTACGAGAGCATCATGGTGAGGATCCTGGACAGTATCCCTGTCATCACTATCGAAAGTGATCATTTTATCGGTTGTAAGGGTAGTCATCCTTGCTGGTTTGTCCCCCCTTTCAGTCTTAGCTTCCTTTGCATGTCTCTTTGCCGCAGAATACGAAGTCCCACAAATGTCGGATCCTCCTGAAATAAAGTTAATTATTTTGGCATCTACTGGGGGTGATGCTGCTCGTTCAGGATCCTTCTCAGGATCCTGCCCTTTATTCTTCTTTCTTCCCAGCAAATCCTTCAGATACCCCTTGCTTAACAGTTAACTTATATCTTTCCTTAGAGCAATGCAATCCTCGGTCACATGTCCAAAATCTTCATGGAAGGCACACCATTTGGATTTATCTTTCCAATCAGCTTTCTGATGATTCTTTCGAGGCCACCTAGCTTTGTCTCCTAAACCCTGCATAGCATACATTAACTCAGGTATATTAATAGAAAAGCAGTATTCAGATAATTCAGGATATTCTTCAAGATCCTCGTCTTCAACAGCATTCACTTTCTTGTTATCATTTCTGCCATATGGCTTGGAGCGAAATGGTTTATACGAGGATTCTGATTTCCTGTTGGTTGATTCATAGGTCGAAGTAGAATTCATCCTCTCTTGCATCTTTTTGTCATCTTCTAAGCGGATATATCTCAAAGCCCTGTTACGAGCTTCGTCGAGATTCCTGCAGGGATTCATTACAAGATCCTGATAAAACTGAGAATCCTTTTGTAACCCCATCTTAAAAGCCTGCACAGCTGTTGCAACATCAAGATGTGGGATATCCAAGGATTCCCGGCTAAACTTGTTCACATAATCCCTCAAGGATTCCTGAGGTCCTTGAGTTATCCTGTAAAGATCACTGGTTAGTTTCTCAAAACTCCGACTGCAAGAAAACTGACTATTAAATAAATTAACCAAATGAGCAAATGAAGTAATTGAGTGAGGAGGAACATTTAACAGCCATTTTAAGGCTGATCCTGTCAAGGTAGAACTGAAACCCTTGCACAAGCATGCTTCCTTGAGTTCCGGAGGGATAGGGTTAATCTCCATTCTTTCTCTATACTGGGCAATATGCTCTTTAGGATCCGTAGTCCCATCATACAGTTTCATGTTGGGGGTCTGAAATCTTTTTGGGATTTCAGCATCACAGATAGGATATGCAAAGCGGGATATCCTGTGGCTGTCTTGGGATACTTCCGGAATTGGCTGGACCACTCCAGGTACACTGGATATCATGTCCTTCAATTTCTGAAGCTCCCTAGTAAATGTTGACGTCATACCTGCATCCTGCAAAGACCCATTGTTGTTAGTAACAAGAATATTATTATTTGACACGTAACCGGTCTGAGGATTCTGGCCATATCCTGAAGCATATCCTGAGCTCCTCACAGTTGACATCCTGACCGAGGAGGGTATCTCAGGGGTATGATTCTGAGAATGGCTTGGGACGACGTTCCCCCGGTTATCCTCAGTGTAAACTGCAGAACTGAAGTTCAAAGCCCTAGGCTGTATAGGAGTGACAGTTTCTTCAGCAGGTCTACTTGGGCCGGATTTTAAGAGTTGTATCTCTCTCATCAGCATCCGATTAGTTTCCTGCTGCTGCCTCATCTGTTCCTGTACACTACCAAACAAATTCAGAATTTCATCATTATAAGCCAAAACAGGACCAGATCCCTGAGTAGTGGAAGCGGGGATGACATCCCGAGTCACATGACTTTCAGATCCCTGTGAAGAAGTTTGCATTCGTGGAGGAGGAGGTGGAAGCACCGAACCAATTGTTGCAGAGGTTGTAGCAGACATGGTGGAAGAGCTCATGTTTGATCTCGAGGCCATTGAAAACAATGTAGCAAAAAGTTTTGACAATAGAAAGCCGAGTAATGATTTTACTAAAGTTTTTAGCAAAAATAGCACCACTTGCCCCACGGTGGGCGCCAAATTGTTTTGGTCAAAAAT
Source organism: Helianthus tuberosus (assembly GCA_030545235.1). NCBI lineage: Eukaryota > Viridiplantae > Streptophyta > Magnoliopsida > Asterales > Asteraceae > Helianthus > Helianthus tuberosus. The sequence goes on from JARYGA010060438.1 coordinate 3,471,775, forward strand.
TACCGAAGCAATTAAGTGATCAAATTAGTTAAGTGAGGTAGTGTGCTAGAAATATATGTGAAAAATATATTTTTCCAAGTTGATTGTAAAAACAGTTTGAGGATACGGCTCAGGATATAGAGTTGTATCTGTGATCAAACAATGAGCAAAAAAGTAAAGGTTGACACGTGATGTACGAGGAAAGCCCTTGATCAATCTAGATCGCCGGCACAAAACCTCAGGAGCTGTCAATCGCAGCTGCCTTGTTCTTCTATTACTTCAAATATCAGGATACAGTGCAGGATGTGATGCGGATCAACTAGGTGTTACAATGTAATTCGAATACAAGTGTTTGTGTAGAGTGTTTGCAGTGAGCTAGAGAGCAAAAGTGTTCGAAAGTGTGTGTGAAAGTTGCGTGCCTTAATCTGATCCGCCCCATCTATTTATTGTAAAAGAAATGTAACAAACTATCCTAATAAATCGTGATCCGGCGAATATTCCCACTCGAACGTTGTTGACCTGGTCTTTCGGGTTCAACGTCTCTCACATAACAGATACGCCCGAGTCTTGAGGAGAAGAAGTCCATCTGACCGTTAGTAACCCACAGCCTCTAACCTGCACGTGGTTAATTTAGTTAACACCAGGATATCGCCCAGGATGTTAGCAATATCCTAATCCAGTATCCTGATCACAAGCAAACAACCAAAAGCAAGATATTAGTCAGGATATGTACGCTCAGAAAATGACCCATAACAACAAGGATTTATACGAGGAAAAAGCCCTTGATCAAGAGTTGATCTCCGGCATAAAAAACCTCGGGTGATGGAAACTACCGATCACCAACTAAGATTAAACAGAAAAATGTTACAACTCGGGATGATAACAAGCTTGTTACAAGGATCACTAGTGTGTAAAAGTGTTAAAGTGTACGAAATTGCCAAGTAAACTACCGAGAGCTGTTCGAGAGTGTGTGTTTTTGCTAAAACTAGCCAAGTGTTTGTAAGACCCTAAATCGTATTAGACAAAAAGTCGCAGCGGAAATTCGTGCCTTAAAATTTCTTTCATTACAAGCGTCTTGACTTACTTGAAGGTTCGTTTTAATATGTATCTTTTACAAAAATAAGGCATAAGTCCTGTTTACTAATAATACATACTCAATTATTCCCGTACAATCTATCCTGTGACTCGGTCTTCGATCTCTATTCCTTGTGATAATCACCCGTGATCCGTATAACCTGCACTCACACATTCATTCATGACATTAGCACACATTATATAAACAAGATTCATTCACACACACTTCACTTTACATCATTTTCCAAACTTTAAGCATTTCATCTGCGTATCCATTTCCTGGTGAGGCTTCAATAATGTACCTGCATTACTTTTCATTCTCAAGGTACACCATTAATAATGTTAACACTCAACGTTTCTAAAATAGGCATACATACGTACTTATATACAAACATACATACACATCTACATCCATACATACCTTTCCTACAGCTTTACATACGTGCATACACTCATATATGTCTTTATGCATACATACATACACAACTACATACATACATACCTTTCCTACGTCTTTACATACATGCATACACTCGTACCTATCTTTATACATACATACTGTTTTGGTCAAAAATTACCGAAGTAACTTAGTGATCAAATTAGTAAAGTGAGGTAGTGTGCTAGAAAGTGTGTTGAAAATATGCTTGTTAAGTTATTTGGAAAAACAGTATTCAGGATACGGCTCAGGATATAGAGCTGTATCTATGATCAAACAATGAGCAAAAGTAAAGTAAACGACACGAGATGTACGAGGAAAGCCCTTGATCAATCTAGATCGCCGGCATAAAACCTCGGGAGCTGACAATCGCAGCTGCCTTGTTCTTCTATTGCTTCAAAAATCAGGATACAGTGCAGGATGTGGTACGGATCGACTAAGTGTTACAACGAAACTTGAATACAAGTGTGGTGTTTGCAATGAGCTAGAGAGTGAAAGTGTATGAGAGTGTTAGTGAGAAATTGTGTGTTCTAAGCTGATCCGCCCCCATCTATTTATAGTAAAGATAAAATAACAAACTACCCTAAACTTGCGGGATCCACCGAATATTCCTTCTTCGAACGTTGTAGACCTGGTCCTTCGGGCTCAACGTCTTTCCCTCAACAAATTCGTCCGAGTCTTGAGGAGAAGAAGTCCTCTTGACCGTTAGCAAGTCTCAACCTTTAACCTGCACGTGGTTAATTCAATAAGCCTCAGGATATCGCCCAAGATGTTAGCAATATCCTCTTCCAGCATCCTGATCACAAATAAACAAACAAAGGCAGGATATTGGTCAGGATACGTATGTTAAGAAAATGACCCCTAACAATTGTCCCCAAATATATCGGTTGGTATACCAATCCAACGGATATATTTCAAAAATCTTATCCCATAACTCAAGGCATTTAAAACGAAGCGACGGTCAAGATCACATCGTAACTTCCAACGCGTTTTTTACTCAATGGAGATCCATGATGCCCCTATATCTTCTCTTTTCTTGTTTGAAAATCAGATATCTTCAACAGAACCTTCAGGTAATTCTCCATTTCTGATTTTCTTCCTGTCAATTTACTTCATCTTTCTTGCAATGGACGCCGAGACCTTCACCCAGCAGAATCTTCTTAAAAATCCTGAAAAGGAGATCTGCGCTTTTGACAATGCAGACATTGCAGCTTTAAGAGCCTCCGGCGCTTTCCCCGACAGCACGGTCTTTAGGCCATTCGATCGGTCAATCCGATCGGATGTTTCTTCTACCGAATGGATCTGTTTTCCAGCATATCCTTTTTCATTAGGTCATCGATACCCTTTTCCTGAATTCATGATGCAATTCTTTCGTATTACTGGCATCTCTTTTGCTCAAACCATGCCCATGGTTTGGAGAGTACTAATTGTACTCAACCAAATAAAAAACCTTCATTGCTCTGACCTCTGCATCGAGGATTTGCCTATTGCTTACCGCCTCCGATCCCATGGCTCTAGCCGGTTCTTGCTCTTCTCGACCTCCAGCAAACCCCTGATTCTCAAAGCCACCAAAAACGAAGACGGATGGCAACGCAAATTCTTCTTTGTCAAACGAGATTCCATTGCTGAGGGTGCCAACCTTCCGGTGGAGTGGTTAACCACCGGTAGGATCATAAATATCCTCATAGACGATTTGATTGTTATCTTTTATTAATATTCTTGTTTTTGATCTTTATGCAGTGAACTTCAAGGAAGTTGCTCCCCCTACCGCTGAGTCAGAAGAGAGAATCAATACCATTTACCGGTTACCTGCAATAGACAGGACTTTCACCACACACGTCCCGATTTCAAGTCAATACTCATCATCCGAGTTGTCTGGTAAGAATTTCTTTCAAAATAATTAGACAAAACAATATAATGATAAAATAAAGAGTAAAACTTTTCCCTTTATGCAGCACCAGCTAAAATCCCCGAAGTCTTTGACCTTGACGAATTGGATAGCTATTCTGACCAGATCCAGGTCAAGAAAGAACCTAGCCCCAAGACCACTGCTACATCCAAACCCAGTAGCTCCAAAGCCATCATCATTCCTAAACCTTCACCGGCTACCAAGCCCCGGAGTTCAAGTTCCCGCAAAAGGAAAGAACCCGACTCCCCTGTCATTTCTGACACCTTTCCTTATGAGAAACACGGGTTTATTGAAGCCAGCGGGTTTATGACTTCTTTTCTTAACCAGGTTAGTATCCTCACACCATATCCTGCAACTTAGATTATTTTCAAAGATTTAACAACGTTAACCCCTGTCCTCTTACCTTTGTAGGGTCTTGAGCGTTTAGTTCATTTATACCAAGAATCCTGCAAGCTTAACAAAACACTTGAATCTAAGTTAAAGGAAGCAGAAATCACAATCTCTGACCAAAGTATGATCGCGGCCGCTAAATCTCGTCATTATGAGGAGAAATACAAAGCTATGACCCAAGAACACCAAGTTGCTCTCAACAAAGCCACTCTTCAAGCCCAGGCCGATCTGGAAGCTGCCCATGTGCAGTACGAACGGGATATGGTCAGTTATCGAGAAAGCCTCAAAAGTTCCGTCGTCATTTCTCTTCTCCAGGCTAGGTTGAAGATGGCTCATGAAGCCAAAACATTAGGCTTCGAATGCCCTTCTTGGGACGTTGGTGCTTGGGAGACCAAGCTGAAGAATCTTGGTGGTACCTCTTCCAAATCTACTGTCGATGAACCTTCTAAAGCAGCCGAAAAGGCAACCAATGCTGAGAAGGATGCTGAGGCGGATCCCAAGATGGATGTTGCTGAAACCGCTATGGACCAAGAAGGCACTACCCCCTAGAGCTTTTTTTTTTCTTTAAATCATTCGAACAATTTTATGTCTTTATGAACAATTTTTGTTTCTGTATCTAAACAATTTGATAGCCGAAGGTGGATGGGTCCTGGGTTTCAGGATGAAACCTTCGGTTATCAACCAGTATTGATTGCATCAAGAATAACTTCATCTTTTTTAAGTATAAATCTTAGCTTTGCAAAAAATTTCATATTGTTATCTTATAAAATATCCTGATCAGTATGCTCAGCGGTATACTGTAAAAGCCTCTTATTAGATAGAACTTCCAAACGTTCCTTCAACTTTGTAAAAATTTCTTTAGAAAGTGAAAAATAGTCTATCTTTTCAACACCAAGTTTTAATAACATTTAAATGATCAGAGTTCCAAACTAATACTGGTTTCAAACATCCTAATCAAATATCCTGAAAAGGACTTTGAGAATATATCAGGATACTTAAAATAATGTTACAAAAAATTTAGACGACGTTTAAAAAGGAAAGATCATACCAGAAATAGGGTGTAAACCTATTACCAAACTTTAGTCCCTTTGCAACTCATCCAATGAAGATGTCCCCTGTGCAAGATACTTAGTGCATAAGTTCTGAGCCTCATTCTTTTAATTCTACATCACCATCTTGGCAGGAATGTCCCCTGTGTACAATGTCTTCTAACACTTTAGAAATCTATTGAATGTCAGTTTCCATTGCACAGGCAATTTTTAAGTCCCAAGGGTAGAACCCAAGGATGTACTGGAGATAAATCCCTTGTATCCTGGGGAAAATCCCAAATTTTCATGCGCTACAGGCGGGAGTGTATAAACTCCAAGACTTAGAAATGTGAAAACCTTTAAACCTTAGAGAGTATGAAAATACCCTTTCGTGAGAGAGGGTGATCAATCCTCATATACCTTTAGGATTCAGGATATAGCCAACAGTAACGAAATTGTCAGCCACTTTTACATGGACTGGTCCCGCCACCTTGAACTATCCCTAAATAACTTGCGCTCCAGGCGGGGTGTTTAAACCCAATTCGGAACAAAGGTGAATACCTTTAAACCTGTGAAGGGATCAGTATCCCTTAAACGTGAGAGAGGGGGCCAATCCTCTAATCTTTTGAGTTATCCTGAGTACATATCCTGGAGCTATATCCTGAAACATATCTTGCAAAACAATTGTAAACTAAGGTGGGTGTTAGCTTAGCTAACACCCCTCCGATGCTTAAGTCAGTATTGGGTTACAAAGAACAAATTAAACCAAACATACTTAAAAAAGGTAGAATTCATACCATCCTGAGTTAGAAATTAAATTCTAAACTCACTTGAAATAGAGCTTAAGGTGTATAGCATTCCAAGATCTCGGTAGCATATCCCCCTCCATATTCTTGAGTCTGTATGCTCCTTTCCCTGCTTCTGATTCAACTTCATATGGTCATTCCCATTTTGGAGCTAATTTGCCATCGGCAGGATTAGTAGTATTCTGAAAAGCCTTTCTTAACACCCAATCTCCAATCTTAAATCTTCTGGTTCTAATATTCTTGTTATATGCCCTGGATATTCTCTGTTGATATGCTGCCATCCTTAGCCTTGCCGCATCTCTCTTCTCATCTATAGTGTCTAAATCCTGAGTCAAGGCTTCAGGATTCTGCTCAGGATCACTTAGGGTAGATCTTGCAGTAGGTATTGTCATTTCCGTTGGAATCATTGCTTCTGCTCCAAATACCAACGAAAATGGGGTTTGGCCTGTTGCATTCTTTACCGTTGTCCTATCAGCCCATAAAACAAAGGGTAATTCTTCTGCCCATCTTCCTTTTTTGGCTCCAAGCCTTTTCTTTAAGTTATTGACAATTATCTTGTTTGAGGATTCTGCTTGTCCATTTGCTTGAGGATGTACCGGAGTAGACGTAATCATTTTGATTCCCCAACTTTTGCAAAAGTCAGTAGTCCTCTTACTTATGAACTGAGAACCATTGTCACAGATTATCTCAGCTGGTACTCCGAATCTGGTCAGGATATTTCTCTTGATGAAGGATACTACTTCTTGGTCTCTTACTTGAACGAATGCTTCTGCTTCAACCCACTTAGAGAAATAATCCGTCATTGCTAGCATAAAGACTTTTCCTCCTGGAGCTTTTGGTAGCTTTCCCACTATATCCATACCCCACTTCATAAATGGCCAAGGGGAAACAATAGGATATAATGGTTCAGCCGGCTGATGCAGTATGTTACTGTGTCTTTGACATGCGTCACATCTTCGAACATATTCTGCGGCATCTTTTCTCATTGTTGGCCAATAATATCCTGTCCTTAATACTTTTGAGAATAACGCTCTGCCCCCAGCATGGTTACCACAATCCCCTTCATGTATATCCTGAAGTACTTCTTTGGCTTCGGGATCCTCCAAGCATCTCAAATACGGTCCTGCAAGAGATTTCTTGTATAAAATATTATTTATAATAGTGAATCGTGATACCTTCATCCTAAATGCCTTAGGATTTTCATTTCCAGGGATGTGTCCTTCTTTGAGATATCTCATGATTGGAGCCGTCCAGGATTTAGGATCCTTCTCAGGATGTTCTGCTCCCGGATCCTGAATACCCGCTACTTCTTTATCCTGAGGATTCGTTGCAGGATATAAGACATGTAATATTGGTATTTGGGTCCCTTCAGGTATCCTGATCGATGATCCTAAATTTGCTAAGGCATCCGCTTCAGCATTATCCTCCCTCGGTACCTGTTCAAGTATAAAAACATCGAAATATCCTGCTAATTTTTTGAGAATATCGAGATATTCGATTAACTTTTCACCCTTAACTGCATAGGATCCATTAAAATGGTTAGTAATTAACAAAGAGTCAACATATACTTGCAATTTTTTGACACTCATGCTCTTAGCCAATTCTAATCCTGCGATTAAAGCCTCATACTCTGCTTCATTATTAGTAGCAGGAAATTCACACCTAATAGCCTGGGGTAATATGTCCCCCTGTGGCGATTTTAGTAGTATTCCTAATCCTACTCCTCTTACATTAGATGCACCATCAGTATATAATGTCCAGGATCCTGAAGATTCTCCTAACTGTTGAACTTCTAGGTCTACCTCGTCCTGAATGTCACTACTAAAGTCAGCCACAAAGTCAGCTAAAGCCTGAGATTTTATGGCATTTCTTGGTTCATATACTAAATCATAAGCACTTAACTTTACTGACCATTTGGCCATCCTGCCTGACATCTCTGGTTTCCTAAGCACATTTTTGACAGGATAATTTGTCTTAACATGTATCCTATGTGTCTCGAAATAATGTCTAAGCTTCGTTGATGCCATGACTAATGCTAGTATTAATTTTTCTAAGTGAGAATACCTAGTTTCGGCATCTAGCAAACTTTTACTAACATAATAAACAGGATATTGCTGACCTTCATGGTCTTTTATAAGAACGGCACTTACAGCATTCCCTGATACAGCAAGGTACAGGGATAGTGGTTCACCATTTTCAGGCTTCATCAATAGAGGTGCGGTTGAGAGATATCGTTTCAAATCCTGCAGGGCTGCTTCATGCTTTTCCCCCCATTCGAATCTTTTGTTCTTCTTCAGGATATCATAGAAGTCTTTGCATTTCTCTGAGGATCTTGAGATAAACCTGTTTAGAGCTGCTACTCGGCCTGTCAATCTTTGTACGTCCTTCATATTTGAGGGTGATTTTATGTCCAGGATAGCTTTGATCTGCTCTGGGCTTGCTTCTATCCCCCTTTTTGTCACCATATATCCAAGAAACTTTCCTGCCCCCACTCCGAAATGGCATTTAGCAGGATTCAGCTTCATTTTGTATTGATCCAGGATATCAAATGCTCCCTTGATATCCTGGAGGTGATCCTCAGCCTTTTTAGATTTCACCACCATGTCATTGATATATACCTCCATGGTGTCCCCCAGTTTGTCTTTGAACATCATGTTCACCAATCTTTGGTATGTTGCACCTGCATTTTTCAAACCAAAAGGCATAGCTGTATAACAATAAATACCTGTTGGTGTCATGAAGGCGGTATCCTCCTGGTCAGAAGGTTCCATTTGGATCTGTTGAAATCCTGAAGATGCATCCATGAAGGTCAGCATTTCATGCCCGGCAGTGGCATCTACCATTGCATCAATGTGGGGAAGAGGAAATGGGTCTTTAGGACAAGCTTTGTTCAAGTCTGTGTAGTCTACACAAACTCTCCATTTCCCATTCTTCTTCTGTACTACAACCACGTTTGCTAGCCACCTTGGGAACTTAACCTCTCTGATCATTCTGGACTTTAATAATCTTTCAACTTCCTCCTGGATAATCGTGTTCCGCCCAGGAGTAAACTTCCTTCTTTTTTGTTGCACAGGCTTGAATGACTTATCAATTCCAAGCTTGTGAGTGATAATATCTTTGGATATGCCTGTCATATCCTCATGCTTCCATGCAAACGTCGACATCCTGCATTTTAAAAAGTTAATTAACTGCTCTTCAATATCCTGAGGGATATTGGTTCCTACGAGCACCGAAATATCGGGATTATCCTGGTCTAGGATAATTTTCTTCACATCCTGCTCCGGATCCTCCACGATATCCTGGGCCCTCGTCTTTAATTGCTATGCTGCACTAGGTTTAGTTGAGGATTTCATCGAGGATGAGTAGCATTCTTTCGCCTCCTGCTGATCACTATCAACCTTGACAACTCCCCAAGGGGTAGGTATCTTGATGCATTGGTGATATGTTGATGGCACGGCCTTCATATCGTGAATCCATGGTCTTCCCAGTATGATGTTATAGCAGGATAGAGAATCCATTACACAGAAACGTTGTATCGAATTGACTCCTTCAACGTATACTGGCAACTTTATCTCTCCCACTGTGTTTCTAGCCTCTCCACTGAATCCAACAAGCACGGTAGACTTTGAAGTGATATCCATTGGAGATACATTCATTCTCTTCAGAGTTTCTAGTTGGATTATGTTGACGGAGCTGCCATTATCAACCAGTATCCTGCGTACAAAATGGTTAGCCACATATAACGTTATTACCAGAGCATCATGGTGAGGATCCTGGACAGTATCCCTGTCATCTGCATCAAAAGTGATCACTTTGTCAGTTGTGAGGGTAGTCATCCTGACAGGTTTCTCTCCCCTTTCGGCCTTAGCTTCCTTTGCATGTCTCTTTGCTGCCGAATACGAAGTCCCACAAGTGTCGGATCCTCCTGAAATGAAGTTGATTATCTTGGCATCCGCAGGAGGTGATGCTGCTCGTTCAGGATCCTTCTCAGTATCCTGACCCTTATTCTTCTTTCTTCCTAAGAGATCTTTCAGATATCCCTTGCTTAGAAGATAGCTTATTTCTTTCCTTAGAGCAATGCAATCCTCAGTTACATGTCCGAAATCTTCATGGAAAGCGCACCATTTTGACTTATCTTTCCAGTCAGCCTTTTGTTGATTCTTTCGAGGCCACCTAGCCTTGTCTCCTAGACCCTGCATGGCATACATCAATTCAGGAATGTTAACAGAAAAGCAATATTCGGACAACTCAGGATACTCTTCAGGATCCTCATCTTCGACAGCATTCACTCTCTTGTTTTCATTTCTACCATATGGCTTAGGCCGATATGACTTAAATGAGGATTCTGACTTCCTGTTAGTTGACTTATAAGTGTTAGATGAGTTCATCCTTTCTTGCATCTTCCTGTCATCTTCCAGACGGATATATCTCAAAGCCCTGTTACGAGCTTCGTCGAGATTCTTGCAGGGATTCATTACAAGATCCTGATAAAACTGGGAATCCTTTTGTAATCCCATCTTAAAGGCTTGCACAGCTGTTGCAACATCAAGATGTGGGATATCCAAGGATTCCCGACTGAATTTGTTTACATAATCCCTCAAGGATTCCTGAGGCCCTTGAGTTATCCTGTAAAGATCACTGGTTAGTTTCTCAAAACTCCGACTACAAGAAAATTGACTGTTGAATAAATTAACCAAATGAGCAAACGAAGTAATTGAGTGTGGAGGAACATTTAACAGCCATTTTAAGGCTGATCCTGTTAAGGTAGAACCAAATCCCTTGCACAAGCACGCTTCCTTAAGCTCCGGAGGGATAGGGTTAATCTCCATTCTTTCCCTATACTGAGCAATATGCTCCTCCGGATCCGTAGTTCCGTCGTAAAGCTTCATGTTGGGGGTTTGAAATCTCTTTGGGATCTCAGCATCACAGATAGGATATGCAAAACGAGATATCTTGTGGCTGTCCTGGGACACTTCTGGGATCGGCTGGACCACCCCAGGTACACTAGATATCATGTCCTTCAACTTCTGAAGTTCCCTAGTAAGTGCTGATGTTACACCTGTATCCTGCAAAGATCCACTATTGTTAGTAGCATGAGTATTATTATTATTTGACACGTTACCCGTTGGAGGATTTTGCCCATATCCTGAAGCATATCCTGAGCTCCTTATGGTCGACATCCTGACCGAAGAGGGTATTTCAGGAGTATGATTCTGAGGAAGGCTGGGCACAATATTCCCCCTGTTATCCTCAGTATACACAGCTGAACTGAAGTTCAACGTTCTGAGATGTAATGGAGTGACAATATCCTCAGCAGATCTGCTCGAGCCAGACTTCAGGAGTTGTATTTCCCTCAAAAGCATTTGGTTTGTTTCCTGTTGCTGCCTCATTTGTTCCTGCACACTTCCAAATAAGGTTAAAATTTCATCATTAGAAGCTAAAACAGGAGCAGATCCCTGGACACTCCGAGTAGGGATAACATCTTGAGGTTGTGTAGAGGCTGGCATCCTTGGAGGAGGTGGTGGAAGCACCGAACCGGTAGTAGCAGAAGTCATAGCAGACACAGTGGAGGAACTCATGTTTGATCTTGAGGCCATTATGGACAATGTGGCAAAAAGTTTTGAAAATAGAAAACCAATTAGCGATTTGACAAAAAATTTTAGTAAAGAGAGCACCACTTGCCCCACGGTGGGCGCCAAATTGTTTTGGTCAAAAATTACCGAAGTAACTTAGTGATCAAATTAGTAAAGTGAGGTAGTGTGCTAGAAAGTGTGTTGAAAATATGCTTGTTAAGTTATTTGGAAAAACAGTATTCAGGATACGGCTCAGGATATAGAGCTGTATCTATGATCAAACAATGAGTAAAAGTAAAGTAAACGACACGAGATGTACGAGGAAAGCCCTTGATCAATCTAGATCGCCGGCATAAAACCTCGGGAGCTGACAATCGCAGCTGCCTTGTTCTTCTATTGCTTCAAAAATCAGGATACAGTGCAGGATGTGGTACGGATCGACTAAGTGTTACAACGAAACTTGAATACAAGTGTGGTGTTTGCAATGAGCTAGAGAGTGAAAGTGTATGAGAGTGTTAGTGAGAAATTGTGTGTTCTAAGCTGATCCGCCCCCATCTATTTATAGTAAAGATAAAATAACAAACTACCCTAAACTTGCGGGATCCACCGAATATTCCTTCTTCGAACGTTGTAGACCTGGTCTTTCGGGCTCAACGTCTTTCCCTCAACAAATTCGTCCGAGTCTTGAGGAGAAGAAGTCCTCTTGACCGTTAGCAAGTCTCAACCTTTAACCTGCACGTGGTTAATTCAATAAGCCTCAGGATATCGCCCAAGATGTTAGCAATATCCTCTTCCAGCATCCTGATCACAAATAAACAAACAAAGGCAGGATATTGGTCAGGATACGTATTTTAAGAAAATGACCCCTAACACATACATTCATAACTACATACGTACCTGCCTTTCCTACATCTTTACATACATGCATACACTCGTACATCTCTTTATATAGACATACATACATACATACATACATACATACATACATACATACATACATACATACATACATACATACATACATACATACATACATACGTACCTACCTTTACGAACACGTACTAGATCACACGTACCTCTTACATACGCATACATTATTTACATGGAGCTTAGGTTTAGATTTATAGCCCATAAACATCTAAGGATTGATCAAAATCATGTTTAGAAAGTCCGCCGTAGTCCACGGATAACAAACCGAAGCCTACGACACATAAATCAACCTAAATCACAAATTTCAGACTTTTGGACTTGGGGAGGTCGTCGGCGACGACCCTAGGGCCCGTCGGCGACGGCCTGTAGTTTTTCCCGTCGGCCAAAACCCCGTAGACAGGTAAATAAGGCGTCTGAGAAAAACTGACTTTCCCTTGCCCGTCGGCGACGGCCTCCTTGCCCGTCGGCGACGGCCTCTCTAAAATGCATTTTCCTGCAGATCCGTTTCGACGTCCGAACGCACTAAAACGCACATAACTTTCGAACCGTTTAACCTCCCGTTTCTTCCTACATGCTTGTAAATTCACATTCTATCATATAAACTTAAAATCCCACATCCAGATTAAGGAAATTCTTATCTTACGCTCTATCGGCTTATTATCATTTCCTAATTATTTGACCCGTTATGGGTATTTGCGCATTAATTGGTCTAAGACTAGCAAGACCATACTTCCCACCTCCATACTTGTCTAAAACATTAAACCAATCGTATAACTTGTTTCTAAACCACTTATTAAGATCGTTTGCCCAAAATACCCATCAAGGGCATTTTGGTCAACTTTAAATCCCATCCTTCACTACGTAAGACTACGACACATAATTGACCTCAACCATCATGTTTAGTTAATTAAAACACCATATAACTTAATCGAACATAAGAAGTGATTACAGAAATCACTTACCTTACGCGTCCGTGCTCGTATCCAATTCCTCGCCTCTTCTTGACCCGTTAGCCTTTCTCGCTTGAGTCCGTCTTGACATGATTCCTATACTTTCATGTCACCATCACATTCTCGTTAGTATACCCAGTTGTACGCGTTAACGATCATACCAATCACATAATCCACACTTAACTCCCCTTAGCCATTTCTAACAAGCATACTACTCAAAATCAACTTCATATCCTTTCCAACTCATGTAATTCATCATGTAATCACAAATAACGCATATTAACATAACATGTACCAAACGACTTCCTATAATCCTACCTTTACGACAACGAGTCAAATCACGTTACTTATACTTAGTTGACTTTTGAGAGTCAACTATTAACCATATTTAATTATCAACTTATCATCATATACCCGTAACATCATAGTCGACTATACGGACGATACTATAAACATTTGATCATACACTTGGTGTGAGTACCACCTTCTAAGCATAACGTACAACTAGCTTATACATAAATCTTCTAAGTTCATATATAATTCATCAAATCCTACTACTAATCAACATATAACATTCACACATGAACATCAAACATATCACTACCACATTTCTCTCACTTCAACTTACAAGAATTCATCATATCCATCATAATTCATCAACAATCAACAAGAATTGAACATGGATAATCATTCAAGTCATCATCCTTATCTTAATAAGTGGGTTTCACCTCTAAACATCAAATTAACACAAACCATACATAACCTATGTTCCATATGATGATTCTAACACTTATACATGATCAATTTCACCTTAACTTACGGATTAGAACATAACCCACTTCACACATGATCACCAATCTTTGATTTAAGACATACCTTACGATCCCCTTGTGAAGGTGATCACTAATTCATGCTCGGTTGTGAATTTGGGCCTTGATTCATTCTTCAATTTGAAGCTTTTGATGAACTAGGGTTTGGGGCTCTTGAGAGCCCCTGATTGATCTATCCAGAACACACACGAAGGTGTGTGTGTGTGTGTGTGATCTTTTCCTTTTAATAACTAAACTTTCATTTGTTCCACTTTAGCCCCCTCGGGTTTACCTTTAAAGCATAACTAACACTACCCTCATCATTTAATACTTTTGACCATACTCTTAACTAGGTTAAATAACCTAGTTATTTATTTCATGACATGTCAACTAAGAACATACGACAAATATTAACATTCAGATTTTGGGGCGTTACAGTGTTCTAACTCAAGCTTGTTATCCCCTTTTTAAAATTAGAAATAACTAGACTAACTAACTGTTCGCTAATTGTGCAAGCTCCCCACGATCTCCATAACGTTCACAACGCCAAGACCAAGTCCATGCACGTACTCCTGCAAAACGAGCTCACATACAAGGTAGACAACCGTTAGTGTAAGGATAACAATAAGGATCCTGAATCCTGGTCCTGCAACACATTATGAGGATCCTGAATTCAAACAGAATTAAGGATCCGTGATCCTAGCAGTACTTGAGGATCCTTGATCCTTAGGATTGGAAAATCCTCCCTAACAATCGTCATAACCGAACTTTGGTTATATTTTATAGGTTAAAGATCTCGGATATGGTTCAGTTACAGTTAAAATCGGTTAATGGTTCAATGGTGAAGAAGATGAAACACAAAGCTCGGGAATCAGCGAAAAAGACGGTTAAAATGCGTAATGGTCAAATGGTTAATGGTTCCAAGTTGTGAATGCATGTGTTGCTTATGCACATGTGAAGAAGACGACTGGAAAAATACATATGTGATGAAAACGAAACACAAAGTTCGAGAATCAATTCGATTTCGATCATAACAGTTAAGTAAACCTTCAAAACCGAAACCACAACTAATTGGTCGGTTAACCAATTCCAGATAACCATAACCATCAGTTATGTCGGTCACAGTTAAGATATCTCGATTATAGTTGGTTATCGTTTATAACACTTAATATGCTCACCTCTATCTTTTATCCCATTTTACAAAGATGTCATATTATTATTATTATTATTATTATTATTATTATTATTATTATTATTATTATTGTGATTATTATAATAAGCATACAAATACGATACCAGTCGGGCGCGAGCCCCATGATGGACACACATTCTTTTGCCAATGAGCTGTAGCTCAACTGGCATTGGAGAGGAAGTGAAAAGTTGGGCCGAAGACCACAGATCTTAAGTTCGAATCCAATCCCAGTCAGATTTTACCGTAACGAGCCTTCGAACGACGAGTTTTTCTTGAAGATGATGGGCTTGACTATTCAGCTTTATCTGCGATCACAAACATATTAAGGCCATATTTGGCTTATCTTTTCAAAAAAACTTATAACTTTCTGAAAAAGTTATAATTGATATTGGAGTGACTTATTGACTTTTCCCCTCACAAAATAGTTTTTACCCAAACACATTTTAATTTTTCAAAAGTCAAATAAGCTAATAAGTCAATAAAATAAGCACTCCCAAACTCCCCCTAAGTCACTTTTTATAATTGGATTACCCCGAATAACCATCATTAAAAAAAATAAAAAAAAGATAAGCATACAAAATACAAACACATCATGATATCAAAACATGCCAAATTCACCTTGATTGAAGTTTATAAAAATCAAAACTAGGGCACCAAAACCAAAAATATTAGGCATCTTCTTATTACACACCCAATATTCATTCTATCATCTCTTTCATGGCGATTTCAACAAACTCACCGGAGAAAACCACCGCAGACCACCAAACCTCCGCCGCCGACAATCCAAATCCACCAAAACCAGATCTACCTGATTCATCCACTGCTCCACCTTCTTCAATTCCCGCCACCACCACCGCACCATTAAACCCTAACCCTAGCCTCAATATCTCCCAACCGCCGGCCGTAGCTCCGCCGCCGCCGCCGCAGATTCAATCCTTCGCCCCTCCTGGTCATCCGAATTTCCGGCCGGTGCCGCTGCCAACTGCCGCTCACTTTTCTCCGGTACCGAACCCTAGTTATCAGAACCATGGAGTTCAAGGTCAAATTCCGGTCCAGGTGCAGCCGCCAGGGGTCATGATGCAGCCGCCGGCGAGCGGAGCGATGCCGTCGGTTCCGCAGATGATGCCGCCGCACTACGGGCAGCCTGGGCAGCAGCCGATGAGGATGTATGCGCCGATGCCTAATGGTTATCAAATGGCTGTGCCTCCAGGAGCTATGAATCCTCCAGGTGGGTCCTGTTATCTGATTTGTTGATTGGGAGTTTGTGATTGTGTTGTTATGGAATGCATATATAAATTGTTGGTGAATTGTGGCTTTAAAGTGAAAATAATTATTGGTTGATTGGTGCATGTGTTTATAGGAGTTTGTTTAGTTTATTATGTGTAGCTTTAGCTGTTAAAGAGTCTATAAGTGTGAATAACAGTGAAAAAGTTTTGGTTAAGAGCAAATGTGAGGAGTTAGAGGTGGTTTAGGGAATAGAGATGACAAGATGTTTTCTGGTACAGTGTGTAATTGATCGAAGTCTTGGTGGAAACGGTTGGAAGGCTGACCATTACTTCCACAACTTTTTTGGTATGCAAACATTTTGCCCAGCTTCCTTTATTATATCCGTATAACTTAGAGTAACTTAAGTGGAGAAAATCTACTTTCTATGATCCAAAATTACCCGAGTTCCAGAAAAGAAACAAAATCTTTTCCAGTTTGTCGTGCTAAACAATTTGTGCCAGTGTTCATGTTTAGTAGGCTTTTATACTGTAGTCTACTTTCCCTTTAATGGGTTCTCAAATCGTGATTTGTCGGCAGCAGAACTTGCTTGCAACTGAGTGCTTCTTGCCCTTTACATGCCAAGGTATCACAATCTTTTCAACTACACTATTTGGTTTCAGTTTTTTTGCATCTGTTATTGCGTATAATGGTTCCAAAATAGTTAAAATAATTAAACTATGGAACACAAGTTAGAATGTCTTGTTTTCAAGACCTTTTGGAAGTCTCTTGTTACTAAGTTCAATTCTTCACAATTGGTGCGTGGAATATTTTGACACAAGGCTACTATAATCAGGATGCATGAGGTAAGCTGCTTTGTATAATCATGATCTATGAGTTCCATATTCTTGTAAATAATTTTCATTCAGGTTATCTATTCAGCTCGTGTGCCTATGCTAATATTTGGGTAAACATAGTTTATTAATTTTTTGTTACTAAATCTGATTTATTTAACTGAATGTGTTGAATGGAAGGATTTTACGGATGTAGTCATTTGACTCATTTCTATAACCTTATCTAACAAGTTTGCATAGTTTTTTTCTTTCGTTTATGCAGGAATTATCCGTTATGCCCCTCCTACATATCCACAAATGCTTCGACCCGTATATCCTCAAAGACCACCCGGAGCAGTAGGAGTCATTCCAACATTACAACGTCCTCCAGTTATGGCTATGCGGGGCCCAGTGATCCCTACAATCGTCAGGCCACCTGTAAATTTAGCCATAGCTCAAACTGAAAAGCCAATGACCACGATTTATGTTGGCAAGATTGCATCAACAGTGGACAATGATTTCATGCTCTCCCTTTTACAAGTAATTTTTTTATTCTCTTTTTTTTAATCTAATTGGGGCCCACCCATATATTCAAACTACTATATTATATGCTAGGTTTCAGTAAAAATAGTTTAATACTTGGGTACCATTCACATTAGTGTTTCTTTCTTTAAATGGTAACAGATTTTTTAGTGTTCATGTGCTTACACATTTAAATATATTTTGAAGCTTTGCGGGCCTGTTAAAAGTTGGAAGCGTGTTCCGGACCCCACTACTGGAGCTTTGAAGGGATTTGGTTTTTGTGAATTTGAATCCGTGGAAGGAGTTTTACGGGCTTTACGGCTGCTGAGCAAATTAAGTATTGATGGTCAGGAGCTAATGGTATGGTTAAATATTTGATTAATTTCATACGTACCCTAACTTGAAAAATTTCGTATATACCCTTACAAAGTAGTTAAAATATCAAATACGACCATTTTATTAAAAAACAGTATAATAAATGATCATTTTACCCTTATTTTTTGACTTCAAGTATTCGTATATGCTCATCTTTTAACTTCATATTTTTGTATAACACATTTTTTAGCTTAAATTTTGTTTTTACCCCTTTTTATTTTTATTTTGTTTATTTTTACCCATGAACAGTAGTATACTACATATAATATTTTAAGCAAAATAAATTATGCTAGAAATGAGTAAATAGAATCTTTGAAGTTAAAGGTCATGAGATTTCAAAGTTTTAGAAAAATAAGCGTAAAATTGTCATTTATTAAATTGTTGTTAACGAATTGGGTATATATGATATTTCAACTACTTTGCAAGGGTATATATGATACTTTGCAACTTTGTAGAGGTATATATATGAAAATGCCACTAAATATTTTGTATCCTTAATATATACTCTTTTATTCGATAATTATGTTACACTTTCTTGATCTTGAATTTACAGTTGAATTTTGACAAAGCAACCAAAGAGTACCTTAAGCGTTTTGTCGAGAAGAAAAAAGAGAATTCCAAAAAGGCAACAGATACTGAAGGTGATGCTGGTAAAGAGGAAAAAACTGCATCTCCAAAGGCTTCCGTTGATGAATCAAAGGAAGATGATATTAATAATAACAATGAAGCAAGCAAAGAAAATGATGATTATGCTACTTTTGGACTTGTGACTAATGAAGATAAAGAAGCTGATAAAGAAGCTAGTGAGAAGCTTTCAGGAATGATAGAAGAGAGGTTAAAGAATAAGCCTCTACCGCCACCTCCACCGCCGCCACAAACCGCCCCTGATGCTGGTGGAAATTCAACCTCTGAACACCCTGCAAAGTCCAGAGATGGCGGTGATACCGATGCTGATGGAGCGAGAACCGGTAAGTACAATTTCTGTAATGTGTGTGTACTGTGTATTGTCTTAAATATTGGAATTTTGACCTGTTTACTAATTAAGGGGTTGTTCGGGTTGTGTTTAATTTCAAATCAGGTCAAATCAAGGTTTTAGCTTAATGGGTCAGGGTTGATTGGGTTGAAAGTGAATCGAGTTTAAAATTTTTATTCATAATTCATCCTAAATCATTTTTTTTGGAACATCTGGATTATTATTGTGATAATTTTGTTCTATTTCTAGTTAAAAATTTGTTTTATATCAAAATTTCAAGAACAAAAGGACAAGGCGGCGCCAAACCAACCTGACGCTTTTTGACCCACACTATTTGTAATGACTTTTTATGTAGAGTTAGTAACCCATATTTCTATAATGATCCACTTTGGTTGTTTTTCTCGGACATGTAAAATAAAAAAACTAGATGTTTAATCCTAAAATCTTGTTTTCTCCTAAATTGTTTGTTAAGCATCTAGATTGTTTTTGTAGTTAACACATTTTAACTATGTTTTCTAAATCATTTTAACAAATTCCTTATCAAGTTTGAAAACAATATGCAAGAAAGTGTTTGTGGGTCAAACCAACCTAACTCGTACCAACACAACTTGTCCATGTTGCCTCGTATAACTTTGTACTTCTTTTTGAACTTGATATATTTGCTATCTAGGGATGTTTTTTTTACCAAAATACCCGTACTCGCACCGATTTTTGGTATTCGGTACATGTATCGGTATCCAGATTTTTTGATTTCAGTATTCGGTACTTCTGGTATTGGTACTGGTAAAAAAGGGCACTGGTGTCGAATTTTATATAGTACTAGTTTGTATTATGGTACCGGTTCGTATTATGGTAGTCGTATTGATTTATCCTATTCGGTACCAATATTCTATACTCGTACCAATTTTACCTTATTTGGTACCTGTATTGTATTACAACTCGTACCAATTTTACCTTATTTGGTACCCGTATTGTATTACAACTCGCACATTCCATATTTTCACCAACTAGCAACATAGGCCATAATTTTTAAAATATAAATATCAATCTTCAACATCGATAATCATGCTTTTTCTTTCGAAAGCTTGATTGGAGAACACTTTTCACAACCACTGTTTTCAAAACTAATTCATATCATCTTCCTCTTTCTTCGAATACACCCGATATTTCTCGTCCAATTCAAACAACAAATAAGATATCAACGTTTTAACGAAACCCTAACCTGAAAAAAGAGAGGAGATTTGTATGCGCCTGTAGCCGACTGATGTGCAGGTGCTCGCCGGAATTGCTCAATCGCGCTTGGAATTGCCAACTGATGATCCTGAATCGCTGAGCGTAGCGTATCTTTGAACCTTGAAGATTGTCTCTGATCTGTTGCGAATTCATTATTGTTTTTTTTTTTTTTACTTTTGAAAGGGTAACATTGTCATTTAATAGTACTTTAACAGGGGGGGGGGGGGGGATATATGCAATTTTGATTTTAAGTTGGATAAATATGCAATTAAGGAGGTTTTTAAGGGGATATGCAATTATCCCTTTTGTTTAGATTCGATACCGGTATTTTCGGTTCAGTACGGGTACAAGGGGTTGCTTTATTTGTTTAGTGCTAGAAGCTCTATCATGTTCTGATGGTTGGCTTTATCTTACTCTTTTCTATATGCAGCAGAAGATAAAAAAGATGTAGAGATGACAAGCAAAACAAATGAAAACGAGAGGCTCGAAACAAGTTCACCTGATCGAAACAGTAAAAAAGAGCGAGAACGCACCCGTGAAAAAGAACGTGAATTGGAAAGATACGAACGAGAGAGGGAGCAAGAACGCGCCAAAAGAGAGCGGGAACGAGAATACAAAATCCGCGAAGAAGAACGTCGATACCGGGGCCGTTTGAAGGAGTGGGAAACCAGAGAAAAAGAGAAAGAAAGGGCTCGGAAACTAGAGAGAGAAAGGGAAAAGGATAGAGAACAAGATAGAAAATATGAGATAATGGATCAAGAAAACGATGATAGTTATAGTAAAAAAAGAAAATATAGAAATAGCGGTGAAGAACGCGAGGAAAGAAAAAGGAGATTAAGAGAAAAAGAAGAAGATATGGAGGATAAAGTTAAAGAATTGGAAGAAATCGCTGAGGCTAAAAGGAAAGAAGAAGAAGAAAGAGAGAAACAGAAAGAACAACAAAAACACGCATTGGAGATATTATCCGGTAATAATAATAATAACACCACAACTAACGGAATTGACAATGCTATGGTAATTGATGGGAGCTTGTTGGAATCAAGAAATAAGGCTTTTGCTAAGCCGTCAACAGATGTTGAAATGCAACAGGGAAATGAGACTGGTAAGTTGCACGTAGAGGTGGCAATGTTAGTAATTATAATTCATTTTAGTTAGTAACAGGCTGATTATGGTCTATGCAGTTAAATTGGTGATATATCACCGATATATGGGTTATTGGTCCTCATGTAAAATATTGGTGACAAATATCAGTCAGAATATCCGATATTTGACTGATATTTGACCTATATATCACCCATTTTCCCGATATCAGCACCTTTCTTCTTAGTTCTACCATTCATCTTTCTTCTTATTGCTGCTATTAGTGTTTTAAGTCTTAATTGTTAATTGCTAGTGTTAAATGTTGGGTGTTTTAAGTCTTAATTAATTTCTACTTGCTACAATTGTTAGTGTTTTGCAAGTTGCAAAAGGTTAATTTGTTAATTGGTAGGAGAGGATACTGAATTTGTTAGTGTTAAATTGCTATATATATAAGTTTTACATGATATTAAAATTACCAATATCCCACCGCGATAACCTATATCTCAAATATCGGCCCTTTGACCGATATCCGATTTTTTACCGCCTTAACTGCTTAGATTTTGGTTATTTTATCTCAAATGGGTCAAATGTTTATGGTTCAAAAATTATTTCAATTTAATGTGTCAAACGTGCTAAAAGTTTTAGTGTCAATTAAGATGTTTTTAACTGCCTAAAGTTTATTATTTAAACAAATTATGTATTTTATCTCATAGTATAGAATTTTTTTTTGCATTTAATAGACCTAATATTATAATAAAAAATACTATTTTGAGGGTTCTAACCTCTTAAATTTAATTATACAAACAAATTAAATACCTTTTTAACATGATAGGTTTTATAGTTTTTTTTTAAATTTATATATCTATAAGCTTTAGGAATTGGAGTTTACACTTCTTTTGGTGTTTTAAGTTTTAACTGGGTGCACTGTTCACATAACAGGTAAGATTACCCAAAACGGGACCAGTGACGATTCAGAAACAAGACAAAACAACACGCTGGGACCCAAAAAGTTAGGGTTTGGTCTTGTGGGGTCCGGAAAAAGAACAACGGTACCTTCTCTTTTCCATGAAGAAGACGAAGATGCACAAAAGGACAAAAAAATGCGGCCTTTGGTTCCAATAGATTATTCAACAGAAGAATTGCAAGCTGTTAGAGAAACCACACCGGTCCCACCTTCTAATTTGGCTGCAGCTGCTGAATTTGCAAAACGAATTGGCGAAAGACCTGATTCAGATAGAGATCGAAGTAGACGTGCTCATGATCGTTCTGGTCATCGAGATCGAGACCATGAAACAAATCGGGCCCGAGATGAGACCCGTGAAAAAGAAAAAGCGAAGACACCGGATAATAAGAAGCTTTTGGATGCTAAACAGTTAATTGACACCATTCCAAAAACTAAAGATGAGCTGTTCTCGTATCCGATAAATTGGGTGGTTTATGATAAGGTTAGTATATTAATTATGCCTGTAAACGAACGGAAAAAACAAGAACATATAATTGAACAAATTTTTGTGTTCGTGTTTGTTTATGTTCGTTCGTTTAGAACCTAAACGAACATGAACAAACAAACTTAAATGAACATAATTTAATAAACATAAAACAATACAAATTAACATAAATAAACAAACATAAACGGGCATAAAGTAGCTTTTTTATATAAATTATTGATTAATAACTACAAGTTCTATTAGAGAGCATATTTTTGTTACCGGAAAGCCCAATTATCAAATAGTTAGATGTGTATAAGTAGTTAGAAAACCTTTTTATTGTTTATATTTGTATAATACAACTTCATATGTATCATGTTCGTTCATTTAATTAAACAAACAAATAAATAAATTTGTTCATGTTCGTTTATTAATGAACGAACAGAAACGTACTTCTCGCTGAACAAGTTCACGAACAGTTCATGAACGCTCGTTTGTTTACAGGCCTAATATTAATTTTTACACTTGAATTCATCACATGATACTTATTTGACGACATTATACAGAATGGATTACATGAAAGAATGAGACCATGGATCTCCAAGAAAATAACCGAGTTTTTAGGTGAAGAAGAAACGACACTTGTTGACTACATCGTTTCAAGCACTCAAGAACACGTGACCGCAGATGAAATGCTTGATCGACTTCAATCTATTCTAGACGATGAAGCTGAAATGTTTGTGCTCAAAATGTGGAGAATGCTTATTTTCGAAATCAAGAAAGTGGAAACCGGTCTTGCTGGTAGATCGAAAGCGTAGTCAGTTAACCTTGTTGTCGTTCTGGTATTACTGAAAACCCTGAATCTTTGTTATTAACACATTTCTTTTGATAACTAAATTTCATGTCAACTTTGATCGATCAATCGCTCAATCAATCAATCTTAGATTAATTAATTTATCCATATCATCTTCTGAATATCCTGTTACAAAATTTTTGTACCAAATTATATTTAGGTTGTAAGTGGTGCTAATAAAGTTGTTTGTCTGATTCTGCTTTGTTTGTTTTGGCGTTTAGAAATCTTCTAGCTGTTTATGTTTGTCGTGATAAATCTTACTTGCATTTTTTTATAAGTACATACATGTGTTACTGTCTTAGGAAAAAAGAGTTGTGTATGCTTTGATGCAACTTGCAAGAATGAATGTGTTGTAGCTGTCGCTTTATTAGCTTTTACTTTTTCAAAACGGTGTTTAACGAACTAGAAAAACCGGGATTCTACTTGAACTGTATCTTAGGCTGTGCACTCTTCAAGGACCCAACAGATCGAATTTTTGGAAAATAAATAGACAGCGAACCATATCAGTTGTATGCTAATTGGTTTTGGTTTGAATCGGTTCTGGGGCGGATCAGAACTTGGCCTAAAGACCCTTGATTTGAAACAAAAAGTTAATAAGAAATCCAAAAACTGGCCTAGTCAGTTGCAACACCTTATTCCTTAAAAACACAAAAAACTCGCCCGATAAGAGAACCTCAAAACATGCCCACATAATCACCACTTTTAAATTTTTTACCACTCATTCTCTCCACATATATATTTATATATTAAAAGTATATGCAGCCCGCCAATGAGGTGGTGGTGGAGTGGTAAGGGAGAGACTTGGTGTTCTAAGGGACTCAGGTTCGATTCCTGCCCTCTCCATTATTTTCTGCGGCACCTAGTGATGATGGGAGATTAAGCGAATAGGTGGAGATCGCTAGTTCGATTCTTGAACTGAGCGGGTTTTACCTCATCACATTGTCGTGCTTTCGGGCGAGTGTTCACGGGCTTCGGCCCTAGGTGAGGGTTTTCCCCGGTTCGAAGGCTAGTGTATCCCGATGTGACTTTCGCCAGTAGCCCATTTGGAGGATTCGTTGGCCGTTCAAAAAAAAAAGTATATGCAGCAGCCCACCACTAGTTGGTTTTTGGGTGTGTTGTGGAAAAAAAACCATAAACATTACTGCACTTGAGCTGTAAGACTGCGCTCATGTATGCAGTCAATGAAGATGAAACAAAGCAGTCCCGAAACAGGCAAGCCTTGTTGTGAACTGTTGAAACTTACTCTTCTGCAACAATAAATCCCGTGCGGTTCTTAAATCCGCTCAACATAATGTTATAGAAGCTGAAGTTCCTTGTCGGTTCTTTTGCATCCCAATTTTAAACACATTCTATTAGGTTCAAAAAGGTAGTTATATCGTTGGGTTTTTGTTGGACCTGAGAACCAGAAATCATATATATGCAGACCGATGACGGTCAAAGTAAAGGTGTTGACCGGTTCCTATTTCATCCCGCTTTCGGCCAGTCTTGACGAGTTTTTGTTTAGGCCTAACTTTTGTTAACATTTATCTAAATTTGGGCATTTTCTTTTGTTAATCACCAACTTCTTACTCTGTCCAAAACAAACAATAAACAGTTTATAGAATAAAAAACTCCCATGATATTGATATATATGTGTTAGTAAAGTTTATATCTTCATTGTTTTCTTACAAACGCCATGTGTAGTCATAAAGTCCTTTGTGGGGCGTTATGCGACAAGTGGCGAAATGTGTAAGAGAGAGGCTTTATGGGGCTTTATATAACTTAAGTGTGTAGTGAGGATATATGTATGGAGCTTTATATATTTGTGTTCGAGTGGGGAAGAAAGGGAGGAGGGAGAGGCCGCACATGGCGCCCTCGGTAAATGGTGTTCATGGGAGCCATGGGGCGTTATGGGAGGATGAGGCGCCATATACAGCCCCATTACAGGTGGTCTAATGAGACAAATTTGTTGAGAAAAGTAGACCGCCAATGATATATACGGGATTAATAGATATAAAAAAGAGTACAAAAGAAATGATCTACATTTGTATGATATGTTGTAGCCACACTCCCATCTCCTAAGGCACCAAGGTGCGGTCACGGAGTTTGAACAATGGCACCAACGATTCAAGGTTCACCCCTCTTAACTAACTACCTTCCAAGTTTCATAATTACTAGTTACAACACTAAAACAAACTTATTTCAACTTTTTTAATCATTTGAAACTTTTAAGTTTCTTTTTCTTTTGTTTATCTTTGGAACCGTCACCCACCGACCACCGCCACCCACCACCGCTACCACCGACCACCGCCACCCATCGTGGCCACCGCCACTAGCCGCCACCACCCATCGCCGACTTAATTCATTCCTCTTTTCTTACCTATCAAACAACACAAGGTAATTATTTATTTCTTTCCTGCATGGTAACCAAACAAGACTATGGAATGTAATGATCCATTTCATTCATTCGTCCATTCCATTACCTCATCCATTCCATTCCCTCATCTATTCCATTACGCCATACCAAATAGACCCTAACAAACTTATTTCAACTTTTTTAATCATTTGAAACTTTTAAGTTTCTTTTTCTTTTGTTTATCTTTGGACTTTGATGTCTTGAAGGGTTCCATATCATTCGAATTCGTTGTTGAGCTGCATGACTTAAGGTTCTTTAATTTTGACTTTTTGGGAGTTTCTTCTTTTGACTTGCAATCTTCTGCTGCAACCATTTCCGCCAGGTCTACCAGGGGCCAGTGGCGGAGCTTGAACGGAAACTCGGTGGGGGCCGAACTCTAAAAATCTAAATCGATGGGATCCGGACTTTTAGAAGTCCAATATCTTACGCTACAAAAAACAAATTATCGGTAAAGTTAACACTACGTGAAAAAATCAGTGGGGTTATCCGTTATCCTCCGCCCTTGCCATGGGCAAGGGAGGGGGCGGGAGTGGTAGCGGCTTCTCATATAAGATGACGACATCAAGGGCGTAGATTTGCAGGGCAAGAGAACGGTTGAGATTTTAGCAACAGCTGAAGGTGATGACCAATACCACCATTCCTTTTTCAAGTGCTCTGTTTTAATCATGTCTTCGATAATAGTTTCTTGTACCCAACGGCTGATCTAGAGTAAAACTCAGGGGTATCCCAATTTTTTTTACCATGCATTCATATGGTGCCAATTTTTTACCGTACATCTATACAATCAAATACATAATAACAACTGAAATTAGTAACTAAACCCTAACGTAAAATTCAATTTCGTCCATTTTGTGCTAGAATACATTTGCTTTGGTGTAACCCGACTTTTATTGACTTGAGGGTCGCAATGTAACCTTTATATACACAAAATTGTATTCATTTAATTTTTTTAAGATGTGCTACGCCTACTATAATCATTTTAAGGTGCTAAGGTAAGCTAGATATTTGTACCAATAAATATTTGTTTTGAGGCTTTACAAAAGTTTATTAAAAAATATCTCTACATTAAATTAAATTGTTAACTTTATTAAACAGAAACGATAATAAAGTTGTTAAATAAATTTGAAAAAACAACAACAAAACAAAATAAATGCATATGCTTTTATACTAAATCACAGAAAATATTCGGTTGAAACTTGTTAAAATGAGATTTATTATATATTCTTTAAGTTTGCAATTACACCTACATTACACATTAAAATGTCAATCCGTTCGGATGGTCGTCCGATCGGATGGCCATTCGATTGGATTTACACCTCGTTTGGTAAAGATGTGTTTGTGTATGATGGTTTGCCCTTTGAAGTTTTCGTTATAGCATTTTGAAAATAGAGAAGTGTCTCTACCCTTCAGGTCGAACGATCGGACGGCGATCTGATTGGCGAGGCTTCTCAGTTGAGAACAAGTTCACAGCAGGGCGGTCACTCGATCAGATGACTATCCGATCGGGTGGCAATCCGTATGCATTGACAAATTGATTAAGTACCAAAGTTCCAAACGTCACACCATCGGATGGTCGTTCGATCGGATGGCAATCCGATCGGACGGCAACCCGTTCGGCGTCCAGACCTTGAAAGTTTGTATAAAAAGTTTAAGTGTGAAACCAAGTACAACCCGATCGGATGGCAATCCGATCGGACGACAATCCGTCCCAACGACCTGATCGTCTTGACACTTGATTTTGTTGAAGTTTTGCAGTTTTGAACGAGACGTTATGATATATTGCTTAATCAACCAAAACCCCATCTCGACCCAAGTGATCCGATCGAACAGGAACCACCCTAGTCCGACCGGTTCACGATTCGAGACGGTTGTTCATGTTCAAACCCGAAGTCAGTTGTCTCTCGGATAGAATTCAGATCTTGAACTAACCCATCACTAAGAAAGAGTAGAGGATTAGAACGAGCTCCGATTCTATTGGTTTTGAGTGCATTGAGTGTAAAAGGGTTGAAAGAAAGTTGGAAAACCTTCTTTCAATCCTTTAACTATGAATTTGTGTAGATCTATGTGAAAACATTGATTAATCTTGTGGAAATCCTTCAGATCTAAGTTGTTCTTGGTGGAATGAAGCCAAACTTTGAAGTTCATAAGAACTCCATGATGACATCACCCTAGAACACCTCAAATCCGGTGATTTCACGGTTAAAAGTTAAGATTCAAAGGTGAAAATGATGAAGAAGTGTGTGTAGATCATAGAAGTACAAGATTTAGGTTGTAAACTTACAAGAATCGAGAGAAATCGAGAGAAATGAGTGCTTGAGTGCGGCTGGTCGAACAAGGAGCTGTCACATCACAAATGATGTGACAGGTGGGTATTTATAGGGTTTCCCAAAAAAGGAAAGTGGTGAAGTGTCGGGTCGATAGGGTGGCAATCTGATCGGGTGGCTGCCCGATCGGATGACAATCCGATCGGATGGCCACTCGATCAGTTGGCCACTCGATCCTAGTGTCCGGCACGATGAGTTTTGTCGTTTTGATTTGCGTGTTGAGCGTTGCGATGCGATAGTATTACCCATTAGTTACACAAATAACATAACTACTATATCTAACATACAACCATTATAATTAACTTGCGTTTAGCGTTTGCGATTCGATTGAAATGCGATAGATTTGCGATTGCGATTAAACACCTCAACATAATCATAACATGCACAAGTAACACATAAATAGCACACACACGTAAAACAATATCCAGAACACATAATTCGAGTTGCGATGCGATAACGATAAGGCGATTAGCGATTAATAAGTGATTAAATAGCGATTAAACCTCGATTATTAATAGATACTCCACATAATACAACTAAAGCAATTAAATAATAGAATTCTGTTACAAGTCAAAGAAGTCAAAACAGTGGTTGAGCAAGGAGTGGCAGATCGCAATTAGAAATCTTTTCTTCCTTTGACTTCAATCTTGACTTTGACTTTGACTTTGACTTTGACTTTCGAAACACAGGGTGTTACACACTAGGTATGAGAAAAGTTAACCTTGGGATGGTGGAACTCAATTATGGAATCAATAGGCGTTTGGATTAGTCCACAAACTCGGCAGACATAACCAATATCATCTTTCAAGATATCACACTCTTGTCCATCTTCTCTTGACTTTTTATCAGATGAAGGGTGCATTTCCTGACGAAGTCAAACAAAAAATAGGAGACAAACAAAAAATGAAGTTTGAGATCTTGATGATGATGAGAATGATAATGAATGAGCTTGATGATGATAAGCATATAATACATGACTAATTACCTTTAAGAACTCTAATCCAATACTCATTTCATTCCATAGATCAGCTTCCCCAAAAAGGTTAGTGTCAGATTGTGAATTACTTTCATCCTCTTCAACACCAACATACACACCCTTATCATGCTTATTTTCAACTTCTACATCATCATTCCATAGATCAGCTTCCCCAAAAAGGTTAGTGTCAGATTGTGAATTACTTTCATCCTCTTCAACACCAACATACACACCCTTATCATGCTTATTTTCAACTTCTAGATCATCATTCCATAGATCAGCTTCCCCAAAAAGGTTAGTGTTAGATTGTGAATTACTTTCATCCTCTTCAACACCAACATACACACCCTTATCATGCTTATTTTCAACTTCTATATCAAAATCTTCTATGCTATTACCATCTTCAACCTCCACATCATCTGAACTCTCCATGTCATCTTTTTTACTCTCCACGTTATCTTCTTCGCTATCCA
This sequence comes from Helianthus tuberosus, assembly GCA_030545235.1. Classification (NCBI taxonomy): domain Eukaryota; kingdom Viridiplantae; phylum Streptophyta; class Magnoliopsida; order Asterales; family Asteraceae; genus Helianthus; species Helianthus tuberosus. The sequence continues at coordinate 3,501,518 of JARYGA010060438.1, forward strand.
TATCATCTTCTTCCATGTCATCTTCTACTTCACTCTCCACATCACCCTCCACATCATCATCTTCTATGCTCTTGTCGTTTTGACCATCAACATCATCATCTTTATGCTCTTGTCTTTTTCAGCATTGTGCTCAGAAACAGTTGTTGTATTCCGCCCTTTAACGGAAGCTTTACCTTGAACACCAACTCTCCCCTAGATGGCAATTTAATAAAAATAATGTAAAACAAAAGGAACATGCATTATATATGAGTTTAAAATGGAAGATGCTTATCTTCAACAAATTGTTGTACAAGGACGAATGGGGTCCCTACTTAACTCTTTTAATAACCGGTGTATGCTATACTTCTCACAACAAAATAGAGCAAGATTATAAGCATAACTGGTAATGAATTAATTTATTTATTTCCTGCAGGTACATATATTTAATGATTTGCAATTTATTTCTCTTTAAATGAAGTAAGACTGATTGTTCTTCAAAAAGAAAAACAAAAACACTATTCTTACTCGTCGATTGAAGATCTGATAGTTGAATCGCAAATCTCATAGGAGAATAGGGTTTTGTTTCAAGATGGATGATCTGGTGATTAACTAAATCCCCATGATTCTTATTGTAAACAACTAAGAAAAAAGAAGATTTCATACAGCTGGGGTTTCGATGAAGAGAGAAGAGAACATGAGTACAGGAGAAGTGAAGTGAAGGAGAAGATTTTAGGGTTTTTTAGAGGAGTGGTACTGTAACGCCGGAAAAGACAAAAAGTGATGCCCTAATCTACTGATACGTGACCCAAATAACTTTCATTTATTATATATAATAGATTTCAAATATTTATGGTATAAAAGAAAAAGGATGGAAAATAAATACTCACCTCATAAATTGATTGGGTTGCTTTCAAATATTGATGATAACCTCGTAATCTATCCGAGTCTCCTTTTGAAGGTCTAAAGGCTTCATTTGGAAGTGCGGTTTAAATATCGAGTAAAATGATTTTAAACAAGATTTCAAAGAAGAAATTTTTATCATAACCCAAGAATAAACTCTCACAAAGGAATCTTTGGATCTTCAAGATAATACCAAAGAGAGAGTGGATTTGGGTGAACTAAAGAGGGATTGGTTTTTAAACAGTTGAATCACGGTCGATAAATCTTGTAACTCAAATAAAAAAGATTGTGAGAAGTTTTGGAGCGATGGTAACCAACGAGATAAGTAGAAAATTTGTGAGGTTTGGGAAAATGGGTATTGGGTTTCGAAGCATTTGAAAAAAAATCAATAGGCTTCAAAGTGTATGTCATACGTTTAGAGAAAAAGATAAGCGAGCGGAAAGAGACGAAGAATACAGGCACACAACAAACTTATTTATAGACGCGGTAGATGAGATGGCTTGTATCTAGAGAATTGTATTAAATTATGTATATACCGGTTACTAAATGTCTAAATTAACATTGGATTAACAAACGAAATACTAATTTGTTTACGTTTAATTTCCTAAAAAATGTATACAATTGTGACTTGGGTTGTATTGATATGATAATACTAGTGGGATGCCTGCGTGATGTGACAGGAAACACAGACATTGGAAATCACGTAACATGTTAGTTTTTTTAAATATAAAAACCCCTATAGAAATGGCATACTTAATAAAAAAGAATATAATGTTAGTTTTAGTGTTAATTAAAAAAATGTATTAACGTATGAAAATTTTATAGCCGTTTAAAATCGTGAGGGAAAGTTGATACAAAAATCATATGTTTTAAAAAATACTTAAAGTCTTAAATTTTGTAAAATTATATTATGATATAGTATAAATAAACAATAAAGTTTATTCATTTCAAATTCTTTGTTGATTTTTTTTAATATCAGGTGGAAAGTTAAAGTAATGATAATAAATAAATAATCTTATGTTGGTTATAATTTTAACATAATTTATAATGTAATGTAATATGATATGATATAATATTAAACAATATGATATGATATAATACTAGTGTTAATATTGATATGATAATACTAGTGGGATGCCTGCGTGATGTGACATAAAACACAGACATTGGGAATCACGTAACATGTTAGTTTTTTTTAAATATAAATACCCCTATAGAAATGGCATACTTAATAAACAGAATATAATGTTAGTTTTAGTGTTAATTAAAAATGTATTAACGTATGAAAGTTTTATAGTCGTTTAAAATCGTGAACGAAAGTTGATTTAAAATTCATATGTTTTAAAAAATACTTAAAGTCTTAAATTTTGTAAAATTATATTATGATATAGTATAAATAAACAATAAAAGGTTATTCATTTCAAATTCTTTGTTGATTTTTTTTAACATCAGATGACAAGTTAAAGTAATGATAATAAATAAATAATCTTATGTTTGTTATAATTTTAACATAACTTATAATGTAATGTAATATGATATGATATCAAACAATATGATATGATATAATATGATAAGATTATGTAATGTAATATGATATGATATAATATCAAACAATATGATATGATATAATATGATACGATAGATATGACATAATAAGATATGATATGATAGGATATGATATGATATTATATAAAAGGATAAATATTTTCAATCACAAGTATGTTACTTTGTCTGCATGTTCATTTGCCGTCTGTTTATTTGTCTAACATCATCAAACTCAGTAAATCCCACCAATACCAAAACTAAGGTAGGGTCTAAGAAGGGTAGATGTAGACAACCTTACCTCTACCCCGTAGGAATAGAGAGATTGTTTCCGGTGAAACCCCCGGCTCGATTGTAGTTTTGTATCAAGCCTTGGACCTAAGGCATATAACAATCGGGACATAGACAAATTGGTGCATGTACCCTTGTGTCTTTTAGCTATCAAGGCTTCCACATGATGCATGATTAACCATCCACCGCTTTAACGTTATTTTCATGAAATTAGAAAAATAACGTTAAAGTTAGTACCATTTCACTTTACCCCCCGAACGCCCACACATATATACATTATATGTGCACACCGCAAGTGGGGCAATGTTTATTTGTCTAACTAATTACCGAATTAGAAATTCCCGAATAAATATTGTTAACTGTATTAAACAGAAATGATAATAAAGTTATTAAATAAAATAAAAAGAACAAAACAAAATAAATGCATATGCTTTTATACTAAATCAGAGAAAATATTAGGTTATATATTAAAATTTGAAATGAATGAATAGTAACATAACTAAGTGATGAGTAAATGGTATCGGGTACTGGTATCGATATCAAATTTACCAAATCGGGTGCATTTTCGGTACCGGTTCGGCACCGGTATTCACAGGTTTTTACCCTTAAATACTGGTGCCGTACCAATACTGACCGGTACTGAACCGTACCGTAACCGGCATATTCGTTACCTGTACCCACTTTTGGGGATTTCGGTAACGGTATTTTCGATACCGTTTGGTACCGAGCTCATCAAATCCTGTAGCAACGTAGCAATGCAAGTAATTGCACTGTTTAGATTACTTTTCATACACATAGTAAGTAAAATGTATTTCGTTTGAATGAGGTTTTATATATACACAACAACTTATTTTGCTTTCTTTTTTGTCTTTTTATGTAATGAATGAATTGTAGCATGTAAAATTAATTAGGTTGAAACTTATTTAAATGAGATTTATTATATATTCTTTAAGTTTGCAATTACACTTACAAAATGAATGTTGATTACACATTTACACCAACAAATATGGAGATTTTTTTGTGAACCACAAGGAACGATGTGTCAATTACCGTGACACCGGGCGCTGTGGTCAAGGTCGACTACTCGACCGCCGCCAACTCCTTGTCTCTCCCAGATGCGCGAAAACCCGTCCTCCATCCGCCCGAAGGCACGACAGTGGAATAACAGGTAAAACCTCGCCTTCCATCCAAGACGACCGGCGCCACCCGTATTCGCTCTTTACCTGGTAAAACCTCGCCTCCCATCCAAGACGAACCGATGCTACCCGTATTCGCACTTCACCTGGATGCTGCAGAAAATCATGGGGAGAGTGAGAGTCGAACATGGGTCACAAGAAACATCAAGTCTTTCCCCCAACCACTCCACCACCGACAACAAATATGGATATTAATGTCTCAAATAAAGTTGTGCTCTTCCAAGTCCAGGCCCAACATACATTTCAATAAATGGTTGTTTATTATGTTTTGATATGGGTTAGACTACCCACTATGGCAACCATTTCTTTGGGTTGGTTGCCATGTGGATTTAATAAAAATTAAAAAACAATTTTTTATTAGAAAAAGTCCACAACCTGGTTGCCATGGCAACCTAGGTTGCAACCCAACATCATACACATGTCCAAATTTAATTGGTCCACTATTTTTATCTTTCTTTTTTAGTTTTTTTCTTAACTAATAATTCCCTCAATAAATCATATTTATTTAATAATATATTAGTTTCGGTTGGGTTGTGAATGTGGGTGAAAATTTGAATTGGGTTGGGTTGGGTTGGGTTGGGTTGTGTAGGTGGAAGAGAGAGAAATTAGTTTTTTAATAAAAAATTGGGTTGGGTTGGGTTGTGATAGTGGATAGTCTTACAAAACTTTAGAAAAGCCCATGTAATAACAAAAATAGAGTTCACACGGTTCATCATCTAAATCTAATAACATAACCTCTGCTATTATGCTAAACTGCCGTCATAGTGTCACACCTCATCGGAGAAGAAAATTTTTGTCATGTATTCATGTCATCTTCTTCTCTCCCTAGTTAGGGGTATCATAATATCTAATGAGGGGGTATACGATACATAAAACGGAAAAATCTTCTTTTTTTAAGAAAATTTTTGTCATATACTCATTTCATCTTCTTCACTCTCTAGTTATGGTATAAAAGAAAAGGATGGAAAATAAATACTCACCTCATAAATTTAATTTACTGGGCTGCTTTCAAATATTGACACTAACCTCGTAAACTATTTGAGGGGGTGTTTGGCTTAGCTTTTTGAAATAATTTATTGACTTGAAAAAGTCAATAAGTCAAAATAATGTTTGGATATGTGAAAAGTACATTTTGAAACAATATTTTGTATAAGGCGGAAAAGTCATTTTAAAAAGCTAGGAAACCTTGACGTTTTGAAACTTCTTTTAACATTTCATGAAATATTACATTATCCCACGTCATAAGCTCATTCAAACACTTTTTTAAAACAACTTATTGACTTTTCCCACATCATAAGCTCATCCAAACATTTTTTTTTAAAAACTCCTTATGAAGAAGTCATAAGTCAACAAGTTATTTTGCCAAAAAGTCATTTTGAGTTAAATAAGCAATCCCAAACACCCTCGTCTCCTTTTGAAGGTCTAAAAGCTTCTTTTGGAAGTGCGGTTTAAATATCGAAGTAAAATGATTTTAAACAAGATTCCAAAGAAGAAATTTTTATTATATGTGACAACCCTCATAATTACGTGTATCCGTACGATTAATTAATATTAAATTGTGCTTAATGACTGTGCTTAATTTCAACTGATGACGTGACTGCTTTATGATTTCTGCATTTTTCAGCATTTCAACAAACTAGTATTATGCAGAAAATTGACTTAATGGTCCAGAATGTTTTCCTAAGTGTTGAGAATTAAAAGTGTTACAAATAATTACATAAAAGACACCATACGGAATAACTTAGCACTTTAACGAACCGGTATCTAACCGAACAACCGGACATTACCCGGGACACCAAAATATTGCAAGAAACATTGTTTAATTATTTCTTGGCTAGTTATGATCCCCGAACACCATAACACCCACTAGAATATCCACTAACATATGTAATCATATACTTGGATTTGAACTAGCATTTACCACCTACCATGTAATTTTACACTTAGCCCCCCCCCCCCCCATACTAGTAATCGGTCATGAGGACCCCACCATAGATCACCCATGATCTTGTGTGATCTTGCTAAGATCCTATAAGATTTGAGAAGATTGTTGCTTGATTTGGTGAACTAAATATTGTGCAAGATCATATAAGTATGGCTCCTAGATTTCTAGATCACTTCATATCTTCATCATTCACCAACACACCACAAACCTCTCTCTCTCTCTTACAAAGCTACGGCCAAACAACCCCCATATACCACCACCATTTTTTATTCAAGTTCATCCATTTCAAGTGTACTTCAAGGTGCTAGAAGGTGTTTTAGGAGGCTTGGTGTTCTCGGAACTTGAAGGACCACCTTCGTTTGCTTTTATCCTCCACATTTTCGCTTGTGATCTTCCCTAGCTTTAAGCTAGTTGTAAGCTTCTTGAACACTCTTGATACTTCACGTTTTTAGATGGTTAAAAGATATAATAGGATGAAATAATGCTAGTATGATGTTGTCTTGTTTATGTTGATGATGGTTACTTGATGAAAACTTGTACTCTTGAAATCTGTTATGAACAATGGTACTTGACATGATAAATCTGAGTTAAATAAACAATAACCTGCTGCAAGTGATGTTAAATGTCGTTGTTGATCACTAAACATGTTAACGGAACAAATAGAACTTGCGTTAGAGCGCTATAAGCTGAAAACAGGAAGCTGTCAAACTGTTACAGCCGCCTTCAGTCGGCTGTAACCAGGTCGTAACTTAACGAAAAATTGATTTTCCTGAGTCTATAACGTGTTATTTCGAAATACGGTTCTAATGGCACTGGAATCATAATTTTTGGACTTCGTTTGCTATTTTTAAAGGGTCGTTTCTCACAGCAGCAAAAGCTGCGTTTTTACTGCTGAAAATGTGTGTTATGTTTTTCGTCATAACTTGAAATCTGTGTAGAATTAGCTCATGAAATTTGTACTGTAGACGACCACTGATGTCTTTGTAATGCTCCAACTGGAATTTCGTAAATCGGACTTACGATGAATTTTAAATGAATTATTCCGTGGACTGCAGTCAGAAAGTGATGAATCTGATTGCAGTCTGGTAAATGATGTTTTATAAAATATTGGTAATGAATTGGATCCCGATATTTTTACACAGTAATATTTGGATTGTTTAAAACATTCTGTAAAAGTTTGGTAATTTTTGGAGTAAGTTAACTATTTTATTAAAATACCCGAAAACAGTCCAGTTTTGGATGTTCAAGCTGAAACAATATAACTAGTGATTTGCATGTCTAAATGTCGGTTATATTATCCGATAATGGTCTAACGTGTTATATGTCAATGAAAGTGTTATGTGCAATATCGTATGCTTGCTCTTGAGTAGCTATAAGTGGAATGTTTATATGGGCGTGAACTATTAAAGTGAGTGCATGTTATGTGGTAGATGTGTGTAGGAACTTCGTGCTTATTTGAAGTCACTAATAAACTAAGTAGTAATCATACTAGGACGTGATTGACCAACACCGATTGTTAGCTATTTTATAGAGTCAAACCGAGCAACCAAAGGTGAGTTCACACTCCTTCTAAGGCATGGGATTCCCGGTGGTTGGGAATGGGTTAAAGAACTATAACGGAACATGCATATCCTCCTTGGGTAGGATATGTACCGCCATCCTCCATAGGTAGGATGCCAATATTAATCCTGCGTATTCTCCTTGGGTAGAATTACGTACGTTTGTCCTCCTTGGGTAGGACAACAACCTTAAATTACTAGACAAAACTCTATCATTAAGTCCCTCATTTTATATCGACTTAATCGCTGAGGCCAATGGCGAGCGGGTCATTAGTTAATAGCGCTATTAGGTTTAACAAACCTCACACCGTGCCAGTCGGACGGGCGTGTACTAATGGACTATGGCAAACTGTCAATGATGATAGACATTGACGTAGGGCACAACTATTGTTCGTCAGTTGTCGATATGGTAACGGTCTAGTGGTTCACATGGGGAAGCCCCCACTGATTATGGTTATGGTTTGGGAAAGAAGGAATTGGTTAATCCTATTTTCAACTATGGGGTAACCCCCACGGCAAGTAAGCCAGCTAAAGACAAACCATGTTTTCGAAAACAACTTAAAACAAACACCCAACTGTGAACTCGCTCAACTTTATTGTTGACTCGTTGTTACATGCCTTACAGGTCGTTAGATGCTTATGGAGCTTGCACGAGGAGGATGTCGTTGTGGGATATGGACTGCTATGTCCCGTTCTAAACATTTAAACTTTATGAACTTATTTATGTTTCGGTTTTACGTCTTATGCTTCCGCTGTTTAATTTGAACTTGGTTAATTTGGTTGTGAACACCGATTATATTGTGTGGTTGAACTTTTAATTACTCTACTATATTGTTCAATATGATTGGTGGCTTGATCCTGGTCATGTCACGCCTCCAAGCGGTGATACTCCGCGTGTGGATTTTGGGGGTGTGACATATAACCCAAGAATAAACTCTCACAAAGGAATCTTTGAATCTTCAAGATAATACCAAAAAGAGAGTGGATTTGCGTGAATTAAAGAGGTATTGGGTTTTAAACAGTTGAATCACAGTTGATAAATCTTGTAACTCAAATATAAAAGATTAGACCGGTGGGTATGGAATGGATAGTCTCTTTGGAGACTACCCGCCACGTAGGCGCCACGTCATCACGGGAGGATGAGCATCCTCTTAGGGACTATCCAAGGGTGTGGGGGGACTACCCACTTTAATAAAAAAATCAATATATATTCAAGGTGAGAGAGAGAAACCAGGAATGATTAATGAAGAGGGGCCCACAATTATCATCCTCTTGGTCCGTCTCCAACGTCTTGGAGAGGACGGAGGTGCCGCCGACGTGCCCAGGGGACCGGTGTGGGACGACCCACTTTGAGGGCGCCGGATCGGGGACGAGCCCCATACCCATCGGCCTTATGAGAAGTTTTGGAGCAGTGGTAACTAATGAGATAAGTAGAAAATTTGTGAGGTTTGGGAAAATGGGTATTGGGTTTCGAGGCATTTGAAAAAAAATCAATAGGTTTCAAAGTGTATGTCATACGTTTAGAGAAAAAGATAAGTGAGCGGAAAGAGACGAAGAATATGAACCTACAACAAACTTATTTATAGACGCGGTAGATGAGATGGCTTATATCAAGAGAATTGTATTAAATTATGTATATACCGGTTACTAAATGTCTAAATTAACATTTTGGATTAACAAACGAAATACTAATTTGTTTACATTTTATTTCCTAAAAAAATATGTACACAATAGTAACTTGTGTTGATATTGATATGATAATACTAGTGGGATGCCTGTGTGATGCGACAAGAAACACAGACGTTAAAAATCACGTAATATTTTAGTTTTTTTAATATTAAAAAAACTATAGAAATGGCATACTTAATCAAAAAGAATAAAATGTTAGTTTTAGTGGTTAATTAAAAAATATATTAACATATGAAAAATTTATAGCCGTTTAAAATCGTAAGGAAAGTTAATTTAAAATTCAATTTTTAAAATTACTTAAAGTCTTAAAATTTTTGTAAAATTATACTATGATATATTATAAATAAAAAGTAAACGGTTATTCATTTCAAATTATTTGTTGATTTTCTTAATATTAGGTGGAAAGTTAAAGTGATGATAATAAATAAATAATTTTATGCTTGTTATAATTATAATTATAACCTAACTTATAATATAATCTAATATGATATGATGTAATATAATATAATATGATAGATATAATAAGATAAGATATGATATAACATATGGTACTATATGAAAGGATATGATACGATATAATATGACACTATACAATATGATATGATACAGTATGGAAGGATGTGATACAATACAATACAATATGATCCAATTATATATACTTTTATTTTTGTTGACATATTTTTTAAAAACCATTTGAATCATAAGATGCAATGTATATTCAATTGCTTTTTTAGTTTATTGTGGCATAGCTATGAATATTCAGTTTTTCCCGTAATGCATTTTTACGGCATACTACAAAATACAAAATAGTTTTTGACAAAAGTATTATGTTTTATGTGTGAGGTTTATTGGGAAACATTAAAAAAGTGGGGAACTGTAGAACACTCTTAAAAATCCATTTTTAAAAATTCAACTTATTTTTGAATTTTTTTCTGCGCTTTTCCTTATAAATACTAGTAGAAGCATTTTTAATTAAAAAAAAAAATACAAAACTAAAAGTAAAAAAAAAAAAAACAGTTAAAAAAAGATTAAAATTTTCTTTTTTTACAAAATGATTTTTTATTGGAATAGTTTCTAACCATTTTTATAAGGAAAAACGCTGAAAACAATTTAAAAAAATTGATTTTTAACATGTTATGTTAATTTTATAAGATATATTTTTTCTAGTTGTTTTTAAACATTTTTTTATATTTTTAGTTTTGGATTTTTTTACTAAAAATGCGTTTACATGTATTTATAAAGAAAAACGCCGAAAATTAAAAAAAAATGAATTTTAACATGTTAAGTTGAATTTTTAAGATTGTTTCCCGGTTCTCCACTTTTTTAGTGTTCCTCAGTGAACACTCCTCTATGTTTTATTACACAAAAGATAGAGACACATGTTTTATATCAATGGAAGCTATGTATATTATTATGAAAAGTGTCAAAATAATGACACTGGGAGGAGTAGTAGTAATAATAATGCATAAACTCAAAATAATTATTGTATTATGTAAATGGGAAAAGATCAAATAGGAAGTTTGTTTTGGGTAGGAAGTGTAGGAAGCAATAGTAAGGGGACATGTGGCAAACTAAAGACACTAGACAAAAGGGCATTTGCTCAAGTTGCAAGTTGTCTCTTGTCCTTTTTAGTTAAGGATCATTGATCCACATTTGTCTGAACACTTCAAGTTTTCTGCTAACCATGGCTTTGTGCAGGATACAGGAATCAACCAAGCTATGGCTAGGGAATTGCAAAAACTTAAGAATATGATATCCAGCGTTCCAGGGGTGGTTAAGCCCATTCCTGAAATTCCAGATGGAAGTCACAGGATATCTCATTTTGCACCACCTATTTGTGATGCAGAGATACCGAAGAGGTTTCAAACACCAAACATGAAGCTGTATGATGGCTCAACTGATCCAGAAGAGCATGTAGCTCAGTACAGGGAGAGAATGGAGATCAATCACATTCCTGAAAGGTTGAAAGAAGCATGTCTATGCAAGGGTTTCGGATCCACACTGACATGATCAGCTCTTAAATGGCTGCTAAGTCTTCCCCCTTACTCTATTACTTCATTTGCTAACCTAGTTAACTTGTTTAATAGCCAGTTCTCATGCAGTAGGAGATTTGAACTATTAACTAGTGATCAATATAGGGTAACACAAGGTCAAAATGAATCACTTAGAGATTATATAACTAAATTCAGTAGAGAATCCTTAGAGATTCCTAATTTGGATATTGCTACAACTGTAGAAGCTTTCAAAATGGGTTTACTTAAGGATTCACAATTCTATGATGATCTTGTCATGACCCCTTGCAGGAATCTTGATGAAGTAAGAAACAGGGCCCTTAGATTCATCCGTTTAGAGGATGATAAAAGGATCCAAGAGAGACTGTCAGGATCCTCAAAGCAGGAGAAGCAAGGATCCTATTTCAGGAACAACAAATCCAAATCTTACAACAAGTCTGATAATCAAAACGTGCATGCAGTGGATTAAGAAGAGGATGTTGAAGATTATCCACCCATTTCTGAATATTGCTTTGCTTTTGATTGTTTTGGTCAAAAATCACACAAGGATAATGTAACCAAATCTGATTTTTGTGAGGTTAGATGCTTGGTTAATTGAACAAATGTATGAACGAATAGAAAATGAAATCAACGATGAACACCGAGATTTATACGAGGGAAAAACCCTTGATCAATGAATGATCTACGGCATAAAAAACCTCGGGTGATGGAAACTACCGATCACCAAATGTATTGCACAAAAAGATTACAACTTTTGATGTTGATCAAGTGTGTTACAACTGATAACTAAGAGTGTAGAGAGCTCTGGTTTGCGAGAGTGAATGTGTGTGTTCGTGAATGTGAATGTGTGTCTAACACTTGATCAACCCCTCTATAAATGAGCTAACAATAAGTCCTATTTTCTAGGAAGACAATGTCTACTCCCATAACCGTTGGGAAAATAGCACATTACCTGTGTATAAACATTAAAAACGTGACAAATGTTAAAAACATAAACAATAGTAAGGATCCTGGATCCTCAGACTCCCTGCATCATCCGTTAAGGATCCGTGATCCATGTCCAGTCTCAGGATAGATGATCCTTAGCATAAAATTCATGCCCTAACAATTGCCCCCAATATGGCAGTTGTGATAAGGATTCACAACTGTCATATTTCCGTTAGAAGAAAACTAGCCGTTGCTGCTGGTAACTAGTCATTACACTGCCTGTCGTCACTGATAAGACCTGCTATAATCATCATTGCAAAATATAGAGTTAGAGATAACTCCTCAAATGCCTTTACAGACAAGAAGATCCTTCTGTTTTTGGAGAATGAATCCTTCTACACCGTTCGCTATTAACCTTCCTGCACTTTAATTTCTACATAGACACTTTAATTGTTAGATAGCCCTATATGGCCTGGGTGGATGGTCCACGGTTTTGCTGGTGAAATCCAGGCCAGATGATTTTGATACATAATGAATGGGTAATAACATTAAACTTTTTTAGCTACATCTGTTGTTTCTTCCCTCTTTATTTTTCATGTATGCTTCCTATTTTCAAAGATATCATCGCCAAAAAACTGGAAAGTTATTGGAATTCCGATGATAATGTTAAACTTTTAACATAAAACTTGAAGTGTTCAGACAAATGTAGATCAATGATCCTTAACCAAAAAGGACAAGAGACAACTTGCAGCTTAGAAAAAACTCTGATTTTTTTTCTGACACCCGGTCCTGATGAAATTTCCCCCGTGATAATTTTAATAAACACCGGTACCACTTGTATCTGCTCACAGCTTCCGTCTAGGGTAGGGTCGGGGGTTGTGACAGCTAGTGTTTAGGCTCGGTTATTAGTATCATAGTATATATATATATATATATATATATATATATATATATATAAAGTCTTATGGTTAAGTATTATTAAGTATGATTCACCAAAGCACAAAATCGTTAACTTTGTTAATGATTTAGGTTGGACATGAATAAGATTAAAATAAAGTACATATCTAATTCACCAAGTAACCAAGTGAGCTCAAACTAGACTATTGCATTCCAATCATGGCAAATGTTTGTAGACTTGGTGTAGTATGGTCACTTTATTACTAGTAAGTTTGAATGGTAACTTAGATGGAAGATTTACTAACAAATCAAGCAAGTGAAGTAGTGGAACATTGTTGGAAAGCCAAGGCTTCCATGGTTCACATATCACCAAAGCACAAGTCTCGCCACATTGCGGGTTGCGAGCTTGGATGGTTTCAACACTTGTCTAGGTTACTTGAAACCTTTATAACAGAAAGTTCAAGATGTATTTAGACCTCGAATCTCATGGAAATCAACCATGTTCAAGTTCCACAACCATGAGTTTGATTGGGAATAAGATAGGCACAAGATTTCCTAAGATTAACTAGTTTGAAGAAAACGCATGTAAAAGTTCAATAAAAAATAGAAAGTGTGGGCCTCAAAATGGTGATGTTCCACCTTAGTTTACCATGGTAAACTTCTGGAAACACTCCTAGAGGTGTTTCAAATGAGTTTGAAGCAAGAATTCATGAAGAAGATAACGGAAAGTGAGTTTGAAGCTCACTTTTGAACTTTGCAAAAATATGCCCCAAGCTTGTATTTTAAGTAGTTACAGAGTGTTTTGAGTGAGTTTAGAGTGTTACCTCCTAATGGATTCAAGGTTGGGATTCCTGATGTGAATCCATATTGGTGTGATTCTGGCATGATTGAGGGACCAGATGAAGCAATAGTTTGCATAGGTATGAAGTCTCCCAAGTGAATCTCTGGCTTCTGGGTTGTACACTCCTTAAGGATCCTTGATCCTGAAAGATGTTGGATCCTTGATACACCGAAGCTGGGGGTCTTGGAGGATAATCCATGGATTCGTGAGCCTGAGATGAGGATCCTTGAACCTGAGACGAGGATCCTGGAACTGTCTGCGTCCCCATATATCCTCCTGAACTAGAGAAGGATCCTTGATGCTGGAATGAAGATCCTTGAGGCTGAAGAGAGGATCCTAAAGGCTAAAAGTAGGATCCTTGATCCTGTGTCATTGCCGATGATCCATAACGCATACTCGATAATCCACCCTGGTACTGGACACCTGATGCCGTAGAGTGCTGGGCGGTTGTGGCTGGAGTGTCGAAATTCAGTGATCTCGGCACCAATGGAGAGTGATCCTCCGCTGACCTCTTCAATTTCTTGATCTTGTCAATTTCTCGAAGGATCCTGTCATTAGTTCTGTCTTGCTGCTGCATGTAATCCTTCATCTGCAAAATCAAAGAATAAAGATCATTGTTAGTAGGACTAGAAGAAACAGCAGTAGTTGCTTTTGAGAATATGGGGTTGGCTTCTTCGCAGCATTCTCAGCATTCTTCTGGGGTCCAGAAGGAGCAGGAGGAAAAGGTGGAATGCCCTGTGAAGAGGTGATCGCCGGCATGGAACTTGAAGTGTTCTTCATGTGAGAAGCCATGTAGTTGAAGGTAATGAACAAAAATGATTGAAATGAACAAAATTTTTCAAGAATGAAGCACCGATTGCCCCACGGTGGGCGCCAAACTGTTTTGGTCAAAAATCACCCAAGGATAATGCAACCATATCTGATTTTGTGAGGTGTGATGCTTAGTTAAACGATCAAATGTATGAACAATGAATGAATGAAATGAGTAGTGAACACAAGGATTTATATGAGGAAAAAGCCCTTGATCAAGGAATGATCTCCGGCACAAAAAACCTCGAGTGATGGAAACTAACGATCACCAACTATATTAAACAAACAAAGATTACAAATCGGGATGATAACAAGCTTGGTACAAGGATCACTATAGTGCAAAAGTGTGTAATCGCAGAGAGTTCTTGAGAGCTCGAGTGTAGTGCAGTTGTGTTGCTAATAATAATGTCTAAATCAAGCTTGTATCCCCATTAAAAATAGAAATATCTCGAAAAAGGTGCAAGCTCCCCACGATCACTATAACGGTCGAAGAGTTCAAGCACGTGCAGAATCACTAAGCATATTCCCCTAGAATCTCGGTTGGACCAAGTCCTATTCGAATACACCTGCAAAACAAGTTTAAAAATGATGGAAACAACTGTTAGTGTTAGGATAATAATGAGGATCCTGGATCCTTATTCCTGCAACATCTTCTGAGGATCCTTAATTCAAACTGAACTGAGGCTCCTTGATCCAAGCTGCATTTGAGGATCCGTGATCCATAAGCTGTGAAAATCCATCCCTAACAGATAGTAAGAATCTTTGTCAAACAAAGACCATGCTTGGCTAAATTCTTACATCACTTGGTGAAGACATATCTTTTATGTATTTCTTTTATGATTTTCAATCTTTGGCAACTTTTTAATTGGATATGTATTAATGACTTTAATAAATAGTTTTTTATATTGAAGGCGAATTTATTCAACCATTCTTCATATGTCGTTTAATCACATATTCATATCTTTACGGTTTATATAAAGCATGTTAACTACTTGGAAGGGGGTTAGAAGGGTGGTTGGGTAATTCTATGTCTCGTTCAGTGTATAGATCCTGCGAGAACCTGGTGCAAGTTTAGTACTACTCCATGGATTGGCCGGGAATGACTGGCCCAACTGAGAGTAAGAAATCACTTGCACCCCTTATTTACAAACTACTATTAAAACTTTAAAACAACCCCGCGAGGACTGTATCCCTGCTGACTTAGACCAACGGGTTGAGGGTGACCACTGCCTGGAAGGGGCCCACCACATTTGGCATTAATAGCTTACTTAATTATCTTTCAATATTCCGACCTAGTGGGATTGTATCCTTGCTGACTCAAACCACTAGGTTGAGGGTAACGTCGCCTTCAAAAGAGGGGCCTACTACTATAACTAAGATAATCTCTTAAAATGCCCAAAGTGCGGAAATCATCAAAAGGGTACATGGAAGATAAGTCGGATCCAATTGATTCTTTCTTGTCTATCTATTTTTATTTTATTTTATTTTATTTTCTGTTTTTATCTTTTTATTAGTTTAAAAATCTTTTCTCAAAAGTTGGTTCGATTAGACGTTGACGATAAGCCGGTATTAAAAGCTCTTGTGTCCTTGGACGACCTCGGTATCTTGCCATCACTATACTACGTCCGCGATGGGTATACTTGCCCTAAGCGTGTGTGTAGGGTGATAGTAGAATATCATGTTTTATAAATTTAAAACTTAAATCGGCGAGTAAAAAGAGCTAAAAATATAACTAAAAAATATAGACACCCGCACGCACGTCACTGTGAACTTATGTCCTAATAATTCTATCTTCCATTCTTGAAGTACTTCGAATTTGTTGGTGGAATTTCCTTCTGTCGTTTCTACCGTACAAGCTTGACTAATCTCAGTTAACAGTTGATTAAGTGCTTGACATAATGCAATATTTATAAAACTTTTATTAGCACCAAAGTCAAATAATAATTTAGCATAGATGTCATGGACAAAAAACGTACCAGCGATCACATCGAGAATCTCTCACGTGGCGCCTGGGAGGTCAGCCTGGCCTAGCCTGCCACATGTCCAGCATAGGTCTGACACGTGGCGCGACGTCATGACACATGTCCCCGGCCGCCTTTTTCGTCCAATCGCTCGTTTTTCTCGATTTTCATGGCGGTTCTTATCACGCATGCTCGGGTCTTGATCCTAAATGGTTCGGTTTTTAATTGTGAGTTTAGTAAGGGTATTTTTGTGCGGGTTGGTTCATTAACTGCCAATTTTTTAATTGCTAAGTTTTCTATTTGATTATTACAAGTTTCATCGTGCACACTTGGGGTTTTGATTACGGGTTTATTTGGGATGTTTTTGAGGATTATTACACTAGCCAATTCATGGATTGTTGTTAAGAGCTACCGTTATAATATCTTAGATTCAAACATCTCATGTTTGGACTTCCAATAGGTAAACTTGTGCCTATAAAGAATACCTAATCGTGGTGTCCGAATTTGAATGTTTAGTCAAGATAAATTTTATGTATTTTCTTACTAAGTAATCATCTTGCATTTGTATTCCGATTGCATGATCTGTGGAACTCGTATGCCTCGTTCATCCTTGTAGGATAACTCAGCGGTTTCCCTAAGCACTCAACGCATCTACTCATATACGCGGAAATTACTACGCAAACCGTGAGTATACTCGATCCCATTTTCCTTTTTACACACTTTGGGTGCAACATGTACACAATATTACAAATCGCATACTCACGATTAAACTTGTTCATAGAAACACTTTATCTGTTACAACATGATACTTGTTATATCCTTGTTATTACATGCTATACTCATTCTTGTGTTCTATATGCTCATTAACTTTGCAAGCCTCCCTTAACAATTATAGCGCTATAAGATTAACGCATCGCCCGTACTTGTGGTATTGTTAAGTAATCTATTTTATGGCCTTGTCGTCTCGGCGACAAGGATATGCACAATTGCAGTATACTTTGGTTTGACTTATAGTTTACACATGCTAGTATGTTAATAAACAATGTATGCAAATTACCATGTTGGATATGAGACAACTTTTAGTCACAATTATACTATGTAATCAAATGTGTATGCTCGCCAACTTTATGTTGCCTTTTACTTTAACAAATGTTGCAGGAAACTAGTGGTGATGCATGAAGATCATTGTTTAGGGTGGATTAGAAACACACTAAACTTTAATTTATGTGCATGTTTCATGTTGTTATGTTTATTTTTAGTATGTTGTACTTTCTATTCCAAAACAATGTATTTGTCGCAACTCCCGTCCCCTGAGTTCCCGGGAACAGGCGGCCGCGGCCAGTTTCAGTGGTATCGGTATTTATCAATTTGGCAGCGGAAATTACACCAGGACCATAGTTAGGAAATATTTTATCAGAGTAAAATACCACACTTTTATACTATTAAACACATGGGGAACTCCCAAGTTTCAAGTACACACATTTTTATAGGGATAAACCCTATTTTATTTAAATAAAACATCTCTTTATTTTAGGTAACTTTATAGCCACTTTTCCAAGCCTTCAGTGTTGTCCAGCTGGCTTCTATTTGGCTTTCACATTTTGTTACCTGAAACGCGTTTAAAAACATTTTGTCAGTGGGAAATACTGGTGAGTGAATCCCAGTTTAATCAAGAAGAGTTTTATCATTTAACAGTATTGAGAGCGATTACAATGTTTACATCTACATAATTACTCATTCAGTACTCTCAATCCTGACTGGTGGGTCATATTACACATTGGCTAACTCTTTGTCCAATGGTAACGTGTTCCACATTTTGTATACAAAACCCCAACATACCGGCAGTAATTGAAGAATTACAAAGACTCAATCACTGCTAATTATAATTTAAAATAATTAAGGTTTTGTAAAACATGTTTGTAAAAAGGTTTACAAAAAGGAGATTACTCACATTGCTGTCTTAGGGTTTTCCTTAAGGATTTCCTGGTGATTATCTATTAATTACACAAATGCACACGCTTTAGTATAATAACCCAATATTTACATTAGTAATACCCTCCCCGAGACGGCATTCCAACGACTACGTCGAGCAGAACCTCGACAGCGGTTACAGAACCCTAGATCAATCGGGCAGCGTATCTAATACGTAACCGGGGGTTATGATACTTACAACGAGGCAGGGCTTCGGTAATTAGGGGGGTATAATGCCCGGGTATAGTGCCTACTATATAGAAATTGAGAGAGAAAGTGAAAGACTGAACGATTTCAACTGATGGCAGATGCCATCTATTTATAGTGTCTGTTTGACACTTCGTCGCGCCCCGCGAAGGTTGTAGTCAAGGGCTACGCGGCCCGCGAGGGCAGCTAGGGTAGGCCCTAGCTTGTCCGACTCAGCCAATAGCCTCGACACGCACTCGACATGTGGCGGCACCAGGCTTTGCCTCTTGTTCACTCGCTCGCGGCCCGCGTAAGACTAGGGCTAGGTCTTCACAGCCCGCCACAGCCCTAAAATTTTGATTTTTAATTAAATTTAATAAAAATAATGGTATTTGGGGCCTGTTTTCGTATACGGGGTGTATTTTAGGACGTATAGGGATAATTTAAATATATTAAGGGTGTCGAAATTATTTTGGAGGGTTGTTATATCCTCCCCACCTTGTTTTAGAACTCGTCCTCGAGGTCCACTTGAGCAGGTGTGGATATTTCCTTTGCATTTCCGATTCAAGCTCCCAAGTGTACTCTGATCCTCTTTTAGAATCCCATTTTACTTTTACCAGAACTAATCTCTTGTGTTTCAGATTTTTGACCTTTCTATCTTCAATTTGTAGAGGCCTTTCTACAATTTTAAGCTTTTCATTTATCTCTATATCCTTAAGAGGTACCATTAGTGATTCATCAGCTAAGCACTTCTTGAGATTAGATACATGAAATACATCATGTATTCCTGCCATTTCCTCTGGAAGTTGTAGTTAATAGGCTACAGATCCTATTCTTCTAATAATCTCAAAAGGTCCAACATACATGGGGCTTAGCTTTCCCCTTTTTATGAATCTTACCACTCCTTTCCAAGGAGAGACTTTTAATAATACTTTATCTCCTACCTGAAATTCCAACGGCATTCGCCTGTTATCAGCATAACTCTTCTGTCGATCACGTGCTGTTTTCAGTCGCTCATTGACTTGAATGATCTTGTCGGTTGTTTCTTGCACTATCTCGGGTCCGGATAGCTGTTTTTCTCCAATTTCCGCCCAACAGACTGGCGTTCGGCACTTCCGTCCATAAAGTGCTTCAAATGGTGCAGCATTGATACTGGTATGATAGCTATTATTGTATGAAAATTCTATTAATTGTAAGTGATCGTCCCAATTACCTCCAAAATCAATTACACAAGCTCTAAGCATATCTTCCATTGTCTGAATTATCCTTTCGCTTTGTCCGTCTGTTTGAGGATGATAAGCGGTGCTGAGGTTCAACTTGGTTCTCATTGCTTTTTGGAAACTTGTCCAAAAATGAGAGGTAAAACTGCTATCTCTATCAGAAACAATCGATAAAGGAATTCCATGTAATGAAACTATTTCATTTACATACAATTTAGCTAATTGTTCCATACTGAAAGTTTCCTTCATTGGTAGGAAATGAGCTGACTTAGTTAGCCTGTCTACAATCACCCAGATTGTATCATTACCTTTCCTTGTTTTGGGTAACTTGGTAACAAAATCCATTGTTATCAATTCCCATTTCCAAACTGGCATCTCTAATTGTTGCAACAAACCTGAGGGTTTCTGATGTTCGGCTTTAACTTGTGAACAGGTTAAACACTTAGAGACATATGCTGCTATATCCTTTTTCATTCCTATCCACCAAAATTCTTTCTTAAGTCTTGATACATCTTATCACTTCCAGGATGCATCGTATACTTAGACTTATGGGCTTCTTCTAATATACGGTGGTGTAGGTTTCCTAATTTGGGTATCCACATTCTTTTCTTATGAAATCTCCAAATTCCATCTGTTCCTCGTTCTAATTCCTTAATCATTCCTTTCAACTTTTCAGTATCATCCTTAATTACTGATTCTTGTGCTTCTTTAATCTGTTCATTTAAATCTACCTGCAGGTTTAACTTAAGAGAACGCACTCTTTTTGGCTTTTCATGATACTTTCGACTTAAAGCATCAGCTACTACGTTAGCCTTTCCTGTATGGTACTGGATATTGCAATCATAATCACTAAGAATTTCCATCCAGGGTCTTTGTCTCATGTTTAACTCCTTTTTGCCCGAAAACATACCTTAAACTCTTATGATCTGTGAAAATGGTAAACTTACTTCCATAAAGGTAATGTCTCCAAATTTTCAGGGCAAAAATTATAGCTCCTAATTCTAGATCATGGGTTGAATAATTTTCTTCATGATTCTTAAGTTGTCTAGAGGCATAGGCTATAACCTTTTGACGTTGCATCAATACACATCCATAACCTAACTTAGAAGCGTCACAATAGACTACAAAGTCTTCAGTTCCTGCTGGTAACGCTAATATGGGTGCGTTGGTTAATCTTTGCTTAAGAATTCTAAAGGCTTCTTCTTGTTTTGGTCCCCATTCAAACTTAACAGGTTTACAGGTTAGATTGGTTAAGGGAATGGCTATTCTAGAAAAATCTCGAATAAACCTTCTATAATAACCGGCCAATCCTAAGAAACTTCTAACCTCGGTTGGTGACTCAGGGGTTTTCCATTTGGTAATTGCCTCGATCTTGGTGGGATCCACATGAATTCCTTCATGGTTAACTAAATGCCCAAGAAATTGTACTTCTTCTAACCAAAACTCGCACTTTGAAAACTTTGCATAAAGCTTTTCCTTTCTCAATAAGCTTAGAAGTGCATGCAGGTGCGCTGCATGTTCCTCATTATTCTTAGAATAAACAAGAATATCATCTATAAAGACAATTATGAATTTGTCCAAGTATGGCTTACATATTTGGTTCATCATGTCCATAAATGCAGCTGGGGTATTGGTTAAACCAAATGGCATGACAGTAAATTCATAATGGCCATACCTTGTTCTGAAAGCGGTCTTAGGAATGTCCTCTTCCTGTACCTTTAATTGATGATATCCTGAGCGTAAATCGATTTTAAAGAAAATTCGAGCTCCCTGCAACTGATCAAACAAGTCATCAATTCTCGGTAACGGGTTTAAATTTTTAATCGTGACTTTATTCAATTCACGGTAATCATTGCACATACGCATTGACCAGTCTTTCTTCTTAACGAATAAAATCGGTGCTCCCCATGGCGATGAACTTGGCTGTATGAATCCTTTTTCCAATAATTTGTCTAACTATTTCTTTAATTCTTGCATTTTTGCAGGTACCAAACGATAGGGTGCTTTGGCAATTGGTGATGTTCCTAGTAGCAGGTGGATTCTGAACTCAACGTCCCTGTCTGGCGGTAATCCTGGTAATTCTTCTGGAAACACCTCTGGAAACTGGGATACTACTGGAATATCCTTCAGTTCTTTTCCTTTAGTGTTAGTGATTATGGAAATTAAATATACTAATGATCCTTTTCTTATATAGCTAGCTGTTTTTATCACAGAGATGAATTTCGTGGATCTCAGGGGTTTGTCTCCTTTAATTATGATCTTTCACCCTTTGGTGAATTTACTTGGATTGACCTTTGATCACATAAAATACTGGCTTTATTGGTTATTAACCAATCAATTCCTAATACAACATCAAATCCTGCCAAATGCATTGGATAAAGATTTGCAATAAATTTTTGATTTAAAAAATCTATTCTTGCTCCCTGCAAGATTTCGGTAATCTTAATGGTTTCCCCATTTGCTGTTTCTACTAGACATTCTTGTGGGAGTTTAGTTAATGGTTGATTGAGAAGTTTTCAAAATGAAGTATTAATAAAACTTTGGTTTGCACCTGAGTCAAATAATAATTTAGAAAAAACATCATTAACTAAAAACGTACTGGCAATCACGTCCGGAATCATCTTGGCTTCTTCTGCAGTCAGAACAAATGCTCTAGCATTTTTAGTATTCTTGTTGTTCATGGCTGGAGCTAGTTTCGGACAGTTTGGCTTGATATGACCTTGTTCTCCACTGTTGTAGCATATCCTATTGTTAGGTTTCTTCCTGCAGTCTTCTTCCTTGTGTCCAGATATTTTGCAGAAGTTACGGTATATGGAGCATCTTCCAGAATGCTTCCTTTTGCAATACTTGCAATAAGGTGCAGAAGTAGAACCTACATTTTTTCCATGGTTGGAATTTCCAGAATGGAATTCCTGGGTAAATCTTTGAGCTAGGTTCCTCCTCTGGTCCTCTTCTCGTGTACGAACTAATTCATCAGTCAAGGTGTTTGCTAATTCTACAGCTTCCTCTATGGTTTGGGGTCTAGCTGCCTTGACTACATGCCTAATCTCCCCGATTAATCCCCAGATGTAACGAGAGATTAATACTGGTTCTGGTGATGCAAGGGTTGGCACTATTCTAGCATATTCAAAGAATGTAGTAGTATAACCCTTACTGTCCACTCCAGTTATTCGAAGGTTTAAGAATTTATTTGCTATCTGCTCTTTTTCATTGGGAGGGCAGAATTTTCTTTCTACCATGTTCTTAAATTCCTCTCATTCCATATTGTAAACCCTGTCACTTCCTCTAGACTGGAGGATAGTGTTCCACCATTCTAAGGCTGAGTTCTTAAACAAATTATAAGCAAACATTATCTTATCCTCTTCTGCGCACTTGCTTATTTTTAAGACTGCCTCAGTCATTTCTATCCAGCGTAGAGTTGCAATGGGTCCTTCATTGCCCGAGAATTCTATTGGTTTACAAGACCAGAATTCTTTATAAGAACAACCATAAGACATGGTTCTTCTTCTTTTAGGAATGGGTACTTGAAGTATTGGTCCATTGTTTACGATATTTTCTGGTTCAGTAGGTCGCTTACTGCCATTGTTACTTTTATTATCCGCGTCCTTAACCGTTTTAATAATATATGGCATTGCGTCTATAATTCCTTGTGCCACTATGTGTTGTATGGCACTGTTATCCACTTGGTTTCCATTACTATTGTTGTTCGGGTTATCGTTGTTATTCTGGTTTTCCTGGTTCACTTCGTTGTCCATCTGAATTTCAAACAATTTCCACATATTAATATCACAAGATAATATCCAATACAAACAATCACACAACACACATATTGGTCAAAATTGTCGATCATTGCGACTTTTACTCTTTCTTATATATAATGCATCTAATACAAACTAGAAACTGGGAATTAAAATTACAATACTATTAGGCATCCATAGCTATTGTCTAGATTTTTTTTCAAATATACACACATAATATATATATATATATATATATTTATTATTATATTATTATACTATTACTATTATTACTAATGATAGGGGTTCATCCAAAAGCCAATATTACGTTCGTCATATTTCCAGATAAGTCGTTCCCCTATCTGCCTCATCCTCTCGCTTCCTTCTAAAATCTCCTCACCAAAGGTTCGGAGTTCTTGCACATTTTCTGCACTCATTGGGGGTGCAGGGGCTGGTACTGGGTTTGGGAACTGGGGCATGGTTCTTGGTAAGGGTAAGGGTTCTCTAGAATTTCCCTGATGAATTGATCATTATCATAATAAGGGTCTAGAGGGTCCAAGTCTGGGTAGGCTGCTAGGTTTGGCATGGGTTCATCTGGTATTGGGTAGCATTGCTGGTAATCCCTATGGTCGTCAAACCACGGGTCGTAGTGTGGGTCTAAGGGATTGGGTGCTGGCACTCTAGGTATCTCTACTGGGTCAAAATCATGCATTTGGATTTGGTTTTCTGGGTTGGCTTCAATCTCCATTGGTTGTGTGGGAAACAAGGGTAATGGTTGAGGTGCTATGAGTTGCTCTAGATTAGGGTCTGCAGCTGTAGTTGCTAAGATATGAAAGTTTGCTAAACTCCTATTGAGCATATCCTGGGAGTGAGCATTTGTTTCTCTCTTAACGGCTGCTAAAGCTCGTTGCTGTTGTAACTTTTTCATCCCTTTCCTACGTTCATGTGCTCCTCTGCTGAACCATCCTCTCTTTTTAGGAGGGAATGACTCTTTAGATTGGGCCTTGAACACAAATATCCCATCTTCATTCTCAGCTGAATACCCTGAGAGGGTAGGCTGTGAAGAGGTGTCTTCGTCCCTAGGTAAGCTGGACAACTGACGGTAAGTGTCTGAAGGTCCTTGGTCGCTCATACTGTTAACTAACAAATAGTCAAATAACACAAAATGATAATATACAGATATGTACGTAGTTTCGTAGATAATTTCCTAACATTTTGAATAATATCTTGGTGTTAGCAGAACACTTCTGTGGCTGAATCAGTGGCTTAGCTCTGATACCACCTTCTATCGCAACCCCCTTCCCCTGAGTTCCTGGGAACGGGCGGCCGCGGCCAGTTTCAGTGGTATCCGTATTTATCATTTTGGCAGCGGAAATTACATCAGGACCGTAGTTAGGAAATATTTTATCAGAGTAAAATACCACACTTTTATAATATTAAACACATGGGGAACTCCCAAGTTTCAAGTACACACATTTTTATAGGGATAAACCCTATTTTATTTAAATAAAACATCTCTTTATTTTAGGTAACTTTATAGCCACTTTTCCAAGCCTTCAGTGCTGTCCAACTGGCTTCTATTTGGCTTTCACATTTTGTTACCTGAAACGCGTTTAAAAACATTTTGTCAGTGGGAAATACTGGTGAGTGAATCCCAGTTTAATCAAGAAGAGTTTTATCATTTAACAGTATTGAGAGCGATTACAATGTTTACATCTACATAATTACTCATTCAGTACTATCAATCCTGACTGGTGGGTCATATTGCACATTGGCTAACTTTTTGTCCAATGGTAACGAGTTCCACATTTTGTATACAAAACCCCAACATACCGGCAGTAATGGAAGAATTACAAAGACTTAATCACTGCTAATTATAATTTAAAATAATTAAGGTTTTGTAAAACATGTTTGTAAAAAGGTTTACAAAAAGGAGATTACTCACATTGCTGTCTTAGGGTTTTCCTTAAGGATTTCCTGGTGATTATCTATTAATTACACAAATGCACACGCGTTAGTAATAACCCAATATTTACATTAGTAATACCCTCCCGAGACGGCATTCCAACAACTACGTCGAGCAGAACCTCGACAGCCGTTACGGAACCCTAGATCAATCGGGCAGCGTATCTAATACGTAACCGGGGGTTATGATACTTAGAACGAGGCAGGGCTTCGCTAATTAGGCGGTATAATGCCCGGGTATAGTGCCTACTATATAGAAATTGAGAGAGAAAGTGAAAGACTGAACGAATTCAACTGATGGCCGATGCCATCTATTTATAGTGTCTGTTTGACACTTCGTCGCGCCCCACGAAGGTTGTAGCCAAGGGCTACGCGGCCCGCGAGGGCAGCTAGGGTAGGCCCTAGCTTGTCCGACATAGCCAATAACCTCGACACACACTCGACACGTGGCGACACAGGGCTTTGCCTCTTGTTCACTCGCTCGCGGCCCGCGTAAGACTAGGGCTCGGTCTTAGCGGCCCGCCACAGCCCTAAAAATTTGATTTTTAATTAAATTTAATAAAAATAAAGGTATTCGGGGCCTGTTTTCGTATACGGGGTGTATTTTAGGACGTATAGGGATAATTTAAATATATTAAGGGTGTCGAAATTATTTTGGAGGGTTGTTATAGTATTTCCCATTTAGTATGAAATGAAATTCGAATTACTTAATTATTGTCACAATTAGCAAGTTATGAAGTCTCGAGAAATCTTGTTTTCATCTCACTCTGATGTTTCCACCATCGGTTGGGGTGTGACAACCTTTTCACCTCATGTTAGTCCCCCTTGAGTCTCTTACTGTTTCAGCAACTGAATTTCCCGAGCCATTCTTGTGCATCCCATATTAAATATGTTTAATTAGGTTCAAAGGTACTTACGATGGTCAGCTCAGTTTTCGTTTGGTTAATCAAGATCTAAACTCGAAAATGATATATATAAGATTAAGAGATGGTATAGAAAAGACTACCAAAGAAATGAACAACAACATTTGTAACAAATGTTGCCGCCACACTCCCTTTTCCTACAAGACCAAGATGCAGTCACTGAGTTTGAACCATAGCACCAACTGTTCATGATTCATGGTTCATGATTGACCCCTCTTTACTACCATCAAAATTTTATAATTACCACCGTTTACAAAATTAAAATAACAAAAGTATCCCAGCTTCTTTAATCATTTGCAACTTTAATTTTCTTTTTCTTTAGTTTATCTTTGGAGCTGCACGACTTGAGGTTCTTCTTCAATTTTGACCTTTTGGAAGTTTGTTCCTTTGACTTGCAATATTCTGTTGCAACCATATCCGCCAGGGGCAGGGCTCAAGGGCATATATGTGTAGTGCAAGAGATGAAATGGTTGAAATTTTAGCAACAACCGAAGGTGATGACCAATACCATCATTTCTTTTTCAAATGTTCAGTTTTTATCATATCTTCTAATATGATAATTGCTTGTACCATCTGAAAAACAAATCACATTTAAATCTTTAATTAATAAGTATTTTACCATGTATATGCACTATGTTACTATAGATTGATGTATGTGTATGCAGTTGGAAATGATCATGTATATATAATTCTATACATGTATGCATACACCCCTTCAGACACATGTGTCCATACACTCCTTAGTTCTATACAGTTGTCGAAAGTGATCAGTTTTTGCCAAACACTCTATTATACTCATATCCAAAAACCCCTTAAGATATAAGTACATTAAATAGCGACACACGTTTACACCAATTATATATGTTTAGATGTGCAATCGCTAAAAAAACCAAACGGATTAGCACAAACGTTTGAACTTTTCTTAACATGACCAAATTGGTATCCTTCCATTTCTATGACACACATTAGTGTCCCAATAAAAATCAGAGATCAATTACACACACAACATAAACCATGAAAAGAAAGCTCAATGAATGCAAGCAAGCACCATACACTCTTAAAATGAAAGAATCTAATCATATTTACAACAAAAATTCCATTTCTCAGATCATAACCAAGTTTTCCTACCAATAGATAATTGGCTTAGATAACAAAAAGAAAAACCCTTAATAAATGTAAGCAGACATTGTTAACAAAACACACTAGCACACTTGCATAATAGAACTACTTATAAAAATAATCAGGGGAGAAGTTTCGGGTACAAATGGGTAAACCAAATCCAAACCTGAACCCGAACCCAAACACGATTGGTTCACTTAAAGAAAAGGAAATTATTTGAAAGTGATAAATGGGTGAGGTTTTAAATATTTGATTTTGAAGGGAAAGAAAAAAAACCCACACATAAACTTTTCAAGATAATTAATTAAAACAAGATATGAAACAATAATTTTTTTCCATAACCCAAGAATAAATTATCTCAAAGAAAGCTTTAGATCTTCAAGATAATAGTAAAGAGATAGTGAACGTACCGGTTTTTAAACAGTTGAATCACGGTCGATGAATCTTGTAACTCAAATATAAAAGGTTATGGAAAGTTTTGGATCGATAACCAACGAGGAAAGTATAAGGTTTGGGAGGAATGGGTATTGGGTTTTGAAGCATTTGAAACAAGGACATAAGTTTCAAGGTGAATGTAATACATTTAGAGAAAAGGATAGGTGGAGCAGAAAGCGATGGAGAATATGAACCTGCAACAAACTTATTTATATATGCGGTAGATGAGGTGACTTATATAGAGAATTGTATCAAATTGCGTATATATTGATTAGTAAATGTCTAAATTTTCATGTATTAATAGATTAAATGTATCAAGGATTGTATTAAATTGTGTATATACTGGTCCCTAAATGTCTTAATTGGCATGCATTAGCAGATTAAATGTATCGAGAATTGTATTAAATGTATATACTCATTACTAAATGTCAAAATTAGCATGAATTAACATATTAAATATGTTTACATATTGTTTCTGAAAAGATATGTATGCACTAATTAGTTAGTGTTGTTATTGATACAACACTATAGACAATAAAAGTTATTGAATGTTTGTTTTGCTTAACATTTTAATTTTTATTGGCTTTCCTTTAATATAGCAAGCAATAATAACAAATGAATAATATCATACAAGTAAATAACTTCAATATAGCTATATATAATGTGATATGATATGATATACATGAAGGGGAATAGTGCCAGATAGTTGCCTGGCACTTCCCCATTTGTCTAACCAAATTACTATTTTGCCCGTTTAAATTTACAATTTTATCATTTATTTTAATTTTTTCCTCCCAGTCAAATTATGATTTTGCACTCAATTCAAATTTACAGGTTTGTCAACATTTTAGTTTTTTTCCATGTCAAATTACGATTTGTAATAAGATATGATAAAGTATAATATATGATATGATATGATACGGTACGATATGATATGATATGATATGATATGATATGACATGCACGATACACAACATAATAAACAATACGATATGATCCGACATAATATGATACAACATGATATGATATCATATTAATATGGCATGACATTAGATAATTGATATGCGCAAAATGCAACATATAAATTATATCCAATAAGGTATAAAATCAACCCTTTTATGTACTAATGTTAGAAAAAGTGTGTTTCTTTGTACATTTTTTTATTTTAAGTTAAAATAGCTTAAATGTACAAAAGGAACAAATTAACGGCAAAAACCAACATAAATGCAAAAGAAGAGAAGTTGACACTTCATACCTACCCTCCAAGCTTCACCTGTAACACCCCAAAACCCAAAGTATTAAATTGCTAGTGTGTTACCATGATAGATAGAATGAAATATAATAACTAGGTTATTAAACCTAGTTAAATATCTAGCAAAATAAGTAGGAAAGTAATTTGAGTGACAATTGTGATTAAACAACAAACTATAAGGGGCAAGATTGTCAAAAGAAGAAATAGAGTTTTATTAAAACAAAAACCCACACACACACACACACACTAGGTGTGCGTATGAACGACCATGAGGAAAGGGGGGGGGGGGGAGGGATGAAACGCTAATTCAAGAAAAATATTCAAATTGAAAGGGGAAATCGGCCCTAATCTGATGCATGGACTTAGATTCTTGATAATCTAGACTTTCTACACATGAGGTGAGTTGTAAAAGTTAATTTAATGATTTGGTATGAAGTGAAACTATGAAATTGTGCATGTAGAGGTGTTAGAATCACCATTTAGATTATGTGTTATGAACAAGTTCAAGTAATTTGATGATTTAAGATGAAACCCACTTGGGTTAGTAAAAGTGGCGACATGGGTATGTCACCCATGTCCAATCTTTGTTTAAATTCTTGATATATTATGTTGTATGTGATTAATCCTTGCTAGTTAGGTTGAACATGGTATGTAATTAGTTAGATATGTTGTATTGTTGATGATTGAAAGGAAGAACTAGGAAGAAAAAGTATGAAAATACTTGTACATTAGGCTTAAAAATTTGTATGCGCGCCAAGTGCTCGATGAAATGACTAGGTGAAGTTAGAAGGTGAAATTTGTATGTAAGAATTTGGTAGTTAGGTATAGATTGTGATAATGAGGTGTTTGATAGTGAAATTAGCAGGAGGTATATGTTTTCATGGATTACATGTGGATATTAGTTAACGAGATGATTTTGGTAAAAAGTATGTTTTAGGAGTTTGTACTCT
The DNA here is from genome assembly GCA_030545235.1 of Helianthus tuberosus. Classification (NCBI taxonomy): domain Eukaryota; kingdom Viridiplantae; phylum Streptophyta; class Magnoliopsida; order Asterales; family Asteraceae; genus Helianthus; species Helianthus tuberosus. The sequence goes on from JARYGA010060438.1 coordinate 3,531,825, forward strand.
ATACTTGAATGGTGTGGTGCACCTCATGTGTCAGACTAGTTGTTCAATGGTAATCTAGAAATGGATGTACACTAAATGTGTAGCTTGTGGGTTTATTAGTAAATAATGACATTGGGATTATGTTAAAGTACTAACTTTGAATGTGGTTGAAGTTGTAGGATGATGAAAGCGTTAGTTGTAATGAATTGTTTATACATGTGTATGGTGTAATTAATTGATCAAGTGATTGAATGTGTTCTAAAACATGAGTATGAAATATATATGGTATCGATATTATGGCCTACTACATCAATATGGACATAAGTTACTAAGTTGGGAGTTTGTATGCTTGATCGTTGACTTTCTAAAAAAGTCAACGATAAGTTAGTAGCATGGTTAGACTTACGAATATGAATGAAAGATTATGAGGAATCATATGATATATGTTAGACTAATTATGTGCTATGTATAATGAGGAATTAGATTTCATAGATGTGAAACAATGTGATTGCCAATTCGTGTCTTATGCACGTTGATGAATGATTGATTAAGAAAAGTCAATCTAACTATGAATTTAAAGTGGATGTCGATATGGAATGAACATATATACTAACAATGTCATGGGAATGATGGCATGAAAGGATAGGTATCGCATGAGCATGGAAGGCAAATGGGTCAAAATGATGCAAGGAAGCGGTTACGAACACGGATGCATAAGGTAAGTGAGTTCCGAACCTCACTTCTTAGTATATAATTAAAGTCTATTTATGAAGGTTAGGAGTCTCGTAGGAATGATTGAGGAGGTAAGTAAATGGAAAGGAAAGTCGTAATAAGTTGTTAATAGTTCACAAGGTAACGAAAAGTGCATGGTGAAATCAAACGGGTCGAACATATATGCGTGAATCGTGTAACGGTAATGTAATTTATAAAGTTCAAGGACCTCAAGGTATGGGTTTTTAGTTAATTAGGTAGGGAAATGTTTTATGAACAATTAGAAACAAGTTTCAAGTGAAACGGATGCAAAACGAGCAAGTTATGCGAGTTTTGGTATTAAAATGGAAAGCTGATCTGGGCGCTAGCATAAATTACGGTAGCCAGCATAAATTACGGTAGGAGCTGAAGCCATTTTTCCACCGTAAGGCAGAAGGTTATCACCATAAGGATTTCATGGCCACCGTAAGCTACGGTAGCTACCGTAACTTACGGTGGAGGTCAGATACAAAATATATAGTTTATGCAATTCTTCGTTTTTCTTCGAATTCGGACCCCGTGAACCCATCCCAAGCCCTGATAAGCTTCTATAATGTACCTCAGCCCTACCAAACGGCTTGATAAGCTACGGGTGAGTATGGAACTCATATTTAAGATCCGAAATGTACCCGAAAGTCAATTAAAAAGCGTTTAGGAAGCGTGAGTAAGTAATTATAAATAGGAGTAAGTATGTATGTAAGTTGTTCACTCATGTTTTATTACTCGGAGGTTGAAATTAGGACACGTTAGTAAACCTTATTGAATTGTGTAAGTGCTACGTATGAGCTTGTATATATGTTCGTATGTAAGGGTGTATGTATTAGATGACTATAAGTATACACATGGATGTACGTAGGCACAATGTAGTATTTATGGTACACGAAGGAATGGGGCTTGAATAGATGTATACATAGCTTCAAAACGTTTGAGTATTAAGTTGCTAATCATATGCCTTGAGAATGAAATGAGATTTGCAGGTATGCTATTGAAATCCGTTGTGCAGTTTTGAGGAATTGGAATGCTAGATTGTACGTGGAAGAATGATCGAAAGGACTTGCAAAGAATAGAAAGAATGCGGCATGGTCATTTAATTATGTATGATAGATTATGAATTGTAGTTATCAAATTCTAATGATGTGCATGTTTGTGGTGAATGTAGGTTACGCAGATTAACATCGGCATAAAGTATTGGAGGATTGAAGATCGAGTCAAGAGCAAGAATTGTACGGGAAGAGTAGTCACATAACTGGGGATTTTATATGTAAATGGATGCGATAATTAAGAATGAACGATGTAAATATTTTAGTCAAGTATTAAATATTTCTAGTATTAGACATCAAGTATGTTACATGGCTAATAAAGAAAGAAAAATTTTGGGATCATATTTCCGCTACGTCATTTTCAAGTTATTAATTGTTAGGTTGTTACAAGTTGGTATCAGAGCCCTGGTTTCAGGGAAATCAAGTATGAGGAGACAAATACTTGAACTCAAACCTGCATGCTCTTGTGACCAGGAACCCGTACAATCCAAGACTCAATCAAGATCTAAAGGTAGAAGTGAATGTAAGTGTGTATTTAAGTATGTATATGAAGAAAAACTAACAATATGTTATGTGAAGGTAAGCATAGTTGTTTGGAGAGGATGATCCGCGAGTGCGGTCTAGGACCTACACCAAAGCACGAAGTAAGATAAATTGATTCCAGGTACGTAAATTTAATATATGTAAGTACATGTAATGGTAAAACCTACCAATGGAAGGAGAATTTTTAAATGAAAGATAATAATGGAATAGTAATGAAGTTTCGAAAATGTTACACGTGCTGAAAAACTAATTCTTCGGACATAAGGTGACGGTTACATGAAGACACGAAACTAGTATGTGGATTGTGTACCTGGCCAGTACACAAGAAACATATGACGTTCGTGAGACCGTGATAATTGTTACAGGTATGTCCGTTAGAATTAGGGAGTAGGTGGACGTGAGGGTGAATGGAAACTGTAAGACTCTCAAGAAATTGAAAGTACCAAATATGAAAGAGAAAGTGTGAATGATATGTTAGAATCCGCAAGACGGATTCGAAACATAGAAGGAATGAGAAAATATGGATGAGATGCTTGAATCCGCGAGACGGATTCAAAACATAGAAAGGAATGGAAAGTGGAATGAAAAGTCCGAATTCGTAAGTAAATGCGGACCGAAGAAGTAAATATTTTTAAAGCAGATATTAACCAAGTTATGTTTTAAAACTTTTTACTATATATAAATATATTTATTCAAATGTGTTGCATGCAAGATGGTTAAGAGGGACAAATGAGTCACACGGGCCAAATGGAAATTTTGTTAGAAATTTTGCCAGAATTTATTCAAATGAAAAGCCCATCCGTCTGAGGATGATACGCAGTGCTTAGATTAAGCTTGGTTCCCAACTCTTGTTAGAAATTTTGCCAGAATTTAGATGTGAAATGACTATCTCCGTTTGATATAATCGATACAGGCACCCCATGTCGTGAGACTATTTCTTTGATGTAAATTTGAGCTAGCTTGTTCATCTTATAGTCCTCACGAATTGGCACGAAGTGTGCAGACTTGGTCAGTCTGTCCACTATTACCCAAATAGTATCATAACCGTGACTTGACCTTGGGAGCTTCGTGATAAAATCCATGGTGATTTTCTCCCATTTCCATTATGGAATCTCTGGTTGTTGCAAGTATCCAGAGGGTTTTTGATGTTCTGCCTTCACCTTAAGGCATGTAAGGCACTTTTCCACATAATGGGCAATAGATCGCTTCATTCCTGGCCACCAATAATCTCTCCTTAAATCCTTATACATCTTGTCACTGCCAGGGTGAATGGAATACTTAGACTTATGAGCTTCCTCTAAGATTGTATCCTGCAGTCCTCCAAAATTAGGAACCTATGTCCTATTGTTGAACCTAAGGATATTATCATTTCCCATTGTCAGTAGCTTCAGTCTCCCAATCATTCTTTCTTTTACAATATGATTCTCTTTTAAGGCTTCTTGTTGTATATTCTTAACTTGATCTAAGAGACTAGTTTTAACCTCTATTCTGGTTGCACGAATTCTTATTGGTTAAGGTTTCTCTTTTCTACTTAGAGCATCTGCTACTATGTTTGCCTTACCTGGATGGTATTGGATCTCACAATCGTAATCACTTAATAACTCCATCCATCGTCTCTGACGCATATTGAGCTCCTTCTGCTCAAATATTTGTTTTAAACTTTTATGGTCACTATAGATAGTGCACTTTGTACCGTAAAGATAGTGCCTCCAAATTTTCAATGCGAAAACTATGGCACCAAGTTCCAAATCATGGGTTGTGTAGCTCCGTTCATGAATCTTCAACTGTCTAGAGGCGTAGGCAATCACTTTGCCTCTTTGCATGAGTACACATCCCATACCATAGTGAGATGCATCACAGTAGACGGCAAAATCTTTTATTCCCTCAGGAAGTGACAGTATTGGGGCGCTACATAACTTATGCTTTAACGTGTTAAAGGCTTCTTCTTGTTTAGGTCCCCAATTAAACTTAGAGGCTTTCTGGGTTAGTGTGGTTAATGGTGTTGCAATCTTTGAGAAGTCTTGAATAAACCTTCTATAGTATCCTGCTAACCCCAGAAATCTCCTGATTTCAGTGGGACTCTTCGGTACTGTCACACCCCGACCACGTAAAACATCAAATTGTGGCGGAAATGTCGGGGAGTGTTGTAACAGAATTATTGTTTCACAACCATGGCATACAAAGTTATATTTTATTTATCAAACAAGCGTGTTACATTTTCTCAAACAGGAAATAAAGAGTTCAGAACATAATTAAACTAGTTCTATCTTTATTTTAAGTATCTAAGGCACAGGTCCGCCCTAGTGTCACGATCATCATCCTAAGCGACAGCTCCTGAAAACACATGTGAAAATAGGTACGTCAGCATAAAAATGCCTGTGAGATACATAGGTTTTGTGAAAACAGGATTCATGACTTGGGTTTTAAAAGAAAGGTTTAATAAAAATTAGTCATGAATCTTGTTAAGTGTTTTCTTTTATAAATCATATGAAAACTCGATAAGAAATTAGATTATATAAAAGAAAGGTGTATGGTTAATGAAATAACCAAGTAAAATGAGTTGTATAAAATAAACTGTTTTGTAGAACAATGTCTTGTGAAAAATAAGTTGTTTATGTAAAAATGTAATATGCCAAATATTGAAATGATTTAAGTAACGCTACGACATGTAATATCATACAAACACTTATATATAGGAAGTACCAGCGGCGTATCCACCATGTTTGTATCATATTACACACGCCTCGTTACTCAAATCATTTACCCAAACCAACCACCAATGTAAATTATTCAAGTATAAATCAATTGTCAAGTGTTATTGTGTAAACCATATCAAAATGTCCATGTCTAATGTAAATCACCAAATATGTATATCAATGTCAAAATGTTTATGTTTAATGTAAATCATATAATGTGTATCCAAAATATCATGTATGGCAAGTGAAATACATCAACTAAACCAAAGGTAAAATGCACAAAAACAGGGTATTGAATTAAACATAGTTTAAGTCAAAGTTATGTTTTGTGGAACAAATGCATGCTATACTGATACAAACATCTATGCGGTATTGTGAAAATGCATACATCCAAGCCTTGTGACTATGGTGATAGACCTTTAAACAAATTAAAGGTTTATCTGTGTTATGTTTATCGAATTCGGTCATTCCTTCCACCCAAACAAACCTAGGGTTCAGGAATGGGAGTTGTCAAGTCCTATGGTACCATTACCTACTAACGAGCAGCGTAGCTAATGTTAATGAATGTATATTGTCCCATTTGAACAAACCAAATGTCATACAAAAAATGTAAGCATGTGAAAACAATGCACTAAGTATGTAATCAAATGAACATACATAGCGTGAAATGTAATGTAAAACAATGTACTAAGTATGCACACAATGGACATACATAGCATGAAATGTAATGTAATGTACGCACACAATGGACATACATAGCATGAAATGTAATGTAAAACAATGTACTAAGTATGCACACAATGGACATACATAGCATGAAATGTAATGTAAAACAATGTACTAAGTATGCACACAATGGACATACATAGCATAAAATGTAATGTAAAACAATGTACTATAATGTACTAATGAACATAACAAGCATAGGATATGAAAACATGAAAGGCACGAAAGTAACAAGTAGGCACATGTGTTTCACCCCAAAACGTTTGGAAAACAGTAAAAGAGGGGTCTATGTACTCACTTGAGATTGCTTAGTAGTCCTGGAGTAACAACCAAACAATGCTAGAAATCACGGATATCAAACGGCACCTAATATAGGTAACTATGTTAATATACCGGACCTAAAATCGGAGGATTAGATAGAATGAGGGCTCGTAAACCAAATGAGTAGGGGAACTCATGTAATATGGTTTAACAAGGCCTACATACTACAATGAAACCTAACCTAAGTGCTTACGACCCATTACGACCCGTTTAGGTAGCTTATGCTACTTTAACGCGTCGTTCGCGTAAAACGCGTTCGGACCGCCTAACTAGCCCTATGATAAGTAAAATATGCCTTAACATGTCTAATATTGTTACCAAATCAGTTTAGATACCATAAGTTATGTTACATATGCTTAAAATGAATTTTGGCGTCAAAAGGGCATTTTGGTAATTTACCTAAGGCATATAAACTACCTATCATACAACTAACTAAACGTCGTGACCATAAGGTATAACCTCGGAAGGTTATTCCCTATACAACTATGGTCACCTAATGTGTTTGGTCGAATCCTAACGATCGACCAAACGGGTCGGGTTCGAAAGTATAAGCGATTGTTTAGATCGCTTACCTTACGACCCTATATAAGCACTAAACTAAAAGTGACGAGCTAAGCATGTTAAAACATGCTTAACTAAGTTTAGAAAACAGGTTTGGTATCAAAACAAACGGTTTTGATACCTATAAGTAGTTTGGTTACAAAATACGCAATAACACGCATTTTGGCCGAAACTACGACTCGTCACTGAGCCTAGATAACGTGGTAATCAGTAGGTATAGTTACTAGGGACTATAACCATCGTGATTACGCTCACGTTATGAAGTTCAAACGAACTTCGCATTGACCATAAACTGGTAAACGCAGAAAGTCAAACAAAGCTTGACTTTAACGCTTAAAACAGTAAAAGAACGAAGGAACACTTATAAAGGGTCCCCGCTAGTAAAACTTGATCGAATAGCTCAGGTATGAAGCAATGACTTCAACTTAGAGCTTTGAGATCAGATTTGTGGGTTTTGAGTTGTGAAAGGGTTGGGTATTTATAGGATTATTGGAACCGTTAGGATCGTTTATCGAATAACGTGCTTTGATCTCACCCGTACACTTGTTGAAACCTTATGGTACACAAAATTGGCCCCTCATTATCCTAAAGAGGCAAGTGCAGATTGGCCCCTCGTTATCCTAAAGAGGCAACAGCTATTTAAACTGATCTGCTGTTTACGGACCGTAAGGGTGATGGCTTACGGTCCGTAAGCCATTAACTTTGGCATAATTACAGTTTCAGTCCCTGCACCTTGTTTCGTTGCGTAACGGCACTTCTAACACCCGTCAATCCCAATTTCAAGCTCCACAATGATGTTAAGACATAGGGAACATGAAATATGCTTGAAAACATCTCGGATGTCGGTTCGTTTGGCCGTACGGTTGCGATGTTCGCTTAATTACGACGGAATGCGCATAAGCGCGAAAAACGATCCAAATTGCGCGCCGAATGGATTTTTCTTATGCCAAACACTAAAATAAAATATTTAGTGCTTACATAAATTTTTGGATGTCCGGATGTATTCAGAACGTAAGTTATGCGCAAAAATGCAAACTTGTGCACTTTTTGACGCTTTTAGTCCCTGAATGACCCAAAAGTTTATTTTAGCACACCGAACTCCTCAAAACCTATTTCTAAGCTATGTAAAGGATATTGATGGTATGTTTAACTTGTGGTCATGTTCCGGAATGTCTGTTACAATTCAAATTGGCATACTTTCGCAGTTTGTCAAATTTAGTCCCTGTAGTCGAATTAACTTGTTTTTGCCATACCAAAGCCTTCAAAACTTATTTCTAAGTTATGTAAAGGTTATTTAAGGTATGTTTAGTATATGTTGATGTTTTGGAGTATTTGTCGCATTAAACTGATTACGTTTACGCACCAGTTTGCGTATAACTCTCCAGAAAGCGATGTAGAGTTTGAAATTGAATAAAAGTCAAAACATGAAAAATGTAAAACATAACCAAACAAACATTGGGATCAAATAACTTTGTTTTATTGATAACTGAATTGTTTACAATGATTTCAGACACAGATGTTACAGTCTCCCCTACTTGTGGAAATATCATCCCGAAATTTATTTAGAGGAAACTCGTGGAAAAAGATGCGGATATTTCGCCTTCATTTGATCTTCGCGTTCCCAAGTAAACTCGGGTCCACGTTTAGATTCCCAGTGAACCTTGACCAAAGGAATGCACTTGCGTTTGAGCCACTTTACTTCACGTTCCATGATTTCCACTGGCTTCTCAACAAATTTCAGTGTTTTATCAACACGAATTTCGTCAAGCGGTATGTGGAGGTTCTCATCAGCTAAACACCTCTTGAGATTGGACACGTGAAGGGTTGGGTGAACATTTCCAAGTTCAGGAGGTAACTCAAGTCTGTAGGCTACCTTACCGATTCTTTCGACGATCTTGAATGGTCCAACGTATCTGGGTGCAAGTTTTCCTTTCTTTCCAAATCTGATCACACCTTTCCAAGGTGAGACCTTAAGTAATACTCGATCACCGACTTGAAAATCCAAGGGCTTGCGTTTTGGGTCCGCGTAACTCTTTTGATGGCTTCTAGCTGTCTGAAGGTTATCACGAACTTTCTTAATCTTATCAGTTGTCTCTAAAATGAGGGCAGGTCCAGTAAGCTGAGCCTCGCCGATCTCATTCCAGCAGACTGGTGAATGACATTTTCGACCATAGAGAGCCTCGAAAGGAGCCATGTTGATGCTGGAGTGATAACTGTTGTTGTAGGAGAATTCAATCAACGGAAGATGTGAATCCCAACTACCACCAAAATCGATCACACAAGCTCTAAGCATATCCTCCAGAGTCTGGATTGTTCTTTCAGATTGACCATCCGTTTGCGGATGATAAGCCGTGCTCAGATTAAGTTGGGTCCCCATAGCAGATTGCATGGTTCTCCAAAAATGAGAAGTGAAACGAGCATCTCTGTCAGAAATGATGTTCAAAGGAACACCATGTTGAGCTACAATTTCATCCACATAGATTTTAGCAAGTTTGTCAGCAGAAAAATCCTCACGGATTGGCAAGAAATGCGCTGACTTAGTAAGACGATCAACAACTACCCAGATGGCATCATGACCTTTCTTTGTGCGCGGAAGTTTGGTAACGAGATCCATAGTAATGTTTTCCCATTTCCAAACTGGGATCTCTGGTTGCACCAATAAACCAGAAGGACGCTGATGTTCAGCCTTAACCTTAAGACAAGTAAGGCATTTTGATACATATAAGGCAATGTCTTTCTTCATACCAGGCCACCAATACTGAGTACGAAGATCCTTATACATCTTATCTGAGCCAGGATGAATAGAATAATGAGACTTATGGGCTTCATCCATAAGCAAGGTACGAAGATTATCTTGGCTTAGGACCCACAAACGGTCCATGAAGTAATATGATCCATTGTCCTTCAGTTCAAGATCAGGTGTTATGTGATAGGGAAATTCCTTACCCATCAAACCTTGTGAAACACAAGTGTGTTGAGCCTGAGAAATGCGGGCTTGGATATCGGATCGAGCTTGAATATCAGATTGAGCACGAACACAATGAAGCTTAGTACGTTCCTTCCGACTCAATGCATCGGCTACGACATTCGCCTTACCAGGATGGTAGCGAATTTCGCAGTCATAGTCGTTTAGAAGCTCAACCCAACGTCGTTGCCTCATGTTGAATTCTTTCTGATTGAAGATATGCTAAAGACTTTTGTGGTCCGTGAAAACCACACATTTTGTACCGTACAAATAGTGTCTCCAGATCTTAAGAGCGAAGACAACTGCACCCAACTCAAGATCATGAGTGGTGTAGTTCTTCTCATGTATCTTCAACTGCCTCGATGCATATGCTATGACTTTGTTCCTTTGCATCAAAACACAGCCAAGACCCAATTTAGATGCATCGCAATAAACGACGAAATCATCATTGCCCTCAGGCAAAGTCAGAACAGGCGCGTCACAAAGTTTCTATTTCAAGTTTTGAAAAGCTTCCTCTTGTTTGAATCCCCAATCAAAGGGCTTGTTCTTCTGAGTTAGAGCAGTTAGAGGAACTGCAATCTTTGAGAAGTTCTCAATGAAGCGGCGGTAATAACCCGCTAGACCAAGAAAAGAACGAACTTCAGTAGGAGTAGTAGGCGTATCCCAATCCTTAATCGCACTGATCTTGGAGGGATCTACATGAATACCTTGTTCGTTGACAATATGTCCTAAGAATTGAACTTCTTTAAGCCAGAATTCACACTTGGAGAATTTGGCGAAAAGTTGCTCTTTCTTTAGGAGTTCCAAAGTAAGACGAAGATGTTGCTCATGTTCAGCTCGCGTCTTAGAGTATATCAAGATGTCATCAATAAAAATAATGACGAACTGATCCAAATAAGGCTTGCAGACCCTATTCATTAAGTCCATGAAAACAGCAGGAGCATTAGTCAAACCGAATGGCATGACTGTGAACTCATAATGCCCATAACGAGTGCGGAACGCTGTCTTGGGAATATCTTCTTCATGCACACGAAGTTGATGATATCCAGATCGCAGATCAATCTTTGAAAATTAAGAAACGGCCTGTAACTGATTAAAGAGATCATCGATGCGAGGTAGGGGATATCGATTCTTGATGGTAAGCTTGTTAAGCTCACGATAATCGATACACATCCTAAAAGATCCATCCTTCTTCTTGACAAAAAGAACGGGAGCACCCCAAGGTGAAAAGCTAGGACGGATAAAACCTTTGTCAGAGAGCTCTTGAAGCTGCTTAGACAACTCTTGCATCTCAGACGGTGCAAGACGATATGGAGATCTGGCAATGGGATTTGCACCAGGTACGAGATCAATACGGAACTCGACTTGGCGTGCTGGGGGTAGACCAGGTAACTCTTCAGGAAATACTTTAGGATAATCCCGAACAACAGGAATATCTTGAATAGACTTACCTTTGCCCTCATCTGCTACAACATGTGCCAAAAAGGCCACATAGTTCTTTTGCAGATACTTCCGAGCTTTAAAACAAGACATGAGTTTGAGACCACCAGCAGGTTTCTCACCATGAACTTGTAGGATCTCGCCTGTCGAAAGTGGCACACGAACAATCTTCTCAAAACAAACCACCTCTGCGTGATGCTTGGCTAACCAATCCATACCCACAATAACGTCGAAGCTTCCAAGTTGCATAGGCGTGAGATCAATAGGAAAAAGATGGTCGTTAAGGTTCAACTGGCAGTTGCGAAGAACAGAATCAAGAACAATGGGTTCACCACTAGCAACCTCTACTGTCAAAGGCTTACCTAGTTTCGTTCTAGACACTCGAAGCAATGGCTCAAAAGATAATGACACAAAACTCTTATCGGCACCCGAATAAAAAAGAACAGATGCAGGCTGATTATTAATAAAGAACGTACCGTTCACCACTTCATTGTCTGCTTGTGCCTCTTGTGCATTCATGTTGAAGACTCGACCTCGAGCCTAAGCCTGATTCTGATTTGCATTAGCATTCACCAATCTTGGACACTGATTACGGTAGTGGGTCAGATCCCCACAGTTGTAACAAGAACCTGGCGGGTAGTGTGGTCGTGCAGCTTGACCCTGTTGCTGAGCAGGAGGCTGAGCAACTCGTTGAGCTGGGTTCTGAACTGCCTGATTCTGAGCAAAATGACAAACACCAGCCAGATGACCTAACTTCCCACAGTTAGTACAGAAACGGCACGGAAATTGCGGCTGATGGTGACTGTTGCATCTATTGCACAAAGGTGCATTTCCTGCATAAGGTTTCTTCGCTGGAGGCTGTGCGGGTTGGTTGGGAGCTGCCTGGTTAGCTTGGGCAGTGACAGCAAAATTTTGGGAAGCCTTACGCTTCCTTGACCCCCTTGAGGAACCAGAATCCTTTCCCTTCTTGTTTTGACCTTTCTTGCTATCCTCTTTGTCAGACGCCTGCTTCTTACCCTTGTCACCCTTTTTGTGCAGCTTTCCCTTTCGAACCTGCGACTCAGTCAATGTCGCTGCTAACTCGATCGCCTGACGGAGTGTGGTAGGGTTACTACCAGTAATGATGTCTTGTACTGAGTCAGGTAGACCATCGATGTACCTTTCGATAGCCTTGTCGAGTGGGGTAACCATTGTTGGGCAAAGCAGACTCAGCTCCTCAAACCTATCAGTATACGCCCGATGCTCACCACTGTCTTGTTTCAAGTCATCAAACTCTCTCTCCAAAGCTCGCTGTTCATGACGAGGACAGAACTCCCTCATCATAAGGGCCCTAAGTTCAGCCCATGTCTGTGCTAGAGCAACTTCTGCACCACGATCTCTCATAACCCCGTTCCACCACGTAAGAGCCCTCTTCTGAAACACACTCGAAGAAAACTCGACCTTGCGATTGTCAGGACACTGCACGTGGCGGAAAGTATTCTCAATGCTCTCGAACCATTGAAGAAGCCCAGTCGCTCCCTCAGAACCGCTAAACTTGAGTGGTTTAGCCGAGTTAAAATCCTTGAATTTTCATGGAGCATTGTTGTTGTTGTTGGCTTGGTTCCATTGAGCAAAGAGGTTTGGGAATTGAGCAGCCATTTGCTGCGGAATGATTTCTGCCAGTTCGGCAGTCGCTATCTGGTTTTCGCGTCGAGGAGGCATTCTAAAAGAGGAAAACATGAAAGGAAACGAGTGAGATGATTGGATGAAGAGAATGAGATGAAACAAAATCAACAAAAGCAAAGATGGTGGTCGTTTGTCCGCATCGTAAAGCAAACAAGTGACACACAGTGGCTAATCAAAGTAAATGGGTCAAAAATAATGTATCGCGAACACATGCTCGCCTATAAGTGAACACTCACCCCAAGAGTTCCCAGGTAAGAGTGACTGGTTCGATTATGTGGATTTGTACGAACACTCTAGCCTTAGACAGAAAACCCAGGGTACAGGCATTCACTCTTCCAGTTTGCACGTGTTCACATTATTAAAAACCCAAAACTTTGACGAGATTTTTGAAAATTCAAAGGGGTTCAAAACCATATAACAGAGGGTTCAAAACCTTACAATAGAGGGTTCAAAACCTTGTAATAAATCATTTAAAAACAGATGATTGATTTTCAAAAATCATTTCGGAAAATTGGGTTCTTGTTTTGATAATCACCTAAGGATAGGTGATGTGCATGTTTTAAGATCTAAACACAAGATAACTTGTGTTAGGGTCCTAGAAAGGTTATAGTCTAGGTCAAAGAATTACTAATAACCTAATTCCCTATAACCATTGGCTCTGATACCAACTCTTCTGTCACACCACGACCACGTAAAACATCAAATCGTGGCGGAAACGTCAGGGAGTGTTGTAACAGAATTATTGTTTCACAACCATGGTATACAAAGTTATATTTTATTTATCAAACAAGCGTGTTACATTTTCTCAAACAGGAAATAAAGAGTTCAGAACATAATTAAACTAGTTCTATATTTATTTTAAGTCTCTAAGGCACAGGTCCGCCCTAGTGTCACGATCATCATCCTAAGCGACAGCTCCTGAAAACACATGTGAAAATAGGTACGTCAGCATAAAAATGCCTGTGAGATACATAGGTTTTGTGAAAATAGGATTCATGACTTGGGTTTTAAAAGAAAGGTTTAATAAAAATTAGTCATGAATCTTGTTAAGTGTTTTCTTTTATAAATCATATGAAAACTCGATAAGAAATCAGATTATATAAAAGAAAGGTGTATGGTTAATGAAATAACCAAGTAAAATGAGTTGTATAAAATAAACTGTTTTGTAGAACAATGTCTTGTGAAAAATAAGTTGTTTATGTAAAAATGTAATATGTCAAATATTGAAATGATTTAAGTAACGCTACGACATGTAATATCATACAAACACTTATATATAGGAAGTACCAGCGGCGTATCCACCATGTTTGTATCATATTACACACGCCTCGTTACTCAAATCATTTACCCAAACCAACCACCAATGTAAATTGTTCATGTATAAATCAATTATCAAGTGTTATTGTGTAAACCATATCAAAATGTCCATGTCTAATGTAAATCACCAAATGTGTATATCAATGTCAAAATGTTTATGTTTAATGTAAATCATATAATGTGTATCCAAAATATCATGTATGGCAAGTGAAATACATCAACTAAACCATAGGTAAAATGCACAAAAACAGGGTATTGAATTAAACATAGTTTAAGTCAAAGTTATGTTTTGTGGAACAAATGCATGCTATACTGATACAAACATCTATGCGGTATTGTGAAAATGCATACATCCAAACCTTGTGACTGTGGTGATAGACCTTTAAACAAATTAAAGGTTTATCTGTGTTATGTTTATCGAATTCGGTCATTCCTTCCACCCAAACAAACCTAGGGTTCAGGAATGGGAGTTGTCAAGTCCTATGGTACCGTTACCTACTAACGAGCGGCGTAGCTAATGTTAATGAATGTATATTGTCCCATTTGAACAAACCAAATGTCATACAAAAAATGTAAGCATGTGAAAACAATGCACTAAGTATGTAATCAAATGAACATACATAGCGTGAAATGTAATGTACGCACACAATGGACATAAATAGCATGAAATGTAATGTAAAACAATGTACTAAGTATGCACACAATGGACATACATAGCATGAAATGTAATGTAAAACAATGTACTAAGTATGCACACAATGGACATACATAGCATAAAATGTAATGTAAAACAATGTATTATAATGTACTAATGAACATAACAAGCATAGGATATGAAAACATGAAAGGCACGAAAGTAACAAGTAGGCACATGTGTTTCACCCCAAAACGTTTGGAAAACAGTAAAAGAGGGGTCTATGTACTCACTTGAGATTGCTTAGTAGTCCTGGAGTAACAACCAAACAATGCTAGAAATCACGGATAAGCGATTGTTTAGATCGCTTACCTTACGACCCTATATAAGCACTAAACTAAAAGTGACGAGCTAAGCATGTTAAAACATGCTTAACTAAGTTTAGAAAGCAGGTTTGGTATCAAAACAAACGGTTTTGATACCTATAAGTAGTTTGGTTACAAAATACGCAATAACACGCATTTTGGCCGAAACTACGACTCGTCACTGAGCCTAGATAACGTGGTAATCAGTAGGTATAGTTACTAGGGACTATAACCATCGTGATTACGCTCACGTTATGAAGTTCAAATGAACTTCGCATTGACCATAAACTGGTCAACGCAAAAAGTCAAACAAAGTTTGACTTTAACGCTTAAAACAGTAAAAGAACGAAGGAACACTTACAAAGGGTCCCCGCTAGTAAAACTTGATCGAATAGCTCAGGTATGAAGCAATGACTTCAACTTAGAGCTTTGAGATCAGATTTGTGGGTTTTGAGTTGTGAAAGGGTTGGGTATTTATAGGATTCTTGGAACCGTTAGGATCGTTTATCGAATAACGTGCTTTGATCTCACCCGTACACTTGTTGAAACCTTATGGTACACAAAATTGGCCCCTCATTATCCTGAAGAGGCAAGTGCAGATTGGCCCCTCATTATCCTGAAGAGGCAACAGCTGTTTAAACTGATCTGCTGTTCTGGGTACCCCTTACGGACCGTAAGGGTGATGGCTTACGGTCCGTAAGCCATTAACTTTGGCATAATTACAGTTTCAGTCCCTGCACCTTGTTTCGTTGCGTAACGGCATTTCTAACACCCGTCAATCCCAATTTCAAGCTCCACAATGATGTTAAGACATAGGGAACATGAAATATGCTTGAAAACATCTCGGATGTCGGTTCGTTTGGCCGTACGGTTGCGATGTTCGCTTAATTACGACGGAATGCGCATAAGCGCGAAAAACGATCCAAATTGCGCGACGAATGGATTTTTCTTATGCCAAACACTAAAATAAAATATTTTAGTGCTTACATAAATTTTTGGATGTCCGGATGTATTCAGAACGTAAGTTATGCGCGAAAATGCAAACTTGTGCACTTTTTGACGCTTTTAGTCCCTGAATGACCCAAAAGTTTATTTTAGCACACCGAACTCCTCAAAGCCTATTTCTAAGATATGTAAAGGATATTTATGGTATGTTTAACTTGTGGTCATGTTTCGGAATGTCTGTTCCAGTTCAAATTGGCATACTTTCGCAGTTTGTCAAATTTAGTCCCTGTAGTCGAATTAACTTGTTTTTGCCATACCAAAGCCTTCAAAACTTATTTCTAAGTTATGTAAAGGTTATTTAAGGTATTTTAAGTATATGTTGATGTTTTGGAGTATTTTTCGCATTAAACTGATTACGTTTACGCACCAGTTTGCGTATAACTCTCCAGAAAGCGATGTAGAGTTTGAAATTGAATAAAAGTCAAAACATGAAAAATGTAAAACATAACCAAACAAACATTGGGATCAAATAACTTTGTTTTATTGATAACTGAATTGTTTACAATGATTTCAGACACATATGTTACAGGTACTTCCCATTTCTTGATGGCCTCTATCTTTGCAGGGTCAACTTGTATTCCACATTCATTTATCACGTGGCCAAGGAATTGCACCTCACGTATCCAAAATTCACACTTAGAGAACTTTGCATAGAGTTTTTCTTTCTTGAATAATTCAAGGACTGCTCTCAGGTGTTGTTCATGTTCTGCCTCATTCTCTGTCACACCCCTTTCTTAGGCGGAAGCACAAGGTGTGATCATGAAAGGTTTTCATTGCATACGATTGGTAAACATACTACATGCTCATAAAAATAACTTCAAATGCCAAACATTACATTAAAGAAAACATAGATTAAGTGTTTACATCACGAGACTGCAAATTGTCTGAAAGTTTACAACTTTATTTAAGGATAAACATAAACGACATCCAGGAGCATGAGTAAGACCGCGCGCACATCCACTTTTAGTTACTTGAAATATATGTGAGTTTTTGGAAAAACGTCAACATAATGTTGGTGTGAATTCATGCAATTTTTGTATTTCAAGCTAGTATACTTTGTATGAAAACGTGATATGTGTCTTGTAAAAATAAAGTATTCTTGTATAAATAAAGTATTCTTGTGGTATGAACCAAATAAAGTATTCTTGTGTATGAACCTCATACAAATAAAGTATTCTTGTGTAAATAAAGCCTTCTTGTATAAATAAAGTATTCTTGTGGTATGAACCATAAAGTATTCTTGTATATATCAGGGTTGTTAATGGGTTGCAAGGCCATTAACATGTGACACGGCATAGGAAGTCACCAAACCATAGGCATTTTTCTAGTTGTCGATTCACGACGGAGACACAAAAGCACTACTCGGTACTAGTTTTCACCAAGAGTGTGGCTGCCCGGTCACCCGTTAGATTTAACCTTTTGTTCTGCGGTCTAAGTATGTACACGATTAATGGTGCTTATGGTACCCTATTCGTGACACGATTTCTCGTATCATTCCTCAAAACGCATCATACTTGGTACTAGTTATCACCAAGAGTGCTTCTTGTTTTTGTATCCATCATACCATTTATAAACATTGTATTATTTGTAGCATGTATTTCACCCCCGAAGTTATAAAACTGAAAACAGTTAAAAGAAAAGGGGGAGCATGAACTCACTACTTTGCGTTCCTGCGTCGTAAACTTCACCGGATTTGCTTATCTAGCGTCGTGACCTAAACGTGTTTCACTAACGTTGGTCACTAGACTTGTATTGCACGAGCACAAGTCACTATCTTTTGTGTATTTGTTTTTTTTATTTGTGTTAAAAATAATTTTTATTTTTAACTAAGTGTCTTACTTATATTATTTTCTCAAAAATAAATATAAGTTTCTTGTATTTTGCACCCGAATTATGTATCTTGTATGTTGTATGTGTATTTTTGTGTTTTTACTTCTCAAGAGTATTTAGTGTATTTTCAAGTCCTAATACACTACCACGCATAATACATACTACATACACTTAGCACAAAGCTTGGTGATCAAGAAGTACATATATTTTTCTCGAAAATATACATACTTATATCAATTTTAATCTTGAAGAAATCATCTTTTCTTAATGCAAAAATTTGGGGAAACCTTGGTAAATGCTTTTAGGTACATTTTTAGGGAATAAGTTCCTCAAAACTTATATTTTTCTAAGTGTCAAAATTTATAGAAATTTCGACAGAGTTTCCCCTAAAAATGGAGGCTTCCCATGTTTTCAAAACATGTGTTTATTTTCTTTTAAAAATCATCCAATCAATTTCAACAACAATCATCAACAACATACACTAATTTCTCTATTTCATGAACTTGAAAATTTATAAAAATGTATAGTAGCTTACTAGTGTATTTAGTAGGTCTTGTTACCCTTTAAAGTGTGATTGTTTTTGTAAGACTCTCGTTCTTGAAATTTTTAGATGTTCTCAACTTGTGAACTCATTTTACAAAAATATCCATTTTCAATATTTTCATGCTTCACTAGCATCCATACACTTAGTTTATTTTTAAAGATGGTGTAAGTATATGTAAGAATCATACTTTTTCAAAACCCGCCTTTTAAACTTGGTTTTCTAAAATAACTCATACACAAGTCTTGAGTTTACAAGTTTACTAGTCCACTAGGTTTATTATTTTTCTAAGAAAAACCATTTTTACTTTCAAGTTCATGCTTAATCAAGGTGAAGATCATTTCATGTTGTTACATAATCATCCTCCTACTTGCTAGATTAAGTGTTTAAACATCATCTAGCAAGCTTCATGTGATGATTAACATCATCATCTATAAATAAACAATAATCAACAAGCATATCAACACCAAAACAACAAGGTCTCTTTATATTTAAAGCTTATGCTTAAGTTTCATCTTTATGTTCTTTAGTGTTTTTGATGTTCTTCAAGATTAACTTCATGTATCCTACTTTAACCACTAAGACAAGATGAAATATGAAGGGATTCATGTTCTTACCACTAGCTCAAGGCTAGGGATGTTCAAGAGAAGAAAAGAGGTGGTTAATAGCAAACGAAGAAGGTCCTTCAAGATCCGTCGCTTCCACACTTCCTAACTTAGCTTCTTACACCTTGGAGTCACCTTAGAATGCTTGATATGGAGCTTGAAATGGATGTGTGTGTGTGGGGTTGGAGCCGTAGCCAAGAGAGGGAGGAGAAGGAGTTTTGTTGTTGGTGAAGGGTGATTGTGATTATGATCTTGCAAGTTGCAACTTATATCCATACTTAGGCTTTATCCAAAGGGTCTAATGTCTTCCAAAGTACAAGCACCATCCATTAAACAACTCCATAAGATCTTTTAAATTAGGCATGTGGCTGATTTTTAGGCATAGGGGGGAGGGGTCTATATGAAACTTGGAACTAGTTAGTTGGTTCATAATCTCAATCCAAGTATATGGTTACAAGGGTTAGTTACTAAATAATTTATTGGGTGTTAAGGTGTTCGGGGATCATGACTAGCTTAGAATCATTAAAACAATGCTTCTAGTAATATTTTTGTGTTCCGGGTAATGTCCGATTGTTCGGTTAAATATCATTTCGTTAAAGTGCTAAATTGTACCGTTTAGTGTCTTTTAAGTACCCTTTTGTAACCCTTTTAATTCCCGACACTTAGGGAAATATTCTGGATAATAAAACATAAATCCTGTATGATATTTTGGTGTAAAAAGGCTGATTATAGCTGAATTTAGACAAATTCTGCAGTTAGAGTGCGTTTCGGGTGCTTTTTAGTGCGTATTTTAGCTTCCGGATGGTCTATATGTTAACCCTTGTATGTACTCTTGGGTTTTAATGCATTCTTGTCATTGGACCTACACCTAGGCTCCAATTCTATTGTCTAACTGCTTTCTGCAGAATTGTTGACACAATGTGTCTTACCGGTGAGTTTACTGGTATTTCTGACGCAACGCTGTTCATTAATGCATAAACTAATTCTTTGATGTGCGATAAAGTGTTATATATATTAGGTGTATATTTTAAGCCCCTTTAACACTTATTTAGCCAAGTTTTAAATTTATAAAACACGATATTTTACTAACACTAAACACACATATGGGCAAGTGCACCCATCGTGAGCGTAGTATAGCGTTGGTAAGATACCGAGGTCGTCCAAGGACACAAGAGCTTTTAGTACCGGTTTATCCTCAACGTCTAATCAAAATAAAAAGTTTAGAAAAATGTTTTAAACTAAGAAAAAATAAAAACTAACTAAAATGCTGAAAATAAAATAAAATAAAAACAGATAGACAAGATGAATCACTTGGTTCCGACTCGTATCTAGTATAACCTTTGATTATTTCCGCACTTTTGCACATAGTTAAGAGATTATCTTAGTTATTGTAGTAGGCCGCTCTTTTGAAGGTGACGTTACCCTCACCCCAGTAGTTTGAGTCAGCAAGGATACAATCCTAAAAGGGTGGATTATTGGAAGATAATGAATTAAGTTATTAATGCAATATTATGGTAGGCCCCGCTTTTGGCGGTGACGTTACCCTCGACTAAGTAGTCTGAGTCAGCAGGGATACAGTCCTAAATAGCCGGGTTATAGTATTAATAGTAGTTAACTTATGAGGGGATCAAAGAGTTTGGACCCCCGCCATCCAATACCGTGAAGCATTGAAGGAGGTCCTACTAAATTTGACCCAGGTCCATTGCAGGACCTCTAAACGCTGAACAATGGCAAGACCTTTACCAAACCGTTCCCTTAACCCCCGACCAGGTAGCCAACATACCTCCATATAGACCGTGGAGATATGAATGGTGAAAATCCTTTATTTTATATAGACAGTAAAATAATGCCAAGACACCACGGACAAACGATAAGGAAAGATCACCTTTAACATAAGTAACTAGTTATTAAAGTCATTAATACAAAACCAAATAAAAAGTGCAAAAGATTAGAAATAAAAAGTATTATACTAGACACTTTGTCTTCACCAAGTGATGTAAGAGACTTAGGCAAACATGGCCTTGATTGTCAAGAACTCTTACGATCAATCTTGGATCCCGAGACGACTCACACACACTCTACGATGGACAGTGGATGATGGTATTGTGATGGTGGTGGGTGGTGGATGAAGTGTGAGAGAGGTGGTGTGCCAAGGGATGAGTTGAAATGAAACCAAGCACTCCTATTTATAGGCTGAACAGAAGGCTGGGCACGCCCCCGTGTCCGCTGGACACGGCCCCGTGCCTGTCTGACATTCTCTCTCTTCATTAATTATAATTCGCAATTACAATTAATGCGCCTGCTGTACTTTCGCCACGCCCCCGTGTCCGCTGGGCACGGCCCCGTGGTGGGTAATAGAAGCTTCTATAGGTTTGTCTTTTCTGCTGCTTCTTGGGCACGGCCCCGTGCTGGCTGAGCACGGGGCGTGTTCAGTCTTCTGCCTTCTCTATTTTGCTTGGGAAGATGCCGTTGAGGGGTCGGGCAGTCCACTTATGTTCCTTTTCTTGTATTTATCTTGGATTTAGCTGTCTTTTTGCTTCTTTTGTGTTTTTGAGCTCATTTAATCCTGAAAATACAAAAGGAAGACAAAAACACTCTTTTTCCAATATTAGTACTTAAAAAGGGTTAGTTTTATGCCTTATTTGATGTAATTTATATGTTGCATTTTACACACATCAAATACCCCCACACTTGAACTTTTGCTTGTCCTCAAGCAAAACTCTTTAATATGTGGCTTACACTCCCAAATGGAATAGGTAGAAGAGAAGGTTTTGGGCTTGTCGTAGAGTGTCGGGATTTCCAAGATTCTTTATGTAGTTTTATTTTTATTTATTTACAATCCTATTCGTCATGATTTATTTAAAACTTTTCATAAGAAAAATTACTTATTTGGGCATAACATGCCTTTTTAAAATTCCATTTATATACAAGTTCACATACCTCACGGGAGAAATCACTCACACTCGGCCGAAGGTGTATTTTTAGTGAATCACTCGAGAGCGGCATGGAATTTATTCCTACCATAAGCTTGCCAAGCAATCAATCCTCCTCCTTTTTAACTTTTATACCTTTGTAAATATCAAGAGGACTTTGTGGGTTAAGGGTTAGGCTTGGGTTAAAGGTAGGTGGTTGGGTTAGTGGTTAGTAGAAAAAGGGCGAAAAAGCGTAACAAGTGTCGGTTTTCGTAGGACTTTCTATTTTTTTTACTTTTTATTCTGATGAAGCTTTTATTCAAACAAAGTTATTTTTGATGAACTTGTTTGTTTATTTTCTTTTGCTTCATCATCAACACATTTTTTTTTTCAATCATACGAAAAACCGAACCTGTTACTAAAAAAAAGGGTTAAAAATGAAAAAGGTTTTGGTGGGTAAAAAGGGTGTTTGGTTTGGGTTATGAAATGAAAAGGGTTTAGGCTCAAAGGGGCTAACTAGGGGGATTTTTGGGTAGGTGGTAAAAGAAAAAGAAAAATAATGGTGTAGAAATAAAAAGGGTTAGTCCTAATGCCTCTATCATTTACTTACTCGGGTTTTAAGTTGATAAGGACCGGGAATGTATCGTCATGGCAAGTTCTAGAGTCGTAAGAACCAAGCGGCTATTCACACAAGAAACGAAAAATGAGCATTTAGTCTAAAGATGTAAATTTTATGCTCAATAAAGGCTCAAAACTCACTTTTGTGGGAATGGGTTTTTTATGTGATCAAGTATATATAATCAAATTTTAACTAAGTTTGCCATGCCTTTTCATAATTTTCTTATGTTGGTTCTTTTTATCACGACACTATCGGTTGTAAATTCGTAAAAATATAACCTTTTTGAGAACTTGAATTTCCCGAGTTAAACCTAGACAAGTAAATTTTTTTTTTTTTTTTTTTGAAAAAATTTGGGGTGATTAGCGGTTCCAATAGAGTTTTGTGTAAGGCTTGTATTTAGGACTTGCAAGATTCAAGGTTTTAGCATCCCCCCCACACTTAAATTACACATTGTCCTCAATGTGTCCCAAAAATAAATTTTTAGGTTGATTAGATGTGTAAAATGGTGTTAAAAGCAAAGATTTATGTTACTGGTAGTCTGGACACGGCCCCGTGGGGACCGGACACGGCCCCGTGTTCAGGTGCCAGTAACAGAAATTAAAGAAAATAAACAGAAGCCTGGACACGGGGGCGTGTCTGGTGAACACGGCCCGTGTCCAGTTACCTGAACTGGGCGTTTTTCTGCAGGGGGTTCAGCACGGGGCCGTGTTGGTTGGGCACGGCCCGTGTTGAACCTTCTGTAATGGAGAAAATTGTCGGGTCGCCTTGCTCTTGTGCATGGGGTCATCTTTCTCGTTCCCCTTTTCATCCCTTACCACCATAAGTGTGTTTTTATTCCTGATGAACCATCCAAACTTTAAAAACCATCATTTCATTGCATCATAGAGAGACCTTACATAGTCCTAAATTAAGATTAAACTAAATAAAACAAAGAAATATTAAACCATGGAGTTCTAGCCTCTACTTTATTTTAATTTAGCAAAATTTCCAAGAAGCAACTAATCTTGGTTAGACAAGGCCTTTTAGAACTCCTTCTTCCGGGTGCGGTTCTCCTCATATGTCGGCGAGCCACTCTTCCACCTCCCTTGGAAGGAGAAAAGAAGGCTCATTGGCATTAGTTTGAGGAGTTTCGATTTCCACCGGGATCTCTTGTTGGTGTTCCACGGGAAGTTCCGCCGGAAAGTCTTCCCACCCGGTAGGGTTGTTAATTCTGAGTGCTAGGTTCCAATCCTGTTGAGGGAGGACTGGTTCCATCGGGGGTGCTACAAGAATATTTAACCTCTGGTGCAAGAGATTAATTTCTTGGAAGCTGCTTTCGAGTCCCATTGTAAGATCGTTAATACGGTCGATTAGGACCTCCTCTACTGATGTCATTTCGTCGAGAGCCTCCCTTAATGCTATCACATAGTGCACAAGTGTAGCTTCAATGGAGGGTCTCCTTCCTCTTCGGCTGTTTGACGAATGCACAGAAGATGTTTCGCTGTTTTCACTCGACATCCTACGAAAAATAAACTGAAAAATAGTTTATTTAATGAAACAGTGACCGGCCACGGCCCCGTGCTCATTGAGCACGGCCCCGTGTTCATCTTTCTGCAGAATTTTGGAGCAAGGAAACTTGGAATTTTAAGTTATTTTCTGAACTTGTGTGGTCTTTTTAGCCATTAATAACTTAAAACAATGTTACATAACATACTTTTACCAAGATTCCTTGAACAAAACTCATTAATCCTTACCACAAAGTTGGAGGAATTCAAACTTTTAATGGTAGTTCTTGGAGAAAGATGGAGAAGAAGGAAATGGCTAAAAGAGGAAAGGACAAGATGGGTTGTTGGAACCTTCTTTTAAACTTACCTAGGATAGTTGAGAGAAGATTCCTTCAAATCCCTGTCCCAAGTTGGTCCAAATGTGCAGAATTCTTGGCTGCATTTATAGAAAACGACAGCATCCTGGACACGGCCCCGTGTCCATTGAACACGACCCCGTGTGCAGGTGGAGTTCTGACACAGTTTGTCCGTATTCTAACGTACTGATCAGAAGGGAATCTTTTGGTGGACACGGGGGCGTGTTGGCTGGACACGGCCCCGTGTCGAGGGACTGTTTTATGAAGTTGTCTAGTTTTTCAAGGAACTCACTAGTATCGGGTGGCTCCTGATTGGTTGGAACAACCCCAAAGTGCCTAAGATACCTTAATTGTCCTAGACTAAGGCGAGAACGCAAGAGGTTGTCGGTGAGGGTAATTCCTATTTTCGTTCTAGGTGGACAAGTCCAACCCTTTCCCGGGCTCTCGTTAAAGAAGGTGTATGCCGAATCGCTCAGGTCTATGTATGCACCGAACGAAGTCGATGGAGAGTCCTTCACGGCACAATCGGCACAGGGACGACTATCGTCCAAGTCTTTGCTAGGTACGAAGGTATTTTTGGGAGCAACGAGGTCGTCGGAATGCGGTTCCAGCATTTCGTCATGGTCATCGTCTTGGGGCGGATCAATAAAATCCTTCCTAAGCTCTTTTGACCAATTTAGAATTAGCTCTTCTAGTTGAAACAACTCGTCAAGGAGCATTTCTCCTAGAATATCTGGCTGGGCGCATTCGAGGGAGAAATAGTGCTTATTTTTACTTTCGCCCCTCTTAAGGTTATAAGAAATCGGTGGGTCTATGTAGTGGGGCCTATAATTTAGAAAGTAACATTCTAATTCTTTATGTTCGCCTCCACATAATTGACACCACGTACCATAAGAGTGCCGAAAGTAAAAACAATTACTATCACTCATGTTTATGTCAGAAATTACCAACCGCCGGGATCTAACGGTTCTGTTTTCAGTAAGTGAATCTTGGGCACGGGGGCGTGTTGAGTGAGCACGGCCCCGTGTTCAGCTTACTGTCTGACTTAAAACAGGATTGCCAGTTCCAATGATTTAGCACGGGGGCGTGTTCAGCGAGCACGGCCCGTGCTGAGCTCTGCAGAAGCTGAAAAACTAAGAAAATCCTAAAAAAAAATAAAAAGAAAAATAAAAAAGATGATTAGGCCGTTGATTCCTAACTTTCTTAAAATCCTTGTGTCCCCGGCAACGGCGCCAAAAAAACTTGATGTGCGATAAAGTGTTATATATATTAGGTGTATATTTTAAGCCCCTTTAACACTTATTTAGCCAAGTTTTAAATTTATAAAACACGATATTTTACTAACACTAAACACACATATGGGCAAGTGCACCCATCGTGAGCGTAGTATAGCGTTGGTAAGATACCGAGGTCGTCCAAGGACACAAGAGCTTTTAGTACCGGTTTATCCTCAACGTCTAATCAAAATAAAAGGTTTAGAAAAATGTTTTAAACTAAGAAAAAATAAAAACTAACTAAAATGCTGAAAATAAAATAAAATAAAAACAGATAGACAAGATGAATCACTTGGTTCCGACTCGTATCTAGTATAACCTTTGATTATTTCCGCACTTTTGCACATAGTTAAGAGATTATCTTAGTTATTGTAGTAGGCCGCTCTTTTGAAGGTGACGTTACCCTCACCCCAGTAGTTTGAGTCAGCAAGGATACAATCCTAAAAGGGTGGATTATTGGAAGATAATGAATTAAGTTATTAATGCAATATTATGGTAGGCCCCGCTTTTGGCGGTGACGTTACCCTCGACTAAGTAGTCTGAGTCAGCAGGGATACAGTCCTAAATAGCCGGGCTATAGTATTAATAGTAGTTAACTTATGAGGGGATCAAAGAGTTTGGACCCCCGCCATCCAATACCGTGAAGCATTGAAGGAGGTCCTACTAAATTTGACCCAGGTCCATTGCAGGACCTCTAAACGCTGAACAATGGCAAGACCTTTACCAAACCGTTCCCTTAACCCCCGACCAGGTAGCCAACATACCTCCATATAGACCGTGGAGATATGAATGGTGAAAATCCTTTATTTTATATAGACAGTAAAATAATGCCAAGACACCACGGACAAACGATAAGGAAAGATCACCTTCAACATAAGTAACTAGTTATTAAAGTCATTAATACAAAACCAAATAAAAAGTGCAAAAGATTAGAAATAAAAAGTATTATACTAGACACTTTGTCTTCACCAAGTGATGTAAGAGACTTAGGCAAACATGGCCTTGATTGTCAAGAACTCTTACGATCAATCTTGGATCCCGAGACGACTCACACACACTCTACGATGGACAGTGGATGATGGTGTTGTGATAGTGGTGGGTGGTGGATGAAGTGTGAGAGAGGTGGTGTGCCAAGGGATGAGTTGAAATGAAACCAAGCACTCCTATTTATAGGCTGAACAGAAGGCTGGGCACGCCCCCGTGTCCGCTGGACACGGCCCCGTGCCTGTCTGACATTCTCTCTCTTCATTAATTGTAATTCGCAATTACAATTAATGCGCCTGCTGTACTTTCGCCACGCCCCTGTGTCCGCTGGGCACGGCCCCGTGGTGGGCAATAGAAGCTTCTATAGGTTTGTCTTTTCTGCTGCTTCTTGGGCACGGCCCCGTGCTGGCTGAGCATGGGGCATGTTCAGTCTTCTGCCTTCTCTATTTTGCTTGGGAAGATGCCGTTGAGGGGTCGGGCAGTCCACTTATGTTCCTTTTCTTGTATTTATGTTGGATTTAGCTGTCTTTTTGCTTCTTTTGTGTTTTTGAGCTCATTTAATCCTGAAAATACAAAAGGAAGACAAAAACACTCTTTTTCCAATATTAGTACTTAAAAAGGGTTAGTTTTATGCCTTATTTGATGTAATTTATATGTTGCATTTTACACACATCATTCTTGTAGTGTAAAACGTGCATGAATTCACTTGTTTAGTATGAAATTAGACAATGTTGACATTTAAGCACATAATTGCAGTCATTAAATGATAATTAAAGTGTACGGAAATTACCAGTTTGGTGCCAGTTGTCACAGTCTCCCCCCGTTAAAAGAATTTTGTCCCGAAATTCAGGCTGAGCTTACTCTCGCAGGAGTCTTCTTGAACAGGTGGGGATACTTTTCTTTGAACTGGTCTTCACGTTCCCATGTGTACTCGGGTCCGTGCTTAGAGTTCCAACGTACTTTGACAAGTTTAACAGTGCTCCTCCTGGTCTTGTTAACTTTCCAGTCGGTAACCTCAACGGGTTGTTCTGTAAATCGGAGGGTGTCATCAATATGCACTTCATCCACAGGGATGATCACGTCTTCTTGTGTTGGACTCTTCTTGAGATTGGATACGTGGAACGTATCATGTACTCCATTAAGTTCTTCCGGTAATTCCAGCTTGTATGCCACGGTACCAATTCTTTCTAAGATCTTGAATGGTCCGATGTATCGTGGATTCAGCTTCCCACGTTTTCCAAACCTTACTACGCCCTTCCAAGGTGAGACCTTCAACAAAACTTTGTCTCCCACCTCGAATTCTAATGGTTTTCGTCTTCGATCAGCGTAACTCTTTTGTCAATCTCGAGCCGCCTTAATGCGCTCTCGGATCTGCATAATCCTGTCGGTTGTCTCTTGTACAAGTTCAGGACCAAGCCTTCGTTTATCTCCAGCGACTGCCCCACATAAGGGCGACCGGCACTTGCGGCCATACAGAGCTTCGAACGGTGCGGCTTTTATACTCGTATGATAACTGTTATTGTAGGAAAACTCAACTAAAGGTATATGAGTATCCCAGCTACCGCCTAGATCCATGACACATGCGCGAAGCATATCTTCTAACGTTTGTATGGTTCGTTCGCTCTGGCCATCTGTTTGTGGATGGAATGTTGTGCTTAGGTCTAGTTGAGATCCAAAGGCTTCCTGAAAGGATTGCCAGATTCTCGAGATAAAGCGTCCATCTCTGTCTGAAATAATTGAGATTGGCACTCCATGACGTGCCACAATTTCTTTTAAGTATATCTCAGCAAGCTTTCCAGTGCTGTCTTTTTCTCGGATTGGTAGGAAGTGCGCAGACTTCGTTAATCGATCGACTATCACCCATTGAGATTTGCTCCCATTTCCACATGGGTATATCTGGTTGTTGTAGTAGGCCGGACGGTTTCTGATATTCAGCCTTAACCTTAGCACAGGTTAGGCATTTTCCAACATAAACAACAACATCGCTCTTGAGTCTCGGCCACCAATAATATTCTTTCAAGTCTTGATACATTTTGTATGATCCAGGATGGATCGAATATCTCAATTTGTGGGCTTCATCAAGGATGACTTCTCGAATAACGCCATAGAGCGGAACCCAAATACGCTTCTCAAAGTATAGGGCTCCCTCTTCATTTGGCACCATATATTTCATCATACCCCGGAGGTATTCAGCTTTACGGTTTTCCATTATAAGGGCTTCTTGTTGTGCATCACGAATACGTGCAGTGAGGTTCGTTCGAATAGTCATTTCTAACGCTCGAACCCTTAGGGTCTTAACCCTTTCTTTTCGGCTTAAAGCGTCCGCTACAACGTTTGCCTTTCCAGGATGGTACTTAATCTCACAGTCGTAATCATTTAGCAGCTCGACCCATCGCCGCTGGCGCATGTTTAATTCCTTCTGATCAAATATGTGTTGCAGGCTTTTGTGATCTGTGAAAATTGTACATCGAGTACCATATAGATAATGTCGCAATATTTTCAAGGCGAATACCACCGCGCCAAGTTCCAAGTCGTGAGTGGTATAGTTTCTTTCATGAACCTTCAATTGTCTTGAAGCATAAGCGATGACTTTCTGGCGTTGCATGAGCACGCAACCCAAACCTTGTCGTGAAGCGTCGCAGTATACCACGAAGTCTTCTGTGCCTTCAGGTAATGATAGTATTGGTGCATCGCATAGCTTATTTTTAAGTAGTTGGAAGGCTTCTTCCTGCTTGTCACCCCAGTCGTACTTCTTATCTTTCTGCGTAAGGGTCGTTAGCAGTTAAGCTATCTTGGAGAAATTCTCGATGAATCGCCGATAATAGCCCGCTAAGCCCAAAAATTGTCGAACTTCAGTTGGAGTTTTGGGAGCTTCCCAATCCTTTATTGCTTCGATCTTGGCTGGGTCTACATGAATGCCCTTCTCGTTCACAACATGGCCAAGAAATTGTACTTCGCGAATCCAGAATTCGCATTTCGAGAACTTTGCATAAAGTTTCTCTTTCTTTAGTAGTTCTAGAATGGTTCTGAGGTGTTGCTCATGTTCTTCTTTCGTTCGCGAGTAAATCAGGATATCATCGATAAATACAATCACGAATTTATCGAGATATGGTTTGCATACGCGGTTCATCAGATCCATAAATACCGCTGTTCGTCAACCCGAATAGCATCACAAGAAACTCGTAATGCCCATAGCGCGTTCTGAATGCAGTCTTTGGCATGCTTTCCTCTTGTATCCTTAACTGATGGTATCCAGATAGAAGATCGATCTTGGAATAGTAGCTTGACCCTTGCAATTGATCAAATAAGTCATCAATCCTCGGTAGTGGGTACCGATTCTTGATTGTGAGCTTGTTCAGTTCTCTGTAATCGATGCACATCTGCAGAGTTCCATCTTTCTTCTTTACGAACAATACTGGAGCTCCCCAAGGTGAGAAGCTTGGCCTTATGAATCCTTTATCCAACAACTCCTGGAGTTGTATAGATAATTCTTGCATTTCGCATGGTGCAAGCCGATAGGGAGCCTTGGCTACAGGAGAGGCTCCTGGAACCAAGTCTATACGAAATTCGACTTGTCGTTGCGGAGGTAGTCCAGGCAGATCTTCAGGAAAAACTTCAGGGAATTCCTTCACCACAGGAATGTCTTCGAGTGTCGGCTCCACAGCCTTCTTATCTACAACGTGTGCCAGGAAAGCAACACATCCTTTCCTTAAGCACTTCTGTGCCTTCATACAGCTGATTATTCGTAGAGGCGCGTCTCGTTTTTCCCCATGTACGATGAGAGTTTCATCATTCGCCAGAGGAATGCGAATGATTTTCTCGTGACAAACAACTTCAGCTTTGTGCTTGGACAACCAGTCCATTCCGACCACTATATCGAAACTACCCAATTGAATAGGTAAGAGGTCGATGCTAAATCTTTGTTAACCAAGTTCTAATGTGCAGGCTCTAACAACTTCGCCCGATTCAACAAGTTTACCATTTGCTAGCTCTATAGAATAAGGAATATCTAATCTACTAGATTCTATTCCAAGCATGCGTTTAAATTCCACAGACATGAAGCTATAGTCGGCACCAGTGTCAAATAATATGGATGCAAAGTGATTGTTAATGAGAAACGTACCACCACATTAGGGTCCTCGCGTGCGTTCTTTGCTCCAATCACAAATGCTCGAGCCTGAGCGTTGTTCCCCTTTGGGCAGTCTTTCATGAAATGCTCTTTGCTTCCACAACTGAAGCATCCTTGGTTCTGCCCCTTTCCGTTACCATTCCTGTTACCAGCACCATTTCCATTCCGGTTCTTTCCTTTTCCCCAACAATCCTCAGCATAATGACCCAACTTTCCATACTTGTCGCATCTTGGAATGTGACAAACCCCTTCGTGATGACGCTTGCAATTGTTGCAAGTGGGCAGAGTGCCCAGGTACCTTTTGGTAGAAGCATCATTCATGTTTGCAAGAGTTTTCGCCTCCTGAGACGGTTTAGTGTCACGCTTCTTGTTGTTGAAACCTTTGTTGTTGTTGCGGGTTGCTTGGTTCAGATTTGCATGCTTCCTTTTCTTGTCACCTGACGATTCAACATGCGTCTCGGTCTTTTCAGTGGGGTTCAGCGATAACTTCTTCATACGAACACAATCTTCAGTAAGGCTGACAGCCAGAGTTACAGCCTCGGTGATTGTTTGAGGTTTGGCCGAAGTTACCATGCCACGAAATTCTGAGGCCAATCCCCAAATGTAGCGTTCAACGCGCTTAAATTCGGGAGTCACCATGTAGGGAAGCACTCTAGACAGATCGTGGAACCTTCGAGTATAACCATTAATGTCATCACCTTCCATGGTCAAGTGCCAGAACTCCGTTTCCAGCCTTTGGAGTTCAGCACGGGAGCAGTACTTTTCTCTCATTTTCTCTTTTAGTTCATCCCAAGTCATGCCATACGCGGCATCATCACCCAAAGTTTGGACTTGCAAATTCCACCACGTCAGAGCTTCATCGACAAACAACCCAGTAGCAAAAGTGATTTGTTGATCCGCGGTACACTTGCTCATGCGGATAGTGGCTTCAGTCTTTTCCGTCCAACGTACAAATGCCACTGCACCTCCAGTGCCATCATAGTTCAGCAGTTTGCAGTCGAGAAATTGCTTGAAGGTGCAGCCTGTAATTGATCCAACCAACTCACATGTGAGCGATCGAAGAAATAATGAAACAAGGACCGTTCATAAATTTCTTCATGTTTAGCAAATTTTCTTAAGGTTACCTTGAGCTGCGTTTCCTCCAGACGAATCTCCATGTCCGTTACGTCTAGCATTGCTTGGCCCGCCACTGTCTTGAGTTCGGTTCGCCTCGTATTGGGCGATAGCAGCGGAGATCCTTTCTTCCAGTAGAGCGTTCAGCTCTTCAGCAGTTCTTGGCAGTGGGGGAGGAGGAGGTTGATCACAAGCGTTCACAGCTTTCCTGGGTGCCATGTTCTGACAGAACATAACACAACAGGGTTAGACATTTGTTCGATATCGTCATACTAGACAGTATTAGTAGTATATATATATATACCACATAAGTGACATCAAACAATTATTACTCCAGCAGGGTACTTAATAGGCTGGAGGAGGGGTATTCACGTTTGACCTTTATCTTTCACTGGGGGAATCTATACGTGACAAGACTTGTTGTGGTTTCTGTGCACAGTTCCATAATTATGTATGCATCCATAATTACGTAACCCCTTGCACAGTCTGCACAGTTCGTTTCGTCCTCGTATCTATTCCTTCAGGTAGTCCATTATTTTCAGGTAAAGTCATGTATACTAGTGGTATTCTACTTCTAGTATATGTATATGCTAATTATCACACATAATTGCAAGTAATTTCTCAGTTAAGGACAAGTGCTACTCCTGTGCACCCTAAGCCTCATAGTGTCTTTTCTTGACCCATGTAAACAGTTTCAGGCAGTGGATGTCGCGGGACGTTTTATGCAATGAAAACTCTTTGAAAAATCGTTTTTGTGAAAGGATCCTAGAGATTGTAGACTAGACTCGAGAAGGAATCCTGGTTCACTACAATCGCAGCTCTGATACCAATCTGTCACACCCCTTTCTTAGGCGGAAGCACGAGGTGTGATCATGAAAGGTTTTCATTGCATACGATTGGTAAACATACTACATGCTCGTAAAAATAACTTCAAATGCCAAACATTACATTACAAAAAACATAGATTAAGTGTTTACATCACGAGACTGCAAATTGTCTGCAAAGTTTACAACTTTATTTAAGGATAAACATAAACGACATCCAGGAGCATGAGTAAGACCGCGCGCACATCCACTTTTAGTTACCTGAAATACATGTGAGTTTTTGGAAAAACGTCAACATAATGTTGGTGTGAATTCATGCAATTTTTGTATTTCACGATAGTATACTTTGTATGAAAACGTGATATGTGTCTTGTAAAAATAAAGTATTCTTGTATAAATAAAGTATTCTTGTGTATGAACCTCATACAAATAAAGTATTCTTGTGTAAATAAAGCATTCTTGTATAAATAAAGTATTCTTGTGGTATGAACCATAAAGTATTCTTGTATATATCAGGGTTGTTAATGGGTTGCAAGGCCATTAACATGTAACACGACATAGGAAGTCACCAAACCATAGGCATTTTTCTAGTTGTCGATTCACGACGGAGACACAAAAGCACTACTCGGTACTAGTTTTCACCAAGAGTGTGGCTGCCCGCTCACCCGTTAGATCTAACCTTTTGTTCTGCGGTCTAAGTATGTACACAATTAATGGTGCTTATGGTACCCTATTCGTGACACGATTTCTCGTATCATTCCTCAAAACGCATCATACTTGGTACTAGTTATCACCAAGAGTGCTTCTTGTTTTTGTATCCATCATACCATTTATAAACATTGTATTATTTGTAGCATGTATTTCACCCTCGAAGTTATAAAACTGAAAACAGTTAAAAGAAAAGGGGGAGCATGAACTCACTACTTTGCGTTCCTGCGTCGTAAACTTCACCGGATTTGCTTATCTAGCGTCGTGACCTAAACGTGTTTCACTAACGTTAGTCACTAGACTTGTATTGCACGAGCACAAGTCACTATCTTTTGTGTATTTTTTTTTTTTTTTTTTGTTAAAAATAATTTTTATTTTTAACTAAGTGTCTTACTTATATTATTTTCTCAAAAATAAATATAAGTTTCTTGTATTTTGCACCCGAATTATGTATCTTGTATGTTGTATGTGTATTTTTGTGTTTTTACTTCTCAAGAGTATTTATTGTATTTTCAAGTCCTAATACACTACCACGCATAATACATACTACATACACTTAGCACAAAGCTTGGTGATCAAGAAGTACATATATTTTTCTCGAAAATATACATACTTATATCAATTTTAATCTTGAAGAAATCATCTTTTCTTAATGCAAAAATTTGGGGAAACCTTGGTAAATGCTTTTAGGTACATTTTTAGGGAATAAGTTCCTCAAAACTTATATTTTTCTAAGTGTCAAAATTTATAGAAATTTAGACAGAGTTTCCCCTAAAAATGGAGGTTTCCCATGTTTTCAAAACATGTGTTTATTTTCTTTTAAAAATCATCCAATCAATTTCAACAACAATCATCAACAACATACACTAATTTCTCTATTTCATGAACTTGAAAATTTATAAAAATGTGTAGTAGCTTACTAGTGTATTTAGTAGGTCTTGTTACCCTTTAAAGTGTGATTGTTTTCGTAAGATTCTCGTTCTCGAAATTTTTAGATGTTCACAACTTGTGAACTCATTTTACAAAAATATCCATTTTCAATATTTTCATGCTTCACTAGCATCCATACACTTAGTTTATTTTTAAAGATGGTGTAAGTATATGTAAGAATCATACTTTTTCAAAAACCGCCTTTTAAACTTGGTTTTCTAAAATAACTCATACACAAGTCTTGAGTTTACAAGTTTACTAGTCCACTAGGTTTATTATTTTTCTAAGAAAAACCATGTTTACTTTCAAGTTCATGCTTAATCAAGGTGATGATCATTTCTTGTTGTTACATAATCATCCTCCTACTTGCTAGATTAAGTGTTTAAACATCATCTAGCAAGCTTCATGTGATGAGTAACATCATCATCTATAAATAAACAATAA
Organism: Helianthus tuberosus; assembly: GCA_030545235.1. NCBI lineage: Eukaryota > Viridiplantae > Streptophyta > Magnoliopsida > Asterales > Asteraceae > Helianthus > Helianthus tuberosus. Next base: position 3,566,585 of record JARYGA010060438.1, read on the forward strand.
TCAACAAGCATATCAACACCAAAACAACAAGGTCTCTTTATATTTAAAGCTTATGCTTAAGTTTCATCTTTATGTTCTTTAGTGTTTTTGATGTTCTTCAAGATTAACTTCATGTATCCTACTTTAACCACTAAGACAAGATGAAATATGAAGGGATTCATGTTCTTACCACTAGCTCAAGGCTAGGGATGTTCAAGAGAAGAAAAGAGGTGGTTAATAGCAAACGAAGAGGTCCTTCAAGTTCCGTCGCTTCCACACTTCCTAACTTAGCTTCTTACACCTTGGAGTCACCTTAGAATGCTTGATATGGAGCTTGAAATGGATGTGTGTGTGGGGGGGGGTTGGAGCCGTAGCCAAGAGAGGGAGGAGAAGGAGTTTTGTTGTTGGTGAAGGGTGATTGTGATTATGATCTTGCAAGTTGCAACTTATATCCATACTTAGGCTTTATCCAAAGGGTCTAATGTCTTCCAAAGTACAAGCACCATCCATTAAACAACTCCATAAGATCTTTTAAATTAGGCATGTGGCTGATTTTTAGGCATAGGGGGGAGGGGTCTATATGAAACTTGGAACTAGTTAGTTGGTTCATAATCCCAATCCAAGTATATGGTTACAAGGGTTAGTTACTAAATAATTTAATGGGTGTTAAGGTGTTCGGGGATCATGACTAGCTTAGAATCATTAAAACAATGCTTCTAGTAATATTTTTGTGTTTCGGGTAATGTCCGGTTGTGCGGTTAAATATCGTTTCGTTAAAGTGCTAAATTGTACCGTTTAGTGTCTTTTAAGTACCCTTTTGTAACCCTTTTAATTCCTGACACTTAGGGAAATATTCTGGATAATAAAACATAAATCTTGTATGATATTTTGGTGTTAAAAGGCTGATTATAGCTGAATTTAGATAAATTCTGCACTTAGAGTGCGTTTCGGGTGCTTTTTAGTGCGTATTTTAGCTTCCGGGTGGTCTATATGTTAACCCTTGTATGTACTCTTGGGTTTTAATGCATTCTTGTCATTGGACCTACACCTAGGCTCCAATTCTATTGTCTAACTGCTTTCTGCAGAATTGTTGACACAATGTGTCTTACCGGTGAGTTTACTAGTATTTCTGACGCAACGCTGTTCATTAATGCATAAAGTAATTCTTGTAGTGTAAAACGTGCATGAATTCACTTGTTTAGTATGAAATCAGACAATGTTGACATTTAAGCACATAATTGCAGTCATTAAATAATAATTAAAGTGTACGAAAATTACCGGTTTGGTGCCAGTTGTCACATTCTTAGAGTAGATAAGGATATCGTCAATAAAAACGATCACAAACTTATCGAGGTAAGGTTTACAAACCCTGTTCATGAGGTCTATGAACACTTCAGGTGCGTTGGTTAATCCAAATGGCATTACCAAAAATTCATAATGACCATACCAAGTCCTGAAGGCAGTCTTAGGTATGTCTTCTAGTGCAACTTTCACTTGGTGGTATCCAGACCTCAAGTCTATTTTAGAGAAATAGCTTGCCCCTTGTAATTGATCAAACAAGTCGTCGATCCTGGGCAAAGGGTATTTATTCTTTATAGTGGCTTTATTCAAGTCTCTATAATCGATGCACATGCGCATCGTCCCATCTTTCTTCTTGACAAACAAGATGTGTGCTCCCCATGGCGATGAACTAGGTTGGATAAACCCCTTGTCAAGAAACTCGTGTAGTTGCTTCTTGAGTTCTTGCATTTCTGTCGGGGCTAGTCTGTACGGCGACTTAGCAATCGGTGATGTACTGGGAACTAGGTCAATGCGAAACTCAACCTGTCTATCCGATGGTAGTCCCGGGAGCTCATCGGGAAACACTTTGGGGTATTCTCGTACTACTGGCACGTCCTCAACCTTCTGCTTTTCTGTAGTGTTTACGACATATGCTAAAAAGGCAACATACCCTTTCCTTAGGCATTTATGTGCTTGTGCTATCGTGATGAGGTTCTTAGTCTTGTCAGTGCGGTCTCCCGATACAGTTAGTTGTTTACCGTTGGGTAATCGGAGTCGGACGATCCTTTTGTCACATATAACTTCCGCATGATACGGTGTCAACCAGTCCATTCCTATGACTATGTCGAATTCTCCAAGTTCCATAGGCATTAGGTCTATAGGGATAACATGGTTGTTTAAGCTTATTTTACAATTCTTAACTATGTCAACTATCTCTCTTTGACTTCCATCAGCCATTTCTACTGTAAAGGCATGATCTAGGTTTTGGGACACCTGGTTCAAGTAAGGTCTAAAGGTAGTCGACACTAGACTTCTATTTGCACCGGTATCAAATAACACATGCGCATATACATCATTTACGAGATACGTACCCGTGATAACGTCTGTATTGGTCTTGGCTTCTTCCGTGGTGAGTACAAATGCCCGCCCTTTTGGCTGATTTGGTTGTGTCCTATCATTTCTTTTGAGTTCGGGACATTCAGATCTCATGTGGTTAGGGTCTCCACATTTGAAACACTTCTTCTTTTCCTTGCATTCTTGAAGAGCATGACCCGTCTTTTTACAATTTGGACAAGGAAAACGACATTCCCCCGTATGAAAGCGTTTGCAATTTTGACATTGAGGAAATGTTTTAGGCCTTTTAAAGTTGTTATTCCGGGTGTCCCCCTTTCTTTCTTCCCACTTCCTTTTTGGTGCGGGAGATTCAGCCTGCCGCAGAATCATCTCGGCAGCCATGACGGCGCCAGCCTCAACAGTTTCTGCAAAAGTCTTGGGGGATTTGGATTTGATAAACACCCTCATTTCAAAGGGTAGACCCCAAATAAACCTATTGATCAGTTGTTCCTCAGTCAATGCTAAATAAGAAACCAGTCGAGATATGTCGTTGAAACGAGAAACATACTCTTGATAGGTTTTATTTCCCATTTTTAACTGAAAGAATTCCACTTCCAGTTGCTCAGTCTCACTGGGAGGACAATACTTAGTAAGAAACTTATGAATAAACTCCTCCCACTTCATCTCCTTAACCTTTTCTTTTCCTTCTATTCGGACCACAATGTTCCACCAGTGAAGGGCTTCAGCTTCAAACACATGTACGGCGAACCGTACTTTGTTGCGGTCATCACACTCACATATGTCTAATACTAACTCCATTATGTTGAGCCAGTCTTGAGCTTCTAGTGCTCCCTTTCTTCCGTCAAAGGACTGAGGTTTACAGGACATGAAGTGCTTATAAGTACATTCCTTTGATTTGGAATATTCACCTTTTCCTTCTAGTCGCATGGTTGCAATAGTGTTTTTCCTTTCGCCCATTCCTTCCCTTTGTACTGGTGTGGAGGCTGCTTCCAGATTGGTTAACATTACCGGTTTGTGCATTCTTCATTACCTTAGCCACTTCCACAGCTATATTGTGGATATCCTCAGTATTTAGTCGCATGCTTGTACTAGACCGGTACCTGACACTGTGAGAGGGAGTTCGAGTCCTATAAGAGCCTTCCTCTCTCCTTCTGTTATTCTGATTATTTCTAGACCCTTGTTCATCTCTATGTTCAGACATTGTCTCCTTTAGGAATATGAGTATAAAGAGTTACTAGTATGTATGATACATCATTATAATATAACAACTATATACATCACATAGATATATATATATATATATATATATACGTGTATATATATATATATATATAGCACATAAAAAGGCACAACATAGTTTACTTCTTCTGGCGTCACTCAGTTGACTATCCAAGTACTTTTCCTGAGAACATGTTATTTGGCCTAGTCTGAGTGTGCTATTAATCTTTAGAGAACTACTGGTTAAAGCTTAGGCATTCCTGCAATACCTAATTCGCTAAAACCTCAGGCTCTGATACCAACTGTAACACCCACCCCGTAACCCGGGTGATTGTGCACATTTGATACACTTACAGCGGAAACAAACTAAACTTTCATTAAAACTTATAATAGTCTGAGTACAACACTTTATTTATTTACAAACTTTTGGCAACTAAGAACTCCTTGATCTTCTAAAACTCCACAACTGTCAAGTAGTTCCTATAGCTTTCCTCATGACTCACCTGAGATAAGTATACTCAAAACGACATCAGATATATACTGGTGAGCTCATACTATACAATTTTTATAAAGACAGACCACAGTTTACATTATATGCATACACAATATGGGCATGTGACCACATTATAGTCAGGTTGGGCCTCATTGAACCTTATAGGTCACATTTGACTTGTCACAAACCACTATACAAGAGACATACTGGTCCTCCAGCTGTGTCTCCCTACGGCCGTCACATAGGTATGAGTGTGTGTCGCTGGACCTTATAAGCACGAAGTGCCTGTGGGTACAACACCTTATTACCCTTCCCAGAGTGACACACCTCATTAAGCATAATAGGATCCCATATACCCCTACTGACACATGCATACTGCAGCATTCTCATTATTACCAGTTATGGACGAGTATATTATCACAGTTTAAAAGACAAGTATGATGACTCACCTGATTAGCAATTGCTTAACAGCCGCTAGTACGACTGGGTTATGTCTCAAGGTCCTGACACAATTACATAATCCTAGGTTTGGTAATAGTACACCTAACTAGTCATTATCATGGTTGGATATTGGTTAGTGCTGCCTTGTTTAAGCATGGTTGATCAGTCTATGCTTAACTAAGGCTAGGCTATCCAATACCCGCCCCTGACAATAACCCTAGTACCTAAAAATAATACTAACATTACCACTACTACTAATAATAATATTACTACTAATAATAATACTCCTATTAACTACTAAAATTGAATAATAAATAACTAAACATAAACGTAAACTAGAGCATACCTTAAAACTATCTACGGCACGTTGATGTAGAGTTTCCCTACTCCTGCTCCTACTCGCGCTCCAAAAGCGACTATTAACAACACCCAACGGGCTATCGTATACTCGGGATTCTCTATACTAGAGCGTTTCCATTAAAGAAACTGGTACCTAAACAAACTACTGAGACTCTTATTTAAAGCAAGCAAGCACCTCAAAACCTTTTCTGGTTGATGTGGGATACAATTGACGTGCCTACCTGCCTGCTTGACCTGCTAGCTTGCTTGCTTATATATATTAATTCAGCTGCCTCACTCGTTTTTCTCGTATAACTTTTAAAATATGACATTTTATAAAACGACGAATATATCATTAGAACGAGCATATTTTTATCTACGTTTTAACCTAAGTTTCATTAAAAAACGGAGTAAGGTCAAAAATAATATATTTAATTATTAATATTAAACGGTCTCATATATTAGCCAAGGCTTGTCAAGATATTTCACCTTTCACACAATCAACTTACTCGTTTAACAATATATGAAATATAAATCACATAATTCATATGTTTATAACCAGTACATTAAGGTTCGGGGTATTACACCTCAAGGTATGGATTTTTAGTTAATTAGGTAGGGAAATGTTTTATGAACAATTAGAAACAAGTTTCAAGTGAAACGGATGCAAAACGAGCAAGTTATGCGAGTTTTGGTATTAAAATGGAAAGCTGATCTGGGCGCTAGCATAAATTACGGTAGCCAGCATAAATTACGGTAGGAGCTGAAGCCATTTTTCCACCGTAAGGCAGAAGGTTTTCACCATAAGGATTTCATGGCTATCGTAAGCTACGGTAGCTACCGTAACTTACGGTGGAGGTCAGATACAAAATATAAAGTTTATGCAATTCTTCGTTTTTCTTCGAATTCGGACCCCGTGAACCCATCCCAAGCCCCGATAAGCTTCTATAATGTACCTCAGCCCTACCAAACGGCTTGATAAGCTACGGGTGAGTATGGAACTCATATTTAAGATCCGAAATGTACCCGAAAGTCAATTAAAAAGCGTTTAGGAATTTTGAGTAAGTAATTATAAATAGGAGTAAGTATGTATGTAAGTTGTTCACTCATGTTTTATTACTCGGAGGTTGAAATTAGGACACGTCAGTAAACCATATTGAATTGTGTAAGTGCTACGTATGAGCTTGTATATATGTTCGTATGTAAGGGTGTATGTATTAGATGACTATAAGTATACATACGGATGTACGTAGGCACAATGTAGTATTTATGGTACATGAAGGAATGGGGCTTGAATAGATGTATACATAGCTTCAAAACGTTTGAGTATTAAGTTGCTAATCATATGCCTTGAGAATGAAATGAGATTTGCAGGTATGGTATTGAAATCCGTTGTGCAGTTTTGAGGAATTAGAATGCTAGATTGTACGTGGAAGAATGATCGAAAGGACTTGCAAAGAATAGAAAGAATGCGGCGTGGTCATTTAATTATGTATGATAGATTATGAATTGTAGTTATCAAATTCTAATGATGTGCATGTTTGTGGTGAATGTAGGTTACGCAGATTAACATCGGCATAAAGTATTGGAGGATTGAAGATCGAGTCAAGAGCAAGAATTGTACGGGAAGAGTAGTCACATAACTGGGGATTTTATATGTAAATGGATGTGATAATTAAGAATGAACGATGTAAATCTTTTAGTCAAGTATTAAATATTTCTAGTATTAGACATCAAGTATGTTACATGGCTAATAAAGAAAGAAAAATTTTGGGCTCATATTTCCGCTACGTCGTTTTCAAGTTATTAATTGTTAGGTTGTTACATCACCCCAAGACCAAAACGACAAATCAGAAGTCAAGCACGGGGCTATGCCACCAAGGCATGGGGTCGTGCCCCACTCCAGATTCCATGAAGAACAAGACAAAAAGAAGCAGAAAAGAGATACGAGGTCGTGTCCCTATGGACACAGGCCGTGGTCAACTCTCAGATATGCAAAATCCCTCATAGTATAGCAAGTACAAGACCACGGGGTCGTGCCCTCTGACACACGGGCCGTGTGAGCATACGGACTGACACAACTCATTAAATGAAGATAGAGAAGAAGAAGAAACGGGGTCATGCCCCTTAGGCATGGGGCCATGTGAGGGGTCTGTTTCCAGCTATAAATAGGGGTGCTTGGTTCATTTGCAATTCATCACTTGGCAGCCCTCTCTCTCACTTCACCACCACTCCAGCACCATCATCCGCCACATCCGTTTAAGTTTTACAGTGTGTAGTAGTGTCGGGATCCAAGATTGATTGTAAGAGTTCTCGTCAAACAATGGCCATGCTTGGCTAATCTCTTACATCGCTTTGTGAAGATAAATCTTTTATGTATTACTTTTGATTTCCAAGGTTTAGTTAACTTTTTATTTGAGTATGTATTAATGGCTTTAATAACTAGTTTTTTTATATTGAAAATGAACTCTATTCTATCATCTCTTCATGTTTTGTTGATTCACTCATTCGTGTCTTTACGGTCTATATAAAGCACGTTAACTGCCTGGAAGGGGGTTAGAAGGGTGGTTTGGGTAAAGTTCTTGCCTCGTTCAATGTATAGATCCCGCGAGGACTTGATTCAAGCTTATTAGTACTTTTCTTGAGGCAGACAACATCAAATCGGGGGAAGTAAGAACGACTTGAATCCCTTATAAATAAACTACTATTAAAACTTTAAACCGACCTTGTGGGATTGTATCCCTGCTGACTCGGACCAATATAGCCAAGGGTAGCGTTGCCTCCAAAAGAGGGACATGCCACATTTTGCGTTAATAACTTACTTAATTATCTTTCAATATTCCGGCCTTGCGGGACTATATCCCTACTGACTCAGACCAATATGGTCGAGGGTAGTGTTGCCTCCAAAAGAGGGACATGCCACTATAACTAAGATAATCTCTTAAAAAAAAAACAAAGTGTGAATATCATCAAATGATACATAAAAAATAAGTCGAAACCAAGTGATTCTATCTTGTTTATTGTTTCTTTTTATTATTTTAGTTTCTTTCTAATTTTTAATTTTTAAACATCTTTTTTTCTAAAAATTTGGTTACATTATACGTTGATGATATTCCGGTATTAAAACCTCTTGTGTCCTTGGACGACCTCAGTATCTTACCATCACTATACTACGCCAACGATGTGTGCACTTGCCCTAACGTGTTGTAGAGCATTATAGTGGTATATCGTGTTTTATAAATTTAAAACTTGATAAACGAGTAAAAGTGTTTAAAATATACTAAAAATTATACTCACGCTCCACCACGTCAATAATATGATATGATATGATATAACATAATATGATATGATGATATCCAAGCTTTGGTTAACTTTTTATTTGGGTATGTATTAATGACTTTAATAACTAGTTTTTTATATTGAAAATGAACTCTATTCTATCATCTCTTCATGTTTGTTGGTTCACTCATTTGTGTCTTTACGGTCTATATAAAGCGCGTTAACTGCCTGGAATGGGGTTAGAATGGTTGTTTGGGTAAAGTTCTTGCCTCATTCAGTGTATAGATACTGCGAGGACTTGATTCAAGCTTATTAGGACTTCTCTTGAGGCAGATAACATCAAATCAGGGGAAGTAAGAATGGCTTGAATCCTTTATAAATAAATTACTATTAAAACTTTAAACTGGCCTTGTGGGACTGTATCCCTGCTGACTCAGACCAATATGGCGAGGGTAGCGTTGCCTCTAAAAGAGGGACATGCCACTATAACTAAGATAATCTCTTAAAAAACCAAAATTGCGAAAATCATCAAAGGATACATAAAAGATAAGTCGGAACCAAGTGATTCTATCTTGTTTATTGTTTCTTTTTAATATTTTAGTTTCTTTCTAATTTTTAACTTTTAAACATATTTTTTCTAAAAATTTGGTTACATTAGACGTTGACGATATTCCGGTATTAAAAGCTCTTGTGTCCTTGGACGACCTCGGTATCTTACCATCACTATACTACGTCAATGATGTGTGCACTTGCCCTAATGTGTTGTAGAGAGTGATAGTGTTATATCGTGTTTTATAAATTTAAAGCTTGATAAACGAGTAAAAGTGTTTAAGATATACTAAAAATTATACTCACGCTCCACCACGTCAATAATATGATATGATATGATATGATACGATGCAATATAACATAATATGATATGATACGATACGATATGATATAATGTAATACAATGGATACTTTATTATTCACACATTTTCTTATTTCATTCTAATCTAATCATAAAAGTCTACATACTTTCAACTATTTTTTCGCATAAGGTAGCAGGGCTATGATTTTTTTCCAACACAATTCAATGGGACCTACAAACTACGAACTAGAAAAGTTTATTGACAACAATATTATATATAATTACACAAAATACAAATAATCTATACTATTATAAAAATGAGGAGTGATGTACAATATTGTAATTTTACCATGTTTACAAGTTATAAAGCACCATGTATAAGGATGTGTAAGCCATTTTAGAGGGGTTTCACCCAAAATTTTAAGACACTATGGGGGTAATAAGGGGATTTCAGCCTACATATTGAATGCTCCCGTCTTCCGTTTCTAATCTATTCAACTCCTTCAATCAAGTTTCAATTCATGTTCAAGTTTCAATTGATGTTCAATAAATCTCCAGAACTGGCGAGGAGAGGAAGTGATTTTACGGTGCCCTTTGTTTCTTTCTGGATCTGTAAGTGATAGAAACCCAACTCAGAATGATGAGGAAGCGAACGTATGAAGGGGAGTCCGGCTCCGATTCCGATTCCACCAAGACCGATGTTGTCGCCGCCCTTGAAAACGACCAGGTACTGTCACCCACAATTTCCATCACTTACGATTGCTTGATTGATTCTCAACCCTAACCCTTATTCTTACAGATTCCTGTAGACCTGGGCTGGCATGTAGTTCGTCGTTTTATATGTTTGAAATTGAAACAAGTTCCTTTTCAATCGCAGGTTCTAGGTCTTGAAACTGAAATCAGAATGTTGAAATCGCTAGATCTTGAGTCACTGGTTAGGCTTCGATGGGTGAGGTTGTGATGTATGGTTTGATTTGAATTGATAGATATGTTACACATAGTTGGTTTGGTATTTGTTTGGTTTGATTTGAATTGACATATATGTGCTTGTTTTCTCAGTCACTCGGATTAAAATGCAGATTGGAGCATGGCACCTGACAAGAGTGTCGTTTAGTGTTGCTAGGACTGGTCAAAACGCGATACCATCACCAGCAGATTTATGTACATCTGCCAATTTCTTGGCTAGATCACAATATTCATTTTGTTTTAACAATTGACTAACACCAGCCATGTGTATTTGTTCTATCGCTTAGGGTTTGTTATTTGGTTGTTGCCGCAAGATCTGAGGAGGCGGGTCAAAGTCATTCTGTCCACAAGCTTGCCTTGGTTTGTTTTCGCAGAGCATTTTCTCACCTTTACACATGATTTGCTCTATATGAAAGTTCTTCATTATGGTTTGAATTTGATTATTTTTATTGGACATTCAATGCTATAAGAGTATCCGCTTAGGGCCGAGCTGATCGAGAACTAGAAGCCCAACTATCCCAGAAGATACATGCAACCTGTTAGTTTAACAGGAACTGAAATTGGCTCTTTTTTGCTTAGGGTCCTGATTTGGCAATTTATCAAACAAATGATATATGGGCATAATGCCTACTGCTACATTTAATCATTATAGAAAAAAATCTAATTTAACATGTTTGAGTTTTTTGGAAATAAATTAGAACCCAACAATGCGTCAAAGAAGAGATGGGGTTGCTGGGCAGGTTCTTGATCTAGAATATTAGGATTCAGGTCTAATCACAACACTTGTTTTGGATCTGGTTGTAGTTTTTGAGTCACTTTTGTACAAACCATGCTTAGGTTGATGCTATGCTTAGAAAGAAATTGATGATGCAGATGCAAAGTATGATCTTGTTTCTTTCACACTGTTGATGACTTCTGGGTGAAAGGGGCTTCAGCAGTTCTGGGGCTGTCGTTGCTACAACACCAAATTGACTAAAAGTGTTGTTTTTGTCCTGATTAAGGTAACAATTTTCCAATCCATATCTACAGCCCATTATCATTTATTGTTTTGATCATTTACGATTTATAGGTGGAAGGATATCGCATAGTCGTGATTAAACATTGCATGTAAACCCGAACATGTGTTTTCTTTTCATGTACTTCTACCGTCTCGTAAGCGTCACGACACTTTTTTTTCAACATGTCTCCTTAAAATCATAATATTGGGTCAACACTAGAAATAATTGTTGCCATTCTTATAGAGAGAAAGTAGAGATAAAGGCGCTTTGACATCTTCTTAACCCGAAATGGCTGAGGAGAGCAAAGGCTTGAATCGGGATTTTGAGCATAAAGATTCCACTGACCTGTAAAAAGTGGGCCTAACCCTTGGAGATGTGGTAATACATCTAAGAAATTATTCCATCGAACGCTCATTTTTCAATTATTGAATCATTTCATTTTACCAAGTTCAATGTTAGCGAGATTAGTCAACATTTTTATGTTTCGATGCAACAGCAACAAGATTGGGGATGGGTTAAATAGCAATAGCATTTGATTTCTTGTTTACTAAGCTTATTTTGGTGGATTTAAAGATATGAGTTTCATTGTAGGTTTCTACTTTCTACATAGAAATTTTTATTTTATAGAGTTATCTGCATAAGTCAAAGACACATTTGAACATTGCATTTTTTTGAGTTTTAAAATGTTTGTTAGTTTTTTTTTTCTTAATTAAGGGTTGGGTTAAGTATGGATGAAAATGTTTAATGATGGTTGAAAAGCAGTCGATAATGAGTCCAACTTGAATCATCTGGTACTATCTAACCTCCTTTTCTTTTCATACTGAGTTCTTTCATAAAAATTATAGAATTGGTCGAATTGGTTATTTTTATAACAAAACGGGTCAAAAGTTTTAAAGTCGCCCAAAATATATTGTTATGTTTTGACAAACGCTAGGCACAATCTTTTCTTCAGGTGCATGCATAGTCAGGTGCTCGCTTTGGTATTTTCCTTTCCGATCCTTCACTCTTACAACCAGGGTTCTTCAATTCTTTGTTACTCAACGGTTCTTTACTAGACAACAACTGTGTAGATAAACATGAGTCTTTAACATGCGTTAATTTTTTTCGTATACACATCAGCGTCTGCACTTTGTTGTACATATTACGCATAAGTTTTTTTTTGTTTATACATAGCAGTTTCTTCAATTTCTTGTAGCAGTAACTCAATGCCTTCAATTGACAGAAAAGCTGATTCTTCTCAGAAATTTTTTTATACACCTTATTGTCTGTCCACAATAGTGTTTCTCGAAGTTATCTTACTGATTGATTCATTTTTACTTGGGAACATATGCACTAAGGACTTTCATAGCTACCTTATTGCTAGCTGACCCTCCTAGAATCTGCAGAAGACACGGCTTCAGAGATACTTGATGCATCAAACGAGATTGTACATTTCCTCGCACGGGCAGTTATTGACGATCTCCTCGCTCTATTGAATCTGGAAGATATAAGGAACCAGTTAGAACCAAATTGCAATGGGAGTGAGACAGTTCATGTGTCTCAGTCACTTATAAATGTCCGCCATGGAGTGAGAGACTATTGAGGTCTTGGGGTGTGGTGGGACGGGGTGGGTAATGGCAGACGCCAAGGAAAAAAGCATGAAATTACTTTTTGTAGATTGGATCTTGCAGTAACTATGATAATTCCTTCTCTTAATATTTATCTTTTGGATCAAATTAACCGATTGTTTACCTTTCTACAGCTTATTTATGGATCAAAGAACGTCCAAGTTACAACCTTTGGCATGCCAAGAATCGGCAATGCTGCTTTTGCATCGTATTATAGTCAAGTTGTACCAAATACGTTTAGAGTGACACATGGACACGACCTCGTCCCACATCTGCCTCCTTATTATTATCATTTCCCACATAAGACATATCATCACTTACCAACAGAGGTAATCTTACTTGACTTTCTTGACTTTTAGCATTTGTATGTCGAAACGGTTCGCGTCGAAACGGTACGGGTAGAAACGGTACGAAACTCGTCCCGACCCGAAACTCGTCCCGTGCGGAAACTCATGTCGGCCCAAAACATGTTGTGATCCGAAACCCGTCGCGTGCAGAAACCCGTGTCGGTTCGAAACCTGACCCGAACCGACCCCGTTTCGATCCAAAACCTGCGTCGTGCCGAAACCCGTCTGGGCCCGAAACTCAATTTGAACTGAACCCGTTCTGATCCAAAACCCGTTTCGTGCCGTAACCCGTCTCGTGCGGATACTTGTGCTGGCTCGTGCGGATAATTGGTGTGCTTATATACTTATACCTAAACTAATTGAAAATAAAGGGCCCACTGCCCAATCTATGGGGTATGTAAGACTTTAATGGTATAGTTCTATTTTCGGACACAACCCATTCTTACCTGAACCAAATTGACCATTTTTAAAACAAATTTGCGCCGTTTTGACCTGTAGTATTTTATTTGTACCCATTTTAGTCAAAAACCGTCCTGGCCCATTATGTTGTCCGATTCGCTCACCCGTTTTGCCAGGTATAGTTTTAATGGGTTTGGACGTTGCTTCAAATAAAATTTCAGTAGTGATCCTATAGCTGTAAATTTCTTACATTGCTTGTGAGCTCAATCGGTATTATTGTTTGCTTGATAACCACACTTTTCGCCACCGGCTTTTACGAAATCAAAGCTGTTAAAGACATCGAGCCATCACTAAAGAGCCAGCTTATAATTTCTATAGTCCTTATGACAATTGGAATCGCAATCTTTAGTTTTATTGCACTGCCTTCATCTTTCACCATTTATAACTTTGGTGTATAGAAAGTTGTATATAACTGGTACGCAAATGTTATTTTGTTGAATCAAATAAACTAGGCAGGGATGCAAGAAAATAGCCCTGTGGATCAGCCATGAAACTTGCATACTCATGATCATGTGGTTGGGGTATAAGTTCTTGCATAAGTGGTGGCCTATTCGGAACATATGCACCATAGTGGTACTGCCCAAAGTTAAGTGCCACATGTTGTGCTGGTGCAGTCCATATTAGAATGGTCAATATCTCGGTAAGATTGTCAGGGTTGCTTAGTCTAGGCCACCAATTTGCTTCACGAAGATCAGCATGATTCACATTAATGGCTTCATTATACCATGATTGTAGTTCATTGTCAGATACATCATTTTCATCTAGGTAGTAGTGGGTAACATATGTGTGCACCAGCTCTGGAATTGAAGACCAAATAAAAAGCCCATCATTGGCATATGGGTAGTCTTCAATGAGGATTCTCAGTTCATGGGGCTTTGTCTCAGTCATGTAAAATACTTAGAACAATCTTAATATCTTATAGACAATTTTTAAGCTATCATCATTATTCTGTCTTATTTGCATATATTGATGAACTCATAATCTTGGCATCAATATATTAATTTTATATGTGTAATATAAATGTGTCAAACTCGTATGCATTAAAAATATACTTTAAAATGTTCATGTTTTAACGGCAACATTTGTAATAGACACCATAACTGAATTTGATATAAATTGGGACACCCGCTGCAATGATGAGCACGCAGCGTGGAGCGAAAAGACGGTATTTGAGTTGAGAAGGACACCATCGGGTCAATGGTGAAAGTGTGCACGCACGCATGTACCAATGGTCCTTGATGTTACACAAGGTTAAAATGGGATTTCACATATCAATCTGTACATATTTTAGAAATGGGGTTTAGGTTTTAGAGTTAAGGACGGATCATAAAATGTGTTTTGTAATTTTAGAGAAGTTAGTTAAAAATTTAGATGTAAATTGTCGACTCCGCCGCAACGCGCGGGTTTCCAACTAGTGATGAAAAATGTTGAAATAATTACAACACTAGTAATAATGACAATAGTAGTAACAATATATAAACTCATTATTATTGTTGTTGTAAATAATAAATATGAAGATGGGTGATAAATTTATCATTTCATTGACTTGTGGAAGGCAGTAAACTCTTTCATAATTTGATGTGGTTATCATCTACTATATTAATTAACAAGATTTTTGTGCATTGTTGGTTGTATATTGTGCTTTATGGTTTTTCTTTGTTTTGAGTGGGTTGTTCCTTTGTTTTTTTGGTTTGTACCTTTTGTGTCGGTGGGGAACAGGGCCGTCCCCGAGATTAATAAAAAAAATTTGGGCCTCGTGCGAGACAAAATTGGGGCCCTCTCCGTATAATATAAACTTATGAATTATATATCCAAAAACCACAATACGACAATAATTGATTAATTGTTATAAAAATATAGAAAACAATAGTCGTGTAGCAAAATGATCGAACTAACTTACTTAAGCAAATCGTGAGGCTCTCCTAGCGTTTTTGGAAGCAAAGCACTCGATCAAGTCTTTATAGTCCATACCTTCTAATATTTCGTTTTCAATAGATATCAGCGCCAAGCCATTAAGTCTTTCTTGGGACATTGTTGATCGCAAATAAGACTTCAACAACTTCAGTTTTGAAAAGCTTCTTTTTACCGATGCCACCGTTATCGGAATTGTCAAAGCACTTTATATGCATTTATAGCATTAGGAAAATCACCTAGCCGAAAGATATTGTTTAAAGCATCAATAGGGCTAACAATATGACTCGGTAAGAACTAGAACTTTGAGATAGTTTTGAGAAAAAAAATTGTGTATACGCGGCCCTTTGTCAACCTTTTCTTTTTCTTCCTCTAGCTTCTTCTTTTTTACGTTTTGACAACCGGATAGGTATTTGTATTTCGGAACGGGAGGCATAATCTCTAGAAAAAAATACAAAGTTTCGACATTAACCGTCAAAGTTTTTAGCATTAAAATAATAAACTAACAAAATCCTAAAAATGACTTCTTTCAACTGTTTAGCATTAAAATAAAATTTAGATAACTTACAACTATTTTCATTTAGAACCAGTTCACTATCTTACCTCTTTAATTCGTCAGTATATAAAAACACCTAATAAATTGCCTAATATCCAAAAACATGTTTAATGCTTCAAAGTTCAAAGTCACTGTGAAAATTTGAATTTATAAAAGCAGCTTCTTCTTTTATATTAATGTTATATTAGAAGTTTGGAAACACTTTATTATTTTGGTTTCAAGTTTCAAAGGCATAATAGTTCAAACAATTAAATAAACACACTTCAAATTTCAAAGTTTAAAAAAAGACCTAAAAACTCTGAAACAAAGATCACCGACAATTGTCAGCGTTTTTGTGGATGATATTTTCAATTTCATAAACTCTAAACAAAACAAAATCAAATCACTATGAAACTGAAACATTTGCAAAGCCCTTTCCTTTCAAATACAATTCCTGAATTCCATGACATACCGATGAGACGAGCCGCGAATGATTGAGTGATGATGTCGGCCAAAAAATCGCAATTCCTGATCGCCCAATAAATCTTTGCGTTGCAAGCTTCGAGCCTTGGAGATGAATCTGACAATAGTTCTGCGTTTTTGATTTTGCACCCCCCAAGCCAACAGGATTAGGATTATGTAAGCGGATTTGGGGATTGGGGCCCAAATCTGAGTTGGGTTTTTGTTTTGGGCTTGGAACTATCAGATCTAATACATAATACATTGAAACATAAAAAAAAATTCGGGCCCCTTGGCAATTTGGGCCTTGTGCAGTGGCCCGACCTGCACAGGCCCAAAACCGCCCCTGGTGGGGAATTTAAAAGGGTAAGTGTTTAATTTCCCTCTCAACTTTTCTATTTGCATCCTAGCAACATGTGTTGAATCTAGATGTTTCCCAAGGGAGATAATTTTTCGGTGAACTTTCGCTCACTTATTTTCTAGTGAACAATGAAAAAAAGAAGCAACGTCCTAAAGTCGACCTTCATGATGAGACAAATACAGTCTAAATGCTTTTATTGGAAAATATAAATAGTGAAGGATTGTGGCTTAAACAAACATTGTAGAAACTAATACCTCTATTAAGGTTCTTAGTTATCTCTTCTTTCCGTTTCATTATAGCAGCCATATGCAAATAAGTTTTGCTTATCCCCATTGATAATTATGTCATGCCTACTACATACGTTGCAACATGTTATGAGGAAACCACAAAGTTACTAAATAAGCAACACGCAATATACTATGACTCATAAGACTAAACCATAGGCTAACCATATTT
The DNA here is from genome assembly GCA_030545235.1 of Helianthus tuberosus. Lineage (NCBI taxonomy): Eukaryota > Viridiplantae > Streptophyta > Magnoliopsida > Asterales > Asteraceae > Helianthus > Helianthus tuberosus. The sequence goes on from JARYGA010060438.1 coordinate 3,583,638, forward strand.
AAAATGTAAATCACAACCTCACTGAAAAAGCGCAACCCCATAGCATTCCAAAGGAAACAATTAAGAATTTCACCATGGTTACAATAAGCTAGAACGGTTGATACAGACATGCCTCTCTCAAAATAAACAATGGGCATATGGTAATCTTCACTAAACACGTGGGTCTCTCAGATAAAGCCATAACTATCTTCACAGAGACCCCAAACCACAATAACCAACCCACAAATATCAAATTTAATCATCCATAAGTGAAACTCAGACATCCTTTCAACAAAATTATCACATGGACAATAACATCAGACGTGGGTGCGTAAAACTCGGTCCTTCGATGAGACTATTCTCATCGTCATCAAAGCTACAAAGCCCAAAAAACATAAAGGGCAAGCATCTAACATATGCTAAAACATCTTGGAATACCAAAAACATAGACAACCTATGAAAATATGGAATCTAACAATCTCCGTTCTCAATAGCGTTAGAAAATAAAGCATTGAACAAAAACATCACAACTAAAGAGATTAACAACATGCGAAACGATTCTCATATGAGAATAGACTCATCCTCACAGAACCAAGAAAATCCACAAAAGCATGTGGTAGAAGTATGAAAAAGTAAATCCGACTACGTATAAACTGCAATTAAACCGCTAAGCCAAAAGCCACAAAGAAATAAAATACGACATGTAAACCCACTAAACACGTTTACCGCATTCCCTAAAGGGTTAACCGGAACCTGAAAATTGTAAATGGATAACTAGAAAGAACAAACCCAAAGCATACAAAACCATGAAAAAATGTTAACTAAACATCTTCATTCGCACCAACGTGACAAAAGCATGACAGCCCAAAAAACATTGAACACTGTAACACCCCGAAATCGGGTTTGGTAATCAAACCCCGTTATTATTAATACACGGGTAAAATACCGTTAGCAGTAACGGTAACCCGGTAAATATTAGGATTTAAAATAAATAAACCTAATATTCAATAAAACGTGAATAGATGTTTTTAAGGAAATAAAGTTATGAGAGGCCCGAGTTTACGGGACTTAAAATGAAACAGGTTATAACCCCAGAACCAACCAAGTTAACTAGGAATAATTAACCTAGTTAATTATGTGTGATCAAGTGAATGAATAGAAAACAAGATTTTAACCCTCTTTATAAAACATCTAAATATGAGGGACTAAAAATGGGCAAACTAGAAAATGTTTTAATTAAAACATAAACACTCCATATTGGAGTCTCCTGGAGATCGACCAGAGAACAGGGGGTGCGACCCCAAGCTTTATCAAAACCTAGTTCATCACAAAACTCACAAATTGAGGGCTCAAACCAAGTCAAAATCGAAAATCAAGCATAGATTACTGATCCTCATCACAAGAGGATCACAAGGTATGTAAAATTTCATAAAAAATCTCAACTTGAAATTCTCATGTAATTGGGAAAATCTGAAATTATAGTTGCATGTATGTCTTATGATGATCTAGGAACAACTATAGTGTCTAGGGACAAACCCTAGACAAATACAAGTTGAAATCATGTGAAATTGTAGTGAAACCTATGAACACCATTGTAGGTGATTAATGGTTTATGTGAAATTTGATGAACACTAGGAAATAGAGTGTTGATCTAGTATAATTTGACAATTTGAAGTGATTTCAGAAATTATAGAAGTTAACAACTTTGTAAGATGGCTGATTTATGTGAAATTAGGGCTAAGAGATAAGCTAGAGACTTGATAAATAAACATGTAAAATTCTGCCCTTAAAGTGTTTGATGAAATGCCTCAAAGAAGGCTCGAAACTAGAATGTTTGTAGTTAAAACACTTAATTGTGATGTTTTGGCTATTATACAAAATGTGATTAAAAAGAGTTTTAAATATGATGAATGTGGTTAGAACTTTGGTTAAAACGGTGGTCTAAAGATAACGCCTACCGGGTAATTAAATAATGCTAAAACTAGTTGATGAACTCGAATATGCAATTAGTATACTATTGGGCATTTGACTTTTAAAAAGTCAAACTGACCTATAATCCGATAAATGGTAATTTTTGATATGAAATTTGTAAGGTGGAATAATCGTATTAAATTATGATTAAACTAACCACCTTGGAAACGAATGATGATAGTTTGACGCGTAACAAGCTAGGTGGAAGCTTGATGAGGGAGCGGATCAAACAAATCAAGAAGGAAAGGAAAAGCGTAGTTCGGATGCGAGGTAAGTATAGCTTACACTAGTCATATAGTTTAGAATGTTCTTTTGTTGTTTTGATTTCGAACAAGACAAATGGAAAGTTGAGATATGGTGTTTCCGGCGTGTAGTCGTACGGAACAAGATAACCAATAAGGGTAAAATTTAAATTTGGACACTTGTTGACAATAATTATTGGTTTTGAAAGATACATATTTCGTAAGCCTTAATAGGCCAAAAAGCGTTAAGAGGTGAATTATAGTTAAAACGACCGTGCGGTGTAAATCGGAACGAGTCGTGTAGACGAGATGGCAATAAGCTTTATCTCGCCAATATTATCGGTCATTTAGACCAACGGGTCAAAAGGTGAAAATATAACTTTTTGACAATATCGACTAATGGTTTGATGAGTTGTTTGATTTCAGAAATAAATATCGAGTTGATATTTACATCGCTATTACTTAGTAGATATTGAGGCAAGGTACTTAAATGGGTCAATGTAATGATCCGAGCCAGGTACGCATAATAAGATAACTCTCATTTAAATGTAAGGCTAATGAGAGTTAAACAAAGTCTAAAATAAGTTTTTGGTTACCTTAATAGGTAAACCAAATGTTACGGACGATGGTCATTATATTTGAAAGGCCTAGTGCCCTTTCAAATAAAATCATAGTTAAAAGATCGGAGTTTGGATTAAACAAGTAACTAAAAGTCATTCGTCGTAAATGAAGGACTAAAATTGACTAAAACGCCCTTGTAAGTGAAATTGAGCAAACGAACCATAAAGGTTGTTTGGAAATAAGCGATAAAATGAAATAAATACCGTGAATAAGTATGAAAAGCAAAAGTCGTAAAATATTGGTCAAAAGTCTCTATAAAGAGTCTTTGCCGTAAAATAATGATTCGAAGTGTGTAATTTGGGAATATATAAATCACCACATTGAATCCACCACAAATATAGTTGTGGTGGGAGGTCATTTGATAAGAAATGTTGGCATATGTATTTAGAAACGAATGAAAGAGATTGGTGCTTAAAATATGCATAAATACCCTTAACGGGTCAAAATGAGCATATGGGTGAAAATGGGTTTAAGAAGGTATATAAATCTGTAATTTGAAACCTATTATGTTAAACATTTTTGAACTTGATAGGTTTATGGGAAATAAAGGTCAAACAAACTCGTTTGTTTAATAAAAATAGAACGGGTCAAAATTTGGTAAAAAGGGAAATAGCCGAAGACTTAAGAGTCTAAAATTTTGTAAAACCGGTGGTTGGATTTTAACTCCATAAGGTGGAGAATCAAATTACAATCACGTAGGAAGAAACGGTAGGTCAAACGGACAAGCGGTTTAAAAGATACGAAAGTTTTCGTGTCGTTAAACGGCAAAATAGAAAGATGGAATGCAGGGACCACCGTAAGTTACGGTGGAGCTGATATGTTTACGATGGTTACATACTGAGTTACGGTGGAAGGATAGACTTTCAGGGGCTACCGTAACTTACGGTGTCACCGTAAGTTACGGTGGACCCAGTAACAAAATATATTTTATTTAGTTTAAATTCCCAGATTCGTTTAGACACGTTTTAAACCCAGTATGACTAAAGTATTTCATGTTTATGAAATATAGGTACTTTTGGATGCCGGAAGACGATCAAGCTCAGCGAAGAACCGAACACGATTAAGATACACGCTTCCGCACTTTGCCACGTCGTAAATTTTAAACAACGAATTCGATCACGTTATGTAGAATAACTTATGATTTGTAAAACTTTTAGTAAACCCGTATTTCCGATGTATATGTAATCGTAATTACATGATTGTTTTCGTAAAAGATTCATTAAACCTTAAATTATAAGAACGGGTGTTTACAAGTTGGTATCAGAGCCTTGGTTTAAGAGATTCGAGTATGGTGGGGAGGAACCATGCTTGGACTTAAACCTTATCCTCTTGACAAAGAATAGTGTTCGGTTCGAGGCTTGATCGCAAATCCGGTAAGTGCATGTATGCTAATGGTCTAGCGTATTAAAGTGTTGTAGACAACACATAGGGTTACCGTGTAATACACGTTACCCCAATTAAATGATTGATATAGTTGACAAAAATACGCGCGTTGACGCGTATAGTAGAAAAAGCCTTGTATTAACATACAGGCGATTATTGAAGTTGATATTACTAACTTTTGTGAATATCTTGATTGAAGGACACTTGCATTTAAAGATGACAAGAGTTGAACAAATTAAGGATATGATAGAGGAACGGTCCGAAGTATGACGATAGGAGCATGCTCACTAAGGACTAAATCGCGTAACGACCGCGAACAAGGTTAATGGCAAGAAACGCCCGTCGGGGCAAGCATTACCAGGTGCGTGTTTTTAAATATAATCGCACAATTAGCAATATGCAACAAACATGTAGAGAATGATCGTTGCATAGGTAAATTAGAAACTTGGAAAAACCTGAACAGAAATACATATCCAGGATATAATTTCCAAGAAAACTGAATAGAGGCGTTACTTACATAGGGCGTGATGTGAAAACTATAAAAAGGTCGTGTATGTCATGTGTTAAATCGCTTACTCTGGCCAAGTAAGTAGTGGCATATGATACCACGAGTTTCTTATAGCGGACACATTTACATCCGATGTAGTAAGGGCGGAGTGAATGGGACTAATTAAAAAGTACCCAAATGAATCAGATAAGCAAAATATTTGATAACAATGTAAACGCACAACCGAGTGACGGAAGCGTATTACATCAGGATAATGAGCCCGAGTGAAGGGACAAAGAAGCATGTAAAATGATTTAGACAAGTATTGGGAGGGAGTGTACTTACACTCGAACCCAGAAAACGCAAGCATGAAAAATGAATTAGACAAGTATTGGGAGGGAGTGTACTTACACTCGAACCCAGAAAACGCAAGCATGAAAAATGATTTAGACAAGTATTGGGAGGGAGTGTACTTACACTCGAACCCAGAAAACGCAAACATGTAAAATGATTTAGACAAGCATTGGGAGGGAGTGTACTTACACTCGAACCCGGAAAATGCAAATATGACTCTTAACGGGCCGATTTAGTAAAACGCCAAATTTGAGAACAAAGTAGGAATATAAAAGCGAAATGAAGTCATAATGCATACCGTAAGGGTTGCAATAATAACGACTTCGGTAAAACACCAGGTTGATGGGTAAGAATTAAACACATGCGTAAACCAAGAGACGTGAACGCGGGTTAAAAAAAATCAAAGGACTTGGATTACGAGTTATGACTATAAAATCTCGTATATAGAAATTGTGAGTAAATATGTTCAACTATTCGAAGTCGAACGGGTTGAATAAAGAATAAAGTTGATTGTTTATAAGTGATGGATTTCACATTAATAGGTCAAACATGTTGAATACAATATAACGCCGAATGGCACAAATGAGCGCTAGCCAGATAAAGGTAGCGTTAAATGCAAGAGAATAATGAGCCCGGTAATGGGATATAACCAAATAAGAATAAATGATGGATTGTCACCTGGTATGGATAATTGACAAAAGTTAAAGAGAAGATCCTAAAACTAAAACTTCGGTTTTAGTAAGAAATGATGTTTTTACAAACATAAATTCTGATAGGAATTTAAATAGTAAGCATGAAAGATACAAGTCTTGACACTGATAGGTGCAAGACGATATATTCGAAAAGTGATATTTTCGAAAATGAAATTTTGATATAAATTAAACATGATGTAACACAATCACGGTCAAGAAATGTAATGTAATGTGAAGTAGAATCACATTATAACCAAGCAAGCGGTAAAAAGTAACTGGACTAATAAGTCTAAGTAGTGAGACCCGTCAAGGTCATTTAAATAAATTTGGTTTGCTTGTAAGCGGTAGGTTCGGTATGATTGAACCGAATAAATAAATTTGAAAATAAAAGGATTTGTTGCTAAAAGTGAAAGATTTCACTAGAGACCTTTAAACGGGTCAAAGTAACGGATTCATAAAGAATTCGATAGTATATGAAAGCGATGTATATCGCTAAGTTAATTAAACTAGTGGAAATAACGAGATTAGGTTATTTCAAGTTGCATTATGTCATATGAGGTACGTAGATGTTATGTAACCAAAAAGATATTACCATATATTTTCTGGTAATACTAACAATTGGGTGAAGTATGAGTAATGCTTAAGAGATTTCTCAGGTCAAATACATTGAGTTTAAAACTCCATGAACTATGTAAGAAAGGTTTCGAGGACGAAACCTCTTTAAGGGGGGTAGACTTGTAACACCCCGAAATCGGGTTTGGTAATCAAACCCCGTTATTATTAATACACGGGTAAAATACCGTTAGCAGTAACGGTAACCCGGTAAATATTAGGATTTAAAATAAATAAACCTAATATTCAATAAAACGTGAATAGATGTTTTTAAGGAAATAAAGTTATGAGAGGCCCGAGTTTACGGGACTTAGAATGAAACAGGTTATAACCCCAGAACCAACCAAGTTAACTAGGAATAATTAACCTAGTTAATTATGTGTGATCAAGTGAATGAATAGAAAACAAGATTTTAACCCTCTTTATAAAACATCTAAATATGAGGGACTAAAAATAGGCAAACTAGAAAATGTTTTAATTAAAACATAAACACTCCATATTGGAGTCTCCTGGAGATCGACCAGAGAACAGGGGGTGCGACCCCAAGCTTTATCAAAACCTAGTTCATCACAAAACTCACAAATTGAGGGCTCAAACCAAGTCAAAATCGAAAATCAAGCATAGATTACTGATCCTCATCACAAGAGGATCACAAGGTATGTAAAATTTCATAAAAAATCTCAACTTGAAATTCTCATGTAATTGGGAAAATCTAAAATTATAGTTGCATGTATGTCTTATGATGATCTAGGAACAACTATAGTGTCTAGGGACAAACCCTAGACAAATACAAGTTGAAATCATGTGAAATTGTAGTGAAACCTATGAACACCATTGTAGGTGATTAATGGTTTATGTGAAGTTTGATGAACACTAGGAAATAGAGTGTTGATCTAGTATAATTTGACAATTTGAAGTGATTTCAGAAATTATAGAAGTTAACAACTTTGTAAGATGGCTGATTTATGTGAAATTAGGGCTAAGAGATAAGCTAGAGACTTGATAAATAAACATGTAAAATTCTGCCCTTAAAGTGTTTGATGAAATGCCTCAAAGAAGGCTCGAAACTAGAATGTTTGTAGTTAAAACACTTAATTGTGATGTTTTGGCTATTATACAAAATGTGATTAAAAAGAGTTTTAAATATGATGAATGTGGTTAGAACTTTGGTTAAAACGGTGGTCTAAAGATAACGCCTACCGGGTAATTAAAGAATGCTAAAACTAGTTGATGAACTCGAATATGCAATTAGTATACTATTGGGCATTTGACTTTTAAAAAGTCAAACTGACCTATAATCCGATAAATGGTAATTTTTGATATGAAATTTGTAAGGTGGAATAATCGTATTAAATTATGATTAAACTAACCACCTTGGAAACGAATGATGATAGTTTGACGCGTAACAAGCTAGGTGGAAGCTTGATGAGGGAGCGGATCAAACAAATCAAGAAGGAAAGGAAAAGTGTAGTTCGGATGCGAGGTAAGTATAGCTTACACTAGTCATATAGTTTAGAATGTTCTTTTGTTGTTTTGATTTCGAACAAGACAAATGGAAAGTTGAGATATGGTGTTTCCGGCGTGTAGTCGTACGGAACAAGATAACCAATAAGGGTAAAATTTAAATTTGGACACTTGTTGACAATAATTATTGGTTTTGAAAGATACATATTTCGTAAGCCTTAATAGGCCAAAACTCAAAGCATAGAGTTGCGTAGCGGATCATCGGTGGTTGTAACAATGTAGGCGGAACATAGGTAAGGTAGTGGTAATGAGGGTTTAAGCGTTTAAAGACAACCGATCATCAAAATAAACGGTCATATTACAAAGAAGGGAGCAGCGGAGCTGGTGAGCGGATGTGGGACAGGATGAGGCATTGGAACAAATGGGAAAAGGTGCACAAATGAAGGTTTAACCTTTATACCCAACAAATGTACAACAAAACTATAATCAAGTATGACACATCTATGATCTATGTTTAATCTAATAATTAAATGTTTCAAACTTAAGTAAAAGGTACATAGGGCATTTTTGGAAAGGGTCTACCTATTTGCACACCAACATGGCTATTTGCACACCAAAACCTACCTTTACCTACGTTGCGTATAGACCTATACACAGCGTATAGGGTTACCTCTATACGCTGCGTATAGAGCTATACTCAGCGTATATAAACCATGGATTTCAGAGCCTTATCAGCAATCATTACACATAAAACAAGGGTTATATACGCTGCGTATAGGTCTATACGCAGCGTATATAAACCATTAGATTTTTTTGGGTCATTTTGGTAGGTTTGAGGGATCATTTTTTCACAAAGTTTAAATACGTTGCGTATAGACCTATACGCAGCGTATATAAAGGGTCAAAAAGACAATGTTACCCCTGTATTTGGCTGCATATAGCCCCAATGCAGGGGTAAAATGGTCTTTTTATACTATATACGTTGCGCATAGACCTATACGCAGCGTATATACAAGTTTTTTTATAAACATTTATACATTAATCGTATAAGCCTATAAGTGTGATATCGTATCGTATAGCGTAGTATATGTCCCGTATAGGCCTATAGGTGTAGTATAGGTCCTGTATAGGCCTCGTATATGTCCTCGTATATTGACCTCGCATATACAAGACCTATAGGAAACCTATACGAGAATTATACTACATTATACGATACGATACGATACGATACTATACGATATAACACCCGTATAGGCCTATAGGTGTGGTTTAGGTCCCGTATAGGTCTATAGGTGTGGTTTTGGTCCCGTATAAGCCTATAGGCATATACAAGACCTATAGAAACCTATACGAGACTTATACTACACTATACGATATGATACGATACTATACTATACCATATAACACCCGTATAGGCCTATAGGTGTGGTTTAGGTCCCGTATAGGCCTATAGGCATATACAAGACCTACAGGGAACCTATACGAGACTTATACTATACACTATACAATATGATACGATGCAATACGATACGATACGATACTATAGGATACCATACAACACCCGTATAAGCCTATAAATGTAGTATAGGTCCCTTATAGGCCTATATGTGTGGTTAAGGTCCCGTATAGGCTTATATGTGTGGTTGAGGTCCCGTATAGGCCTATAGGTGTGGTTTAGGTCCCGTATAGGCCTATTGGTGTGGTTTAGGTCCCGTGTAGGCCTATAGGCATATACAAGACCTATAGGAAACTTATACGAGATTTATACTACACTATACGATACGATACGATACGATACGATACGACACTATACTATACGATACGATATAACACCAGTATAGGCCTATAGGCATATACAAGACCTATATGAGACTTATACGCGGCTTATACGAGACTTATACTATACACTATATGATACGATACGATGCAATACGATACGATATGATAGTATAGGTCCCTTATAGACCAATAGGCAGATACAAGACCTATATGAGACTTATACGAGGTTTATACTGTCGCAACCCCCGTCCCCTATACCCGGGAACAAGCGGTCGTGGCCAGTTTTAGTGGTATCGGTGTTTATCATTTTGGCAGCGGAAATTACATTAGGACCGTAGTTAGGAAATATTTTATCAGAGTAAAATACCACACTTTCATAATATTAAACACGTGGGAAAATCCCAAGTTTTAAGTAAACACATTTTCATAGGAATAAATCCTATTTTATTTAATAAAACATCTCTTTTATTGTAGGTAACTTTATAGCCACTTTTCCAAGCCTTCAGTGCTGTCCAGCTGGCTTCTATTTTGGCTTTCACATTTTGTTACCTGAAACGCGTTTGAAAACATTTTGTCAGTGGGAAATACTGGTGAGTGAATCTCATTTTAATCAAGTTAAGTAAAACCATTGTACAGTATTGAGGGCGGTCGCGCAATTACATTTGTTTCCATCTACTTTAATTACCACCCACGGTACTGTCAACCCAACTTGTGGTCATGTTACTACTCACAATGTAGTAACAAATTTTGTATACAAAACCCCAACATACCGACAATAATTGTAGAATACAAATACTCAATCACTGTTTAATATAATATTAATTAAGTGAGGTTTTGTAAAAACAGTTTGCAAAAAGGAGATTACTCACATTGCTGTATTAGGGTTTTCCTTAAGGATTTCCTGGTGATTATCTATTAAATACACAAATGCACACGCGTTAGTATAATAACCCAATATTTACAGTAGTAATACCCTCCCCGAGACGACATTCCAACGACTACGTCGGGCAGAACCACAACAGCCGTTACGGAACCCTGGATCAATCAGGCAGCGTATCTAATACGTAACCGGGGTTATGATACTTACAACGAGGCAGAACTTTGTTATTTAGTGTGGGGGGTGGGGTATTATGCCCGAGATTATAATAGCTATGCAGAATATTGAGAGAGAGATTGAAAAGTTTTGAACGATTTCGATTGAAACCGATCGATCCTATTTATAATGCTGATACAACACTTCCTCGCGGCCTGTGTAGCCCGAAGGTTAATCCTTCGCGGCCCGCGACATAGGGGGTAGGGCCTAGCTGTGCTGATTCGCCAGTTGTAGACTTGACACGATGCTGACACGTGGCACGCTAGGGTGTCGCCCTGACTTTGAATTGTCGCGGCCCGCGTAAGCTTAGGCTTACTTCTACGCGGCCCGCAAGCGACACCAGGATTTTGTTTTTATTTAATTTTAAATATGTAAGGGTATTTGGGCTCGGTTTTCGCATACGGGATATGTTTTAGGACGTATAGGGGCACTTTAATTATTTTTAGGGTGTCGGAATAAATTTTGGAGGGTTGTTATATATACGAGAGTTATACTATACGATACGAAACTTAAAAATGTTTTTTTTTAAATTCACCCTTTATATATGCTGCGTATAGGCGTATACGCAGCGTATATAAAGGGTCAAAAAATATATTTTTACCACAGGTTTGGGGTTAAAAATAAAAATTACCGCATATACGCTGCGTATATAAAGGGTCAAAAAAATATATTTTTACCACAGGTTTGGGGTTAAAAATAAAAATTACCCTTTATATACGCTGCCTATAGGTCTATACACAGCGTATATAAAAGGTCAAAAAGACAAATGTTACCCCTGTTTTTGGCTGCGTATAGCCCTAAATGCAGGGGTAAAATGGTCTTTCCTACTATGTGCTTTGTATGGACCTATACGCAACGTATATAAAGGGTCAAAAAGACAATTTTACCCCTGCATTTGGTTGCGTATAGTCCCAAATGAAGGGGTAAAATGGTCTTTTTGACCCTTTCTATACGCTGTGTATAGATCTATACGCAACGTATATAAAGGTTTTTTTATAAACATTTATACATTAATGGTTTTAGTAAATTTTATAAAAAAAAAGAGTTTTCTATTTTAAATAAATAAAAAATTAAGTATTTCGATTTTAAATAAATATCGTATTGACCTCGTATAAGCCTATAAGTGTGAAATCGAATCGTATAGGTGTAGTATAGGTCACGTATTGACCTCGTATAAGACTATAAGTGTGATATCGTATCGTATAGCATAGTATATGTCCCGTATTGACCTCGTATAAGCCTATAAGTGTGATATCGTATCGTATAGCGTAGTATAAGTCTCGTATAAGTCTCGTATAGGAAACCTATACGAGACTTATACTACGCTATACGACACGATGCGATACTATACTATACTATACTATACTATACTATACTATACTATACTATACTATACTATACTATACTATACTATACTATACTATACTATACTATACTATACTATACTATACTATACGATATAACACCCGTATAGGCCTATCGGTGTGGTTTAGGTCCCGTATAGGCCTATAGGCATATACAAGAGCAACAGGGAACCTATACGAGACTTATACTATACACTATACGATATGATACGATGCAATACGATTCGATACTATAGGATACCATACAACACCCGTATAAGCCTATAGATGTAGTATTTAAAATTTATTAACGGTATGATATTTAAAAGTAACTAAAATTAATATTAAATACATTTTGTCTTATTATGTCTTTAATATTTTAATCAAAAAAGGTAGTTTAGTAAAATTACTCTTTTTTGTCTTTTTGTCTTTATTATTTTTTATTACTTTTTTGTATTATTATATTAGTTTCTATTTTTTAAACAATTTTTTTTATTAAAAGCATTTTTAAATTCAGATTTTTTTAACAAAACAATTTTTTTTGCGCGCCGGTTTTTGCATGCCGTTTTTTACGCCCAGCTTTTTCACGCATCATTTTTGCACGTCGTATTTTATGCTCGGTTTTTTCAAGCGTCATTTTTTTAACGCATCGTTTTTACGTCCCGTTTTTTTTCGCGGCGTTTCTATGCCGCGTATTCACGCCCCGTGTTTAGGCGCCGTTTTATAACACGGTTTTTTACGTTTTACAATTTACGTAGAAAAAGTTTTACGTTTTACGTTAAAAGTTTTTACATAAAAGTTTACGTTTTACGTTAAAAAGTATACGTTTTACGTGAAAAAATTTACGTTTTACATTTTACGTGAAAAAATTTACGTTTTACGTTAAACTTTTTACGTTTTACCTTAAAAAGTTTAGGTTTTACGTTAAACTTTTTTGTATTATTATATTAGTTCTTATTTTTTAAACTTAATTTTTTTATTAAAAGCATTTTTAAATTCAGATTTTTTAAACTTTTTACGTTTTACGTTAAACTTTTTACGTTAAACTTTTTACGTTAAACTTTTTACGTTTTACGTAAAACTTTTTACGTTTTACGTCTTACGTTAGACTCTTTACATTTACGTTAAACTTTTTACGTTTTACATTAAACTTTTTACGTTTTACGTTAAACTTGCTTAATCAACGACAATTCAAACCAACGCGACACTGACAACAATTCAAACAACGGAAGACAGAATAACAACCAAATCGATCTCTTCAAGTTATACAAAACCTTTTATTCAACTAACTGAACCGCTTCATAATCTGACCTGAACCGAGTCCGTTGACCGTTGTTGACCGACCCGAAATCTGACCCGCTGACTCGACATCCGAACCGAACATGAACCCGAAGCAAACCCGAACTAGAACCGAGACCCGTGGTTGACCGAACCAAACCCGACCTGAGCTGAGACCATAATCTGACCCAAAACAGCTTTGACCCGAACCTGTGAAAACCCAAACCAAAACATCATCATCTTCAACATCAACAGTAGCCTAGCATTATCATCTTCAAGCATCAGAAAAAGAAAAAGAAATGAGGAAAGAAAGAAGAGGGGAAGCCAAATTCTTACCGGAAATTAGTCGGGCATTAGAAACATCGCTGTTGCCCTCACTGCCGCCGCCGTGAGCGGCGACGCCGCTCCCATCCTCCGTCTCTCTCTCTCTCCTTCTCTCCAGTCTCTCTCTCTATCTCGTCTCTGTGCTTCTCTATCACCTCTCTTTCTTCCTATCTTCTATGTCTTTGTCGCTACAGCCGTGCGCCGCCACCGTCATGGTGGCTGGCCGCGTATTCTCGATTAACAAGGGGGTGTGGGTGTTGCTGGTGGTTGTTGACGGACCGGAGAACCGTCGGAACAGAAACCGGCTCCACCGGTCGCCGATCAGAAAGACGAGGGTGGGGGGGTTGTCGGCTGCCTGTTCATCGGAGAGTGAGGGAGGATCTTTAGGAAGAGAGAGAGAAGTGTTTGGGTTAGGGTTTGAGGGAGTGAGAGAGCAGGGAGGGGTTATATTTTTTAATAGAGAGAAAGGTGAGAGATTTAAAATATCTGGTGGCAATAAATGGAGAGAGAGAGGAGATTTGACATTTGGGGTAAATGACCAAAATACCCTTTATGTTGGCATAATCTGATTGGTTGAGAGTGGTTCTCGCAGTTCTTACAACTGGAGGTGGTTTTCATTTTAGCGCTTCTATATATATATATATATAGGGAGAAGATCATGCGAGAACCACTTCTTATTGCGAGAACCGCGATAACCAATGTGAATACAACCAAAAATGCCTAAAAATAGCTAAAAATCACACAAATTTTTTTTTTTAAAATATTTTTTATATAAAAATCGCTACTTTTCGAAGCCAAAAAAATTTTTTTTTTTTTTAAAAAAAAAAAAATTTTTGGCCACTAAAAGTAACGATTTGAGCATAAAAAATATTAAAAAAAAAATTAGATTTTTTTAGGTTTTTTGGGGTTTAGTTTTTAGCATTTTAGCTTGGGGGGGGTCGGGTTAGGTTTTTGGGGGGTGGGGGAAGGGGGTTTTTTTTTTTTTGGGGGGGGGGGGGGGGTTAGGTTTTTTTTTAGGTTTTTTTGGGGGTTTAAGTTTTTAGCATTTAGCTTGGGGGTGGGGGTTAGGTTTTTTTAGGTTTTTTTAGCTATTTTAGGTTGTGTTCACATTGGTTCTCGCGGTTCTCGCAATAAATGGAGTTCTAGCATGAGCCCCTCCCTATATATATAGGGGAAGGTTCAAATGAAAACCACTAGTTAACGCGAAAACTCGAAAACTAACTAAAAAAGCCAAAAAAAAACATACCAATTTTTTTTTTTTTTGCATACCAATTTTCGCCACTTTTAGTATATAAAAAAATAAAAAAAATAATTTTTTTTGTAGTACACATACACATGTGTAGTATTACATATTACACATGTGTAATACAAATTTTTTTTTTTTTGAAAATTTTTTTATATAAAAAAACCTGCGATTTTTTATAAAAAAATAAATTTTGGTGTGTTTTTAGACTTTTTTTAGTTAGTTTTCGAGTTTTCGCGATAAAAGTGGTTTTCATTTGAATCATCCCCTATATATATATATATATTTAAAAACCCCCTCTAGTTCATTAGACCCAATCTAGACCATTGATCTAACATCATCTATGATCCATGTTTAATCTAACAATTAATATTTCAAACTTAACTAAAAGGTACATAAAATGGCATTTTTGGAAAATAAACATTTGTGTTTTAGTCACATCTATTCTTTCTCTCTCCTCTCGAACATCACTTTTTTTCTTTCTTTCTCTCATAACTCATTTTCCTCTCTCATACCTTAGAGTCTCTTCAATGCTAAGGGTGTTCTTAGCTGTCTAGTCAGCTGTCGCATTATATTCTTACAAATCCTTAAAAACCCCTCAATTCACCTCTATCCATACATACAAACATCCTTACATTTTTCACATCAACCCATTTTTTCTTTAAACTTAATTACGTAATTTATTATAATATATTTAAATAATTGAGTTAAATGCCATTTTAGTCCATATGGTTTGGGTTATTTTGTCAGTTTAGTCCAAAACTTTGAAACGTTGCAATTTTAGTCAAAATAGTTTCAAGTGTTGCCATTTTAGTCCAGTGGGTTAACTCCGTCCCATTTTTATGTTAGCTAGAAAGGTAATTCGATCATTTTACATGGTCGAATTGTCTTTCTTTTTAACAAAATTACATATAAAATGACCGAAAATGCCCTTATAGTTAACATAATAAAGGGATGGAGTTAACCAAGTAGACTAAATTGGCAACGTTTAAAACTATTTGGAATAAAATGACAATGTTTCAAACCTTTAGACTGAACTGCTAAAATAACCTAAACCAAAGAGAATAAAATGACATTTAACTCGAAATAATTTAATGATTATATAATTAATACGAGTAAACAAGTAATTCTAACATAAAAGTAAACTGGATTTAAAAAAAATAAAAAATAGAAACTGCATTACACATGCAATAGATTATTATATTTTTCAATGGTTTTTTTTTTAAATTGGATTTTTTATAAAACTCAAATCGAATCTAAAGGTTTTCTTTGTAAATTACATTAATAACTAGCCTTTGTGCTTTTACACTTCACCTTCCCCGTAACATTTTTTCCATTGAAGCTTTACAAGATTTCACAACCATTCGTTCTCTTATTCTTATGTGGGGTTTATTTGGTCAGATTTAACCATAAAAAATTAAATTAACTGAGTTAGGGTTAAAGGACATAACTTGCAAGGAGTTTGCAAAAATCGAGTACGTTTTCTGTAATTATTGAAGATAAAGAATACAGTTTGCAATAAGTAACATACATAAAGGACGATTTTTTAATTTACTCTTTAATATTATTACATTTGTAACTCGTATGTTACATATATTACTACACCCAAAAATTAATTAATGTACAACTTATACTTATGCTAAAATTTTAATTTCATGAAAAAGATAACTGAAACAAACTTTTTATGTTACAAATTTGTTAACTTCCCATTCATAATGTCTAAATAACAAAATCAAAACCCATCATCCTTTTATCTAAAAACTAGGTGTACACCCGTGTGAATACACGGGTTTATTCTAATAACGATCGGAATCAAATGCTGAAAAAAATATTATAATATATTATTTAAATTCTTTGGGTTTAGTTACATGTTTGATATAGAATGAAAGCATGACCTAATTTTATGTTGTCTAATAACTTCTTATATACGACATTAGTTTTTTTTTGACACATTGTTAGTGTAAAATTCAGTAAAGGTGCATTGTTATTGTATAATTCAATAAAAGGCGTATTCATTTTAGGTTGTAAATAATCAAATTTCAGAATGGGCCAAAGACCTTGAATCCAATTAGTAGATGTCAATGGGCTTGAGGGTTGAAGCCCATTAGAACCGGTCTTTGAAGTATAGCCCTAAAGACACATTGAATCGAACATTTACATCTTTCGGAACTAACTTGCGAGAACGAACAGACAGCTTTCTTCAAGGTCTTTGGCAAGTCAATCCACAGGTAATCATTTATATGCATCAATCGAACAGTTTGTTCTTCTAAAATCTTTTCTTCTGGTAATTTATTATACCACGGTTGTATATGTTCGGCTCTTGGGTGTTTATTCTATGCCTTATACTTCTGATTTTCATATTGATGATCGATTGACGTTAATAGTTGTAGGCATTGATGATCGATTGAAGTTAATAGTCTTAGTATTTGTCAAATTATTTTATTTCACCTCAATTAGGGTAATGTTAAAAATGACTGTTTATTAGATTTTGTATGAAGATTTTGTACGATTATGTATGCGATGATATTTGCTGAACTGGACCAAGTTACTGCAAGTCTAGACTAATAACAGATCATGCTCGAGTAATAATATGCATTTTAATAGAATTTTGATTTGGTTTTCTAAAAAATAGTGTAATTCTCAAATGCTTTTTGACTGTAATTCTGAAATGTCAGCTACTTGTGGATTCTAAAGTCGTTCAAAATCGTATCGACTTACATGGGAATTATAATGCAGATTTAATATACATTGTATGGATGTATGATTGAAGATTTGTAATGTACATATGACTGGCTTTTATGTAATGGGCTAAATTTTGTTAGTTGACCTTTTAAAACAACAAATGTCAGAAATCAAATATGGAGAAATAATCAAAATCTGCAAGTTTATGATGTTTAGTCTTCAAATTTTGTATAAAGATTTTGTAAGATTATGTTGTTTATTATAATTTCAGTTTGTGTTTTTGACATTGAAAAAGTGCGGATATATACTTTTGGGTTGGAACAGTAGATTGTATTATTGCTTAGCAACAGGGAATTAGTCAACAGTTGATTGGATTGAACTGTAGATTGAGTGTGCGTTAGGAACACTATATTGGACTCAACAGTAGATTGAGTGTCATTTAGGAACAGTAGATTGGGTTGATTAGCAACAGGAGTTTTGGTTGATTATTCAATCAATGAGCTAGCTGAACGTTAATACAAGTTGTCCCTTGTTAATCAATTATTTGGTCATTCATATTCAACAGTTATCGGCACTATTGTAGTTTAGATGATAACTTTATGTTTTCAAGTCTTTGTTTGTATTCTTATCATTTTTTAGAATAATCTTTTAATATTTTATTCTTTTATTTATTAATGATATTAATAGTATTTTATTTGATACTTCAAAGTTATAAGGATGTATGGCTTTGCATGTTACATGGAGGACAACTAAAGAAAATGTTTGGTTAGTACCTTATTCTCGGTTATGGTAAATTTAGTTTTCTTTATAATATCATATTACACAATTTCTAATTTTAATTTATTTATACATAGGTTCTCCCAAAAAAAATATAAACAATGGATAACAGAGTTTAACTATCCATTGGGCTTTGTGAAAGTGCGGACAACGAATGGGAAGGTCTTTGAAGTGAAGGTATATGAGTTAACAAACTTCTGTTATTTTTACAATGGGTGGTATTCTGTGGTTGAAAGTTTGAAGCTACAATCTGGATCCTGGCTGGTATTTCAGTATGAAGAAGCATTATCAAGTTTCCGAATATTTTATTTCTATGACAATATTGAATTTGATCCATCTGATTATTTTTACTACAGACCGAATGGTGATTTTGATAAACCTGATGCTATGGTATGTAGTTCCCAATCTGAATTCATTATATTGATTATGGTTTGTTATTTATTTATTGTTAGTATATATATTACTAATATCTATTTTTTTTTTCATTGAAGCATATCAATCGTTTATTTGTACATCACAAGATGGACAATACCATTCCAAACTATCCAGTTGTTATTAGAGGTCCTGGGAAGCTTAAGGTGTTTGTTCGAATGGAAGTTTTTGACAATCAGCTTTACATAACAACTGGATGGGATCGGATTAAGAAGAAATTGTCAATAACTGATGAGCATATACTTGTGTTTGAAATGATTGATCTTCATACTTTTGATATGTTCGTTTTCAATTGTTCAAAGAATGCTGATTTATTGTTGCCGCCGGAATTATGCTGGTGCTGTTAAGGAAGAAATTAAAGAAGATGTTATTAGTATTTCTGATGCTGATGATGTGGATGAGGTTACTAACGGCACAGAAGTGACGTGATATCGCGGTCACAATCAAATTTAATCCCAATAACAACTATAGATAGTGGTAAAAGGGTATCGAACTCAGGGAGTATGTGGAAAGTGTGTTGTTTTTATAGCCTTGCGATTAAACTACAATTAACCTAATTTGTAGAAAATAAAGATCAATGATTTGGATTGTTGTTTTAGAAAACTAAATTAATAACTAATTGCAAATCAAAAGTTGGTTGTAAAACAGATTAGGAGAAGACAATGACCATCTTAGGATTCAGTTTCTTTAAACAATTGTGTGAAATTTCAACTAGAAAGAGTTTCATAGACATAACTCGTGCATAAATAATTGAAGTGATAAAAGGGAACAAAGTACTCGGATTATATAAACGCGAGGTTGTTTCCCGATGATCAATTAATCAATAACCAACCCTAACCCTTCCCGTGATATCTCGATTGCCAACGGCACCAAGAACGTACGATTGAGATTAGAAATTGCACTATCAATTAACAAGCTACAAACAATTATGCATACACCATGATAAACAAGCAACACAAGTTATCATTCTAGAAATTCAGAAATAAACACACAAAAGTTCAAGAGAAACCTGCACCTAAGATGATCACCGAAAGTTTTAGCCACACATAGCTTGGTGAATCATCATAGCAATCAATTCAATGTTCATACAAATCGAAAACACAAACCGAATGTTAGCAATTGTTCAAAACCAAGCCAAGATAGCCAAAATCGCCCCTAGTGTCTCCAATAACCGTCCAATCCTGAGAATCATTGAAAAGACACCATAAAACTGTTTTTAATGAGCGGTTACACATTTTCGCGTCGCCTCCACCGTAACTTACGGTGCCACCGTAAGTTACGGTGGCCTTCAAGTTGTTACGGTGACTAGCCCCTGATTTACGGTGAGAACATGGCAAGATTCAGGTCCACCGTAAATTACGGTGGGACCGTAATTTACGGTGAAAACCTGAATTTTGTGTTTTGTTTCATCTTTCGCTCCACACTCGACCCGTTCAACTCCAAACCGTCCAGAGCTGCGTTTAATCCACTTTTAGCTCCCAAACCGCACCTGAAACATAAGCAATCATAGTCATCTAATTCAAGATAATTACGCGATTAAGTGAAGGATTAATTCGTCTTTTAACATGATTAAGGGTTGTCCTATGGACCACCCGTCACATCCCCACACTTAACCGTTGCTTGTCCCAAGCAACTCATTAAATCAATTTCAAAACAAGCGATCAATGTAAACCAAGCTAAATGTGCCGTCCTTTTACTAACTTTCATTCATACCACAACACACCCCTCACAAAAATCTCTCGGTTACAAGAATTATTAGCATAATGCTAAACCACTCAATGCGTGTGTGTGTGTGCGACAATAAGCTTGTATACAAATCAAGTTTCCTCCTAACAAATATCTAACATTCTTTAGAATCAAAGGGACTTGCGGGTTGCAACGGGGCTAGGTGTAAAGGTAGGAAAATGGTGGAATACATATGAAAGAGCTAATTGATTTGACCCGGTTTTTTTTTATGTCTACTACTACGAAGCAAACACCAAATATATATACAAAGCTTCTTGACATTCTCAACTCTATTGCAACTAAATACTTCTTTTTGTATTTTTCATATTTTTCTCTTTTTTTTTTCTCGAATATAAGCATAAAACATAAAAATTCAACAATATATACACAACATCAACACTACATACTAAATTTCCTAAACCGGGTCATCTCAAAAGGTACAATTTTTGTAGGAAGTAGGCTCGGGTCACAATCAAATGGTCTAAGGCTCAACATGGCTTTCTAAGGACCAAACCCCCACCCCTCACAATACCAAGCTCATATATGTAAAGTATGAGGTCCAACCCACCAATCCCGCACTCTCACACATCTAGACGAGGCTTCCTAAAAGTCCCCCTATCATTTTCAAAAGCATGCTAATTCTAGGATTTAACAAGTATTCACACACAAGTTCTATTAACACACAACGCACACCGCCACTCAAACAATGAAATATCAATAACAATCATGTGTGGCTCAAATCCTCACCAAGAAAAGACTAGGAATGGGTGTCGGTGTGTCAAATGGCACAATATCAAGCTTTCAAATTTTAACAACTTTTCGCTTGGTTTCACAAATTTTTCAAAAATTCTCAAAATTTTCCCCTCATCCCCACACTTGGGATACATTGTCCCAATGTATGGTTTTGAAGGGAAGATCGCTTTCAACAAAAACACCAACATTTGCTTATACTCTCAAACCCCAAATTTCTTTTTGTTTTTTTTTTTTTTCATTTTTATAAACAAAAGCAAACTAATAAACTAACAATGTTTCAAAGCTAAAGAACATGACAAGTCTAAGGAAAAAGTACCTTGACCTGGTAAAGTTTGGCACAATAGATATTGTAAATAATCCGACTTCATATCACCACCTTCACCCAAATATCTGTACATCTTCCCCACACTTGAATGTCGCCATGGCCCTGAAACATACAAGGATAAAATAAAATAACAAGATCAGTGAAAAACCTCGGGTTGCCTCCCGAGCAGCGCTAAGTTTTCAGGTCTTCAGCCAGACCGTACCACCCCCATTTATGGTGGCTCAAAGAATCGGTTACTGCCACTTCCATCACTACATTGTGCCATTGAGCAAAATGCATCCGTCTCATTTTGGCTCGGTGGGTAATCAAATACACTCCTGCTTGAACCCATATATGTTTCTTCACGGTCCGGTGGGTGCTTTTTTCTCATTCTTTGAAACACATTTTTCATACAATCACTAGACTCACCACCCTTCCTCTCAATGGACTCAAAACTAATCACTCTAGTTTGAACATCAAAGTACAACCTACGGTTCTTTTCGGTCATGGTAATAATCTCGTCTCTACAATTAATTTGAGCATTTGCTGTGTATAGAAACGGTCGACCTACGATTACCCTTTGTTGTGCTGCCATGTTGGTAGAAGCATAGTCCAGAACTAGAAAATCCACCGGGTATTCAAACTCTCCCAACTGAATCTTAACATTCCTAACCATTCCCCGTGGACGCCTCCAACTTCCATCCGCCAAGCTCACCATGGTGTCTATACCTTCAAGCGGACCAAAGTCGTACATATCGTATAGATCGCTTGGTAGCACACTCATGCTTGCCCCGTAGTCCAACAATGCGTGAGGGATTTTTAATTTTCCCACACGGATAGGCACGATTGGCGCTTCATACTCTTTATCATTCTCGACTTCGGCATCTTTTTCCAAACCTGCATTCACTTAATACGAAGAAGTTAGCAATGTTTCATTAAATTCACTATTAGGAACGGTACTTACCACATTGATATTAACACTCTTAATGTTTTTAGGGTTTGTCACCGTGTCACTTTGTACTTGGCCTTTTGCTTTCTTCAATATCGCCACATCACTTGCAAGTTGACTCATTTGGGTAGTCAACGACTGAATTGCTTTATCGCGGATTTCGTCTTTTTGAATACGAGCATCATCAAGCTGATTCCTTCGTTGCATCTCAATTTGCATCGCCTTCAACATCTCCATTACATCGTTTCCACCCGAAAAGCCTTGACCCGAAGATCCACCATGCACTTGACCCGTTTGATATTGCCTTTGAAATCCTTGGTTTCCTTGGAAATTCGGGTTGGCTTGATTTGAGGGGTTCCCATACCGAAAATTTGGGTGGTTCCTCAACCCGGGGTGGTAGGTATTAGAATTCATGTTGTTGAAATTTCTACCACCCCCTCCTTGACCTTGAACCGCATGAACTTCTTCATATTGCCCTTCCACCATCCCTTGGCAATTTTCAGCCGCATGACCTATTTCATTACACAAAGCACAAACATCATAAATTTGGCTAGTAGTTTGAACATTACCATCATCTATTGCGTGCACTTGAGGTCGGGCAATGGCCGGTCGCGCTCTCATCGATGCTTGAGCTTTTCTTTTTGAGGTAATTGCCATATTCTCTAAGAACTCCCAATCATCATTTTCATAATTTGTGCCAAAAGTCCCACCGGTAATGGACATTAAATCACGAGCATCTTCGGCACTCAACCCCTCGTGGAAGGCATTCATCAACTCCCAAAGTTCAATCCCAAGGTGAGGGCAATTTTTGATCATCATATTGAAACGTTCAAATGCCTCATGGAACATCTCACCATGTTGTTGTTGGAAGCTCCTCAACCCCTTTCTAGCATCGTTGGTCTTTTGGGCGGTATAGAATTCGTCTAAGAAAATTTGTTGCATCTCCGCCCAAGTATAAATAGATGCTGAAGGCAAAGTGTAGAACCACTTCTTTGCCTTGTCCTCCAAAGAAAACTGAAATAGGACCAACTTGACATCATCAGCCGAAAAACCTTGACTCCCAAGAGTATTGCAAATTGAGTCATAGGCCTCTAAGTGGAAATACGGCTCCTCCGTTGCTAGCCCTTTGTACTTCGGTAAACTTTGCAAAGAATTTATTCTCACTTCAAAGGTTCTTCCTTCATTGTTGTGAGGGATAACCACCGGTGAAGGGTTTTGAGTAATTATCAGCCTGAAATGTGCTTCTATTCCCCGTGTATGTTCCCTAAGATGCCTTCTTGGAACACCCAATCGACCCCTTGGACGAATAGGACCCATTGGTCTTGGTATATGCCCTTGTGGTACGAATGGTTGTTGAAATTGTTGTTGGGGCACCGGTGGGTGTTGAATCGGCCTTTGAAATTGTGGTTGTACATGTTGTGGCCGAACTTGTTGCAATGGGATAGGGTGTTGCATTGGTGGCCCTTGTGGTCTTGGCCGAATATGTTGCGGTATGAGTTGTTGTTGTTGAAACCCACCAACATTTGACATTCTTTGAGTTTGACCAGGCACATAAGTCAACTCCCCTTGTTCTCCATCACCCTCATAAACATATCCCTCTTCCTCATAACCCTCAAAGTCTTCGTATCCTTCCTCATATCCATCTCCCCCTATACCCGAAGTTTGCCCAAATGGAATGGTCGAATATTGAAAACCCGACTGGTTTGATGGTCTAAATGTAGAGATAGTATGGACAACAGTTGAACCTTGTGGTACTATATAAGTTGAGGATGATTGCCCTGAAGCTGGGAAGAAGTGAGTGAGTGGTGGAATTGTAGTAGATGGGCTAAAGGTAAGACTAGGTTCGACTTGAGTAGTGATTGGTTGGTATAGTATCGTGAAGTGGAGTAGGCATTATGGTGATGTTTGAAATAGTGGTGTTTGGTGATGGTTGTGTGGAAGTAGGTATAAAAGAAGAGGTTGTTTGACCCGTTGTGGGTGGTACTTGTGTTTCTTCCATGATATTTCTTGGTGTAATGGGGGAAGTGGGTGAACCGATGATTCTGTTTTCTCGTAGTAAAACTCTGTTTTGCCTTAGTGTTCTTTCAATCTCCGGATCAAATGCAATGGTGAAGCTTTGTGAGAGTCTCTAGTATGCATGCACCTGTAGAACCTGCACACTAAACACACCAGTGTAAACCCGAAAATAACAAAGCAAAACTAACAAACTGACACACGTTGCGCACTACTCCCCGGCAACGGCGCCAAAATTTGACGTGATATCGCGGTCACAATCAAATTTAATCCCAATAACAACTATAGATAGTGGTAAAAGGGTATCGAACTTAGGGAGTATGTGGAAAGTGTGTTGTTTTTATAGCCTTGCGATTAAACTACAATTAACCTAATTTGTAGAAAATAAAGATCAATGATTTGGATTGTTGTTTTAGAAAACTAAATTAATAACTAATTGCAAATCAAAAGTTGGTTGTAAAACAGATTAGGAGAAGACAATGACCATCTTAGGATTCAGTTTCTTTAAACAATTGTGTGAAATTTCAACTAGAAAGAGTTACATAGACATAACTCGTGCATAAATAATTGAAGTGATAAAAGGGAACAAAGTACTCGGATTATATAAACGCGAGGTTGTTTCCCGATGATCAATTAATCAATAACCAACCCTAACCCTTCCCGTGATATCTCGATTGCCAATGGCACCAAGAACGTACGATTGAGATTAGAAATTGCACTATCAATTAACAAGCTACAAACAATTATGCATACACCATGATAAACAAGCAACACAAGTTATCATTCTAGAAATTCAGAAATAAACACACAAAAGTTCAAGAGAAACCTGCACCTAAGATGATCACCGAAAGTTTTAGCCACACATAGCTTGGTGAATCATCATAGCAATCAATTCAATGTTCATACAAATCGAAAACACAAACCGAATGTTAGCAATTGTTCAAAACCAAGCCAAGATAGCCAAAATCGCCCCTAGTGTCTCCAATAACTGTCCAATCCTGAGAATCATTGAAAAGACGCCATAAAACTGTTTTTAATGAGCGGTTACACATTTTCGCGTCGCCTCCACCGTAACTTACGGTGCCACCGTAAGTTACGGTGGCCTTCAAGTTGTTACGGTGACTACCCCTAATTTACGGTGAGAACATGGCAAGATTCAGGTCCACCGTAAATTACGGTGGGACCGTAATTTACGGTGACAACCTGAATTTTGTGTTTTGTTTCATCTTTCGCTCCACACTCGACCCGTTCAACTCCAAACCGTCCAGAGCTGCGTTTAATCCACTTTTAGCTCCCAAACCGCACCTGAAACATAAGCAATCGTAGTCATCTAATTCAAGATAATTACGCGATTAAGTGAAGGATTAATTCGTCTTTTAACATGATTAAGGGTTGTCCTATGGACCACCCGTCAAGAAGCTAATATGCCTGCTGTAACCAGGAATGAGGAAATTATTCCAGTAGTTTTCCGTGTGGACAATCATTTTGTAAGTTTCTGTAACCAAAAAGTACTAACAGAACTTTAGGATGTATTAACCATATCATTATATTAACTTTGTTAACATAATTTGTTTTTTGTTACAGCGCATTAAAAAAGATCTTGCTAAAAAAATTGGCTTGGATAGGAAGAGGTGTTTAAAGATTGTAGATGCTGAAGGTAATGTTTGGGATGTTCAAGTTGGAATCGAGTCTCCGGATGGTCGGTTTTACATAAAAAACATGAAGAAGTTTGTGAAGGACAAAAAGATGGTTCCTCGTGAAGAATTTACCCTTAAGTTCGTGATGGGTAAAGGTATTTTCTTCTTTGACTGAATGCTTGTACGGCTGGTGGAGTTAATGTTATGATGTATGGAAACAATGTTTTTTGTTTGTGGTTTTTGGTTTACTTAAAAGGGTTTTGTAATAGTTGAAACCGACAGTTTTGACCCTGTGGTACGAAGGGTGTACATACAGATCAGTTTTTTTGGTTGATGAAATACTAAAATTTCAATGTATTAAAAACATGTATTGTTCCTAATGACTAACGAATGGAAGTATTACTTGCATTAGTTATTCCTTGTGTTTTGTATATATGTTATTCTTATTTGCCTTTCATTGTCTTATAACTGTTAAATCTATCACAGTTTAAACATGGATACTTTTTGTTAAAACAATATTAATAACAATCATTATTATTAGATAAAAGAAACATGTTTATAGGATATTCAAAAGATTATAACATATTCCTTCATACATGAAAAAGACTTTTATACAAAATGATATTTTTACGACCACTATAGATTTTGTAGAACTTCTTTGTAGACCACGTTAGTTGTGGTTTTACACACTTGTTTTCCTCTGTCACATATCAAAATCTTCAAACCACTCCTGCTCTTTACTCGAGATACAGCTACGTATAGTTGCCCGTGACTAAAAACCGGACGTGGAAGATATAGTCCTACACGTTCAAGTGATTGTCCCTGGCTTTTGTTGATGGTCATTGCAAAGCACAGGGATAGTGGGAACTGTCTTCGTGCAATTTTCACCGGTAATCTTTTATCGCTTGGTGTCATTTTCAATCTTGAAATCAAAGTATGATGACCTATATTAGTTCCGGTAATAATCTTTGCTTCAATTACAAGTTTTCCAAGTTTTGTTACTTGAAGCCGTGTACCGTTACACAAACCATTTGTTTGATCAATGTTTCTAAGTAACATTACCGGAGCTCCAACCTTAAGAACCAATTTATGGTTAGGTAATCCTGACAAATGCATTTTTTTTAGCATATCTGGAGGAAACAATGCCATGTCAAGGTCGGTTTGTTGTTCAGTATCACATAAAGAATCCAAACTTAGATATATCTTCTCTTCACCAACGATACTATTTAACAGTTCTGTGTTTATTGAATCAACAACATCATTTGTGGGAGCAAGAATGGCTCTTTGTTGAAAGTAATTTGAATCCCACATAAAGTTTTGCATATCCGGATATGTGAATGAGATCAATGAAGATATAGGATTGACTTCATCTAATATAAGTAGATCATCTGGAATTTCAATCTCCACCTCTCCATCATTTGGATCACCAAGTAGACCATCACCAAGGCGTAAAATCCATTCAGCAAATTCCTTGGTCTCCTGAAGATTACTTGCTTTCGTAGCGACTTTTAACCTCATGTTTTCAGTTAGTTTGAGTAACTGACAATCCTGCCATATATAAGAAAAATTCAATGAAGAATTTACAATCATGCTTCTAGTACCTTTTGGAATGACCGGAAGGATTTGTCTAAAATCACCGCCAAAAAGGACTATCTATCCGCCAAAAGGCTTGGACCGCAAGGACGAATTATTGGAACGGACTATATCTCTCATTGTTCTATCCAAAGCTTCAAAACAATGCTTATGTGTCATTGGCGCTTCATCCCAGATTATCATCTTAGTTTCTTTTATTAAGCCTCCTAGCTCACTGTGCGGTTCTATATAACATATAGAATCCTTGTTAACGTTTATCGGAATTACAAATATGGAATGAGTTGTTCTACCGCCATCTAATAGAAGTGATGCAATACCACTGGATGCAACATTCAAAACAATTTCACCTTTGGAGCGTAACGCAGCTGCAAATGTTTTCTAGAGAAATGTTTTACCAGTTCCACCGTAACCATATAGAAAGAAAACACCTCCATTTCCTTTAGCAACTGCATTCATGACAGTTTGATACACTTTTTGCTGTTCATCAGTTAAAGATTTTAAGAAAGATGCAAGTTCCTTTTTTAAGCTACTCCGATCATAGGAAAGTTCTTTCATTATCATTTGATTGTTCAATGCTGAAATGTAGTTCCCAGGAACATTTGGCATGTCAGAAAAGCAGCTTAACATACTTCCATAAGCAAGTAACAATTTTTCGATATGTGATAAGCAAATGTTTTCAATCTCTTCCTCTGGAAGAACCAAATCTAAAAAATAAAACAGATGTTTGGTAATTAGCATATAAAAATATTTCATTACAAACGGAATGGAATCTTTGAGCTTTATTTAAAGTTTTAAAATTACCAGAAATACCAGTAACCCTCCGTTGCTGATATAATATATCTTCACACAACAGAGATTTTGTTTGTGTCCAGAAATGACCAGGCCTAGAAATGGAATTTAACATCAACAGCATTACAAAAAATGTACGCAAGAAATCAGAAGTGGACCATGTGCTTGCTTCCTTCATGGCAATTATATATTCATTATCATCATCCAACAGACCGCGAGCGAGGCATGCATCTTTAAAGGTAGGATAAATTTTTCCATCAACTGTTTTTATATCATCAAAACTCATTGGTCCTATAACGTGATTCAATAAAATTCTCAAGAAATAACAATCACCAAGTGATGGAGGTACATAATGTATCATACCAACGGCACCAAAAGGTCTTTTTCTACGAATCCACTTTCGTTCTTTATGTATCCATACAAAGTGTCTTGGAAACTCTATATACTTCAATGTTCTAGCGAATGCATCCGTTTGGTTACATTTCATCCATTCTGTAAACATAGTCATTTTCACAGTTGGGTTACTGACCACGTCACACAAGTTTGAATTATCGTCATAAACAATAGCCTGACCATCTTCGCAATGAAAAGGCAATATTTCAACAGATGGAACTCGATAGTGTATGTCAAACTTGAAGATTCTCCAAGCAGCTTCACATGCTGAAACATATCTACAATCAAGATATGCTTTAACTTCATCTACTTCTTTTTTGTTTGAGCGATTTTGATTATTGGTCATTTCCTCATTTTCCTTGTTCACGCCAACAGTTCTCGTACTTTGGTAAACAGAAGCTGTCACTCTATCCGGACCCTTATTAATGTATTTGAACAAATATTTGATGGATCCTGTTTGGTTACACCACTCAACATTTATGTGACACTGATACTTTTTGAGTAACATAGCATTGTATGGAACTACAAACCTATTGTCAAGCAACACGCCATTTTTTTCTACAGTGTTACATGTTTGACGACGACGGTAGATAGGATATCCTTCAGAATCAACATAAGTCTCATCTACATACTTTTTTGGAAACTTCTTTGAACATTTTAAATTAACCATTCATGGACAATGAGGGTTGTCTGTACCACACGGACCGTGCATCATAAACTGTTTGACAAGTTCATACAGTTCAGCATCCGTCTCTTTGTCAGGTATTTCAGCACTAATAGCCAAATCAATTTCTTTAGCAGTTGGAAACTTGTTCTCGGCACTTAAGAACAAACATATATAAGCATGAGGTAGACCATGTTTCTGAAATTCGATTGTATAAATAACTGAAATATTACATGAAAAAAACTGTTAGTAAAGAATTTATGGTTGACAAATTAATTAAAATATTTTACAATCACTTACTTGCTTGTATCTCACCAAAGAATTTATGTTTCTTGAAATCTTGAATTAGATGATTGATTTTAATTTTGAATACACGTGAGATAATATCCGGTCTGTCTTGAGGATTCAGCCGTTTGTCTTTTAAACATCTATAAATCTCAGGCCAATTTGGATTACAGGTGACTGTTATGAAGAGATCCGGATATCCTACAGCTTTGCAGATTGCCATAGCATCTAGGTACTTTTGCATCATATATCTCGATCCGCCGGTAAATGATGAAGGCAACAAAATTCATTTTCCACAATTTGATACATCGCTTTCTCCACTTTCAACACTTTGATTTAAATTCTTAAAGGTTTGAGTTCTAAGTTTGGGTTGTTGTGTCTTTATGTAAGCTAACCGTGCAGATTCTATCATTGTATAAGCATCAACCACAAACTGTTGGAATAGCTTTTGAGCAGTGAGTATCAATGAAAATTGTTTGGGTCTGTCTTGTATTCTGTAACTAAAAAAATTCTCTCATTGTGGTGCTGGTTCTAAGTATATCAGAATCAACTGAAACACCTCGATGTTTAATACCAAGTCTAAATCCATCTTCTGCGTACGGGAAAATAAGTGGATATTGCAATGCAAGATAAGAGGGATGAAGCTCATTAATTCTCTGAAGACCGCCTGATCTTGTTTGGACTATGATATCTCTTTTATCAAAGGCACCATCAAAATCACCAATTATTAATGCAGCAATTTCTTCAGCAGTAGGCAAGTTAAAAGTTCTACCATCCTTATCCCTTGTTCCAATGAGCTTGAGTCTTACATCTTGCCAATCATTTTCTTTAAAACAATCTCGTACCATTCTAAATGACTTCACAAGTGGATTACAAGAATCCAACATTTTTTTTAACACTGGATATGATGGAAAGATCAAGGAGTTGTTTAGTAGTTGTTTTGGAACCTTCGTCGACACTGTGTAGAAAATTATTTTATTATATATAGGAGATATAAGTAAAACAGATATTCAAACCAATATTAAGTGAATGGTTAATTCACCTTACAGCCTTTTGACGGTTAAAATCTTCGTTTTGGGAATCATAAATATAAAGCTGTGAAAATTTGGGCTCTTCACCCTCATTTGGTAGCAGACTACCAATGCGATGGTAATTTTGTCCTTGTAATCCAAAAACATAAGGACCTTTGCTTTTTTGAAAACTTTTAGAAACCTTGCCACCAAGAGATGTGAAGGAAAACATCATGTTATATGTTCGAATATTATTCATGAAATTGCGGCTTTCAGGAGAGCTTCTTCTGTAAAGTCTTTCAAGCAATGGAGGAGGATCAGGTGACGGAGGCAATTCAACGTCTCCGTTCGAACAACAAAGAGAAAAAGCAGATTTCTTAGAATCCAAATTACCCCTAAGTATTTCATCTTTCCAAAGCATTGCTTGACAGTAAAAACATACAAAAATAGCATCTACATGATCAACGTATTCTACAAAATTATATAGGTACATAAAAAAGATGATTATATAAGAGAAATATTAGGAGATGTCAGTGTTATCTGGAAAAATACTTTGATATGTTAAAGGAGGGTATGTACCTCTTGCAATTCCGGAAACGTTTTTTACGACAGAAGATGGTAAACAATCAGAAGAATTGGAATAATCAAAGTTAGAGCTTTCACCAGGGTAGGAGTTTTCTTTTCCTGCCATTTCATTTTAGAAATGACCATTAACCTCAGTTTCAACAGGTAGGAGGGTATGGAATACATTACTCAAATACAGTGAATCGGAAACGTATATTTAGTCAGATTGCTAAAAATAAACCACATACCATTAGTCCCTACTACGGAACACTTTTGCAAACGTCGAGAAGTTCTAATATCAATATTCGGAGGAGTTGGAATATGACTTCGACGGGAACTTATTGAAACACGATCCACTTGCAAGAAAAAAAATTACAAATGTTATACAACTTCGAGCAAAATTCAATGAATGATTAACAGTAATAAGAAAAATCTATAGAACATACAGTTTGTAATATTCATTAAAGGTCTGCTCTCAATATGATGATTGGATGATGCAGGTGGTGTGACCATTGAAGATATCCTCCTTTCATCAGCTTCAATAATTTTCAATCTTTGTTTCCTCTTTCTAGAATCATGCACACCATAATTAGCATTTTCCGATTGTCCTAAAAATTGAAACAAAGTGACAAGGTCAAATATGATATCATACCTTAAAAAAATATGATTTATAAACTTACCAAAACTGGATGAAGTCAAATGAATCGTACTAACACATGTTCGATCTAACTTGGCGAGCGTGTGACATGCTGTACATGACGAGATTTGGTTAATTCCAGCTATAAATAGTTACAATTTTCACATTTTTTACAATCAGTATGTAAAACAATTTGAAAAGTAGCAATAGAGTTGTTTACCCATATTTAAAGAAGAGGATTCGAACGACATTACAGTTTGACTATGATTTATGGGGGATGGCGTGTAATATAGACTTGAGGGTTCATAGAGACCTTTTGATGATACTGGTTGTTATAGATACACAAATAGATTTCAGTTAATATAACATTAAATTTATATACGTATTATGAAAAACAATCATAAAAAACAGACCTCCATTATCGTTTGTAGTAATAAGAACATTGGCCAGAAGTGTATGAATAATAGGAGATGTCTGTAGAGAGTGAAACACAGCACTGTTTCTACGCTTATTCAGAATAGACTTTCTTATCCTCCTTGACTCTTTGGACATTTGGGTACTGCATTGTGGAAAACACTTTCTATCTCTTGCTATAAAATTCTTATTATTCTCCATAACTATGCATAAGAATTGGATAAATATAGTTGATTTAGGGCTAGCTACAAGTAATTATTGTAACCACTGTCCAAAAAATCAATTTTTTAATATATAGTGATGATTGAACATCCCCATTAAAAACCTAACTAAAAAAAAACAATCAACGAAGACAAACCTGCAGAGAAGATTTAAACAAATGGTATAGAAAAACCTAAAATTAAATTTTGATCGATTGCTTCCAAAGTGTGAGGGTCTTCAAATATGCATTGAGATTCTGGCGCTAATTTTTTATCTTCACTTTGATACAGAGCGAGTTAATAAGAGGGTATTCATAGCGGATGTAATGAGATTAGGATTTAAGAAAACTGATTAAAGTTTTGGGCCTTATGGGTTGGTTTTATAGTTCACAACTTATGGACCATAAATTATTGAAAGGTTTATACCATTTAGTAGCAAACTGCAGCCTAATTAAAGGACCTTTAGTTGTATCTATTTTGTACTGATTTTATTTCTTTGTTTCTTTACAAACTGTTTTTTGTTGTTTCTTTACAAACTGTTTTTTGGATGCTCCATATCTAAGTAATTTAAATTGAAACTTAACGTAATTTATATGGATTTAATTAATACATATTTTGTTAATCATGCTTGTCTTGGTTTTATGAATCTATTAGTTCTTACAATCAAGTTACCATACCTGTGATAGACCCAATTTATATTTGGATTTGAAGTTTGATGATTCATTTTAACGGAGTCACACTTTCAATTAATTTATGTGCATGGAGAAACTTCTATGGATTTAAATGCTACATATTTTCTAAACATCCTTGTGTTCGTCTTATCAATCTATTGTTTCCTACATTAGTTTACAAAAGGGTTGGTTAATATTTATGAGTTATCTATATTAAATTATCAATTTGTCATAAAGAAAACTGACTTCTGGAACTTTAATTTAATAACTTGTTTGACATAATTAGTGGATATTAACAATTTGTTTATAATGTGGTTATAAACTAAACATACATTGAAACGTACCATTAAAAAGTAGAATTTATACTACGACGAAGCATACTAAGCATCTCATAAACTATATTGCAAAAATCAAAACACAGATTATAAGCAAAGATTATAGTTAACAGCATAAAAACATAGTTTATAATACAAAAAAGGAAACCACATCGTGGTTTACCACACAATCCAAGTTCATAAGTTTACCAACATCTAACACATACATACAAACTGTTTCAGTACTTAACACTTACCAACAACAACCCAACTTCAAAAAACACATACTTAAGTACATACCAAAAAGTTAAATTCGCTTAAACATCAAAAGATAAAGACGTGAAAGGAGCTAGGTTTTAACCCTAGATGACCTCTTCCGATTATTTTTGCTGCTAGAAGACAGTTCCCCAATATTTTGACCTTCCACATCCTGCAACGAACGTTTACCATTCGGACTGGTGCCCGAATCCTTCTCGGCTTCGACAACGGAAGAGTCGGCGGTAACAGATACAACATCCTTGAATTAAATCACAAAACAACTACTAAGGTATCAAATAAGGTAATATAATCTACAGACAAGAAAAAACAAAACCATAGAATCCGTATTCACCTTTGAAATAGCAGCACCAGCCATCTGTGAGGACTCAGATAATTGAATAGCTTTGATTTCTGAACCTTCTTAACTAAACACCTATTATCAAAATATTACCCAAAAAATTCACCTAAGTTATTTAAACTACAAAAACTGGAATCCAAAAACACATCAATAAAAGATATCCAAAAAGTATTACCTCATCAGCAACCTCAAGACCATTACCATTACCAGCAACCAACTCAGCAAGTATGTCCGGATCATCACATAGTTTTTGGATAGTGTAAACATGATAGTCATGGTTAAGGTTGTAATCAGAAACTTCAATTTTAAAAGCCAACTTCTTTTCAACCAACCGAGATATTTCATGTGGAAAACTTTCAGTATCATTGGCCTTCACTTGGCGTTCCCTTATATCACTCGCAGTTGAACCAATGAGCTTCGTTACATCTTTATCAAACATCA
Source organism: Helianthus tuberosus (assembly GCA_030545235.1). NCBI lineage: Eukaryota > Viridiplantae > Streptophyta > Magnoliopsida > Asterales > Asteraceae > Helianthus > Helianthus tuberosus. Next base: position 3,618,366 of record JARYGA010060438.1, read on the forward strand.
CGAAAGATACACTACCGGTTTCATCTTGAACTCTCAAATGTACCTTGAACCTGTAATAAATAGTAGTTAAATTACATTCATATTATAGGAAGCAATAAACCTAAAAAGCAACATTAACTTACTTAATGGTTATCGATGTACATTCTTTATCGCATTTCGGACAAACCAATGAAGTAGGAGACAGATTCATGACCTCATCAGAAATGATTTTAGCATATTGTAAGTATTCAGTTTTAGTCAGCACCTTCTTGTTACAGTTTCGACATGCCGGATAAAACCACCCATAGTTTTCTTGAACAATTTTGATCGTTGCAACTACCACACATGACATTACCTATAATATGAAAGTCAAAACTTTATTAACATTAACATACTAATATTATAAAACATAGAAAACAGTAAAAGAAATTAAATGACTTTGTATGGATATAGAAATATTCATACGCTTTCAATCTCAATTATTTCATCAACATGTTTCTTAGGAGTATCAATTAGAAATTCTTGACTGACTAGAAATACACTCTTAGATGAAAGAATGGTTTGAGAAGAAGAAGCACCACCTTCAAATTGTTTCACTAAAAGCCTATAAAAACAACATTCGTGTTAATACTCACACTCGTATTAAGAAAAATATGAAAAATAAGATATATAATTCAGTGATAGTACCTCCTACGAAGTTCATTAACCTCATCAATTTCTTCGTTGAGAAACAGTCGAGTTCCAAACTTATCATTCTGAATGGTATATTGTCCTGCATGTAACAATATACATATCCAACAAATTCATTACAAGTGACAAAAACACATTGGAAACACTAAAGTAAGTAAATCAGTCAAATGTAAATTACCCTGCCACAGCTTAATCTTCGCATGCTGAATGACAGCCATAACATTCTCAATCGGATTGTTTTGCGCCAAGAAATCATTAAATTGTTGTGCATATCCATTCCACAAAGTACAACGAACTACTTCTCCCCTACAACAAACACATAAAAAAACAGCATTAAAAGTTCCACTAAAATCTATACTATCTATTAAAAGAACAATAATCAGTCACAATAAATAATGCCAATGATTTAATCTGTCTTTGTATTAAATGCAATGAATGTCCAAACCACATTAATTAAAGACAATAATAAAACAACAATCTGTCTTTATATTAATTCCAACGAATGTCCAAATAACACCATAATCATTAAAGACCCATAAACAGATATAAAACAACATAAATAAGAAAAATCATTTAATGAATCCTCAATACATTAATTAAATACAATAATAACACAAAAATCATTTAATGAATCCTCAATACATTAATCAAAAACACAAACAAATGTATATAAGTGGGATAGAAAAATTTACTGCACATCTTGAAGATCAAAGTTCATCCTTTTTCTTTCATTCGAAAAGATTTCCATATCTCCACACGACACAACAATTCCAGCAACATCTAAAATGGCGAACATAGCAACAGTAATCAGATTAAAAAATGTAAGCAAAATATATACCAGGCTATCAGAAACAGTCCTACCAACAGTGAGCAAATTCTTTCCCTCTCCTTTAAGAATTTCTGAATGTGCCATGAAGTTAAATCCATAATCAACCCCTTCCCAACCATTGGCACGTGTAACAACTGTACAACGGTAAAAGTTAATCTTGTAACCATGATTAACAACTTTGTAGGCATCAGTGTTTTCTCCAACACCAAATCTGGATAGAATAACAACCTCATCCTCATGAAGTTGAGAGATAAACACATGTATCAATGGAGCCTTAATACCTGCTTGAATTTTACGACCCTGACCATTGCAGTGAAATATCATAGTTTAGAAATAAACATACTCAGCAGAAAATATAGATAAGCCTAAATAACACAAAACAACAAAACAATTAGTAAGATACCATGCCATCAAATTTAATAAGACTAAAACAAACAAAGACCAAATTTAATAAGACTATGTTTTAATAACACTAAAACAAACAGATAAGAGACACAAAAGTAAATTACACAAATCACAAAAAACTTTCAAAAACAACCTTCCAGTTCGTTTCATGTCACCAAGATTAAAACTTTCAAAAACTATTCATCTTTCTTTCTTTATAACTAACCCTAAACTCATCTAACGCTAAAACAAACAAACTTTATGCTTCACAGAACAAACATCTATCGATGATCAATAACCAACTAAACAATATTCATGTTCAGTCCTTTATATCTAACCCTAAAACATGTAAGAGTATCAGAAAAAACACAAACCTAAAGGACAAAGAACACAAAACATAAACATCTATTACACAACCAAGCAGCTTAGGAATAAAAAACAAACACAAAATCATGCAGATTAGAGAACCATCTCTGTATAAACCCTAAAACAGTAAAATAAGAGAATCATCACTTCACAAATACTAATACCTTCTCATCGATCAAGACGAGGTCCATCCGAAAGGGCTGAATCCATTTCCGGATGATTCGACACTTGATAGTCCACATATCTTTGGATGGATTCAAATCGTCTATGAAACTGAGTGACAAAGACTGTGATTCACCGACGGATTTCTTCTCCGCTGACATTCTTAGCGAGAAAGCTTTGTAACAGAAACCCTAGATTTTCAATAGAAATCGTCTGAAATGAAGAAAGAGAGAAATAGAGAAATGCTGATGAAGAAAGAGAGAAATGTTACTATATGTTTGAATTGAGAAGAAAGAGAGGGTGATATGATGTGCATTAAATGGTGAAACAACTCCCCATGCATTTTCAAATTTGCCTCCTAAAAAAACATAATTTTCTAATTTAAAAAACTGATTTGTATATACTTTCAGATTAAAAAAAATTCGGATTTATGACATCAGCGGAATCTATGTGGCAGCCTATGTGGCATACCTAATATCATGACACGTAAGCAAAGTGAGGTCATGCTCTAAGCTCCTTTAATAGATAGTATAGATGTCTAAAATACAAAACCCTCCATTGTGCAGATATTTCTTTAATCTAAAAATGCCTAAAATACAAAACCCTCCATTGTTTAACTTATCATCTATTCCTTCAAGCTTCCTATTTTCGATATGGACAAAACATCTATAAAACGAATATCCAAAACATCAAATTTATTCAAAACTCAACCTAAAAACAAAATTTTAATTACCAACATAAATAACATTCTTCACTTAATTTATTCAAATCCTAAAAAACCATGAATTTATTCAAATCTTACATGACATATATGAAGAAACATTACGAATAAATCAACAACTGCGATGGCAAATGAAACCTAAATCTGATGTTGAACGGAGACAACATGGATGGAAGATGAAACCTAGATCTGAAGACAAAATGAAGAATCAAACAACAAAAACTCAAAACGAACTGAACCGTTTAATCTCTGAACCTTCGGGTCACCGTCCTTACGTTTTTCTTGTACAACATCTGAATCGTTTAAGCTTAACACGAAGGCCACCCTTGTTTGAAGCTCGAGAGTCAACATGTGAGGTTTGTATGCTTTGATTCACATAATCGGTCATGAGTTGGGTTGGTGTTGGTATTTAGAGATAGACAAAAAAATCCACCTCTTTTTACTATTAATTATTATCCCAAAAAGTTTGTGTGTTCTTATTTCTTGAGTAAAGTGCAATTTGCATCCTTGTGGTATGGGGCAAAAATCAACTTGAGCCCATATTTGAAAAAAAAATGGAAGCATGTGTCCCTGTGGTTAGACCACCCTCTGAGTCCCTGAGGTACATTGTCATTAGTTTGACCGTTTGAAGATGGTTGAAAAGTCTATTTTACCTAAAACTTATTGTGAAAGGTATATTTTACCCCTATAAAATCCCTAGAATTTCATACCTAAAAGAACACATCTCAAAATCAAATTGTCTAACCTTTCGAAATCCAGGTAGAAATTATCAAAAGACTTGAAGTTAAGCTTTTGTTACAAGTCAAATTGGTGTCAAAATCCTGGAAGACTTTCATCGGCAGTCCAGAGTTTATTTCTGGTTATAAGGTTTGTGTCACTCAGCCACCTCGTATGCTTATAAGGTATGAAGATCTGGTTGACGAAGAGGAAACATATGTTTCTTTTCTTGATGATAATCAATTCATCCGAGAACATTTTCCCGTTAGTTTGATTGATTATCATCAAGGAAAAATCATATGTTTCCTCTCCATTAACCAGATCTTCTTGATGGTCACGGATCCCATAACCAGAAATACAATATGGACTATCGATGAAAGTCTTCCACGATTTTGACACCAATCTGACTTGTAACAAAGACTTTACTTCAAGTCTTTTGATAATTTCTACCTGGATTTCGAAAGTTATGTGGTCGGACAATTTGATTTTGAGATGTGTTCTTCTGGGTATGAAATTCTAGGGTTTTTATAGGAGTAAAATAGACTTTTCACAATAAAATCCAAGGGAAAAATAGCCTTTTCAGCTATTTTCAAACGGTAAAACTAACAACATACCTCAAGGACTTGAAGTGTGTTTCTTACCACAAGGGCGTAGGTTTCAATTTTTTTTAAATAGGGACTGTAGTTAATTTTTACCCATAACACAGGGACGCAAATTGCACGTTACTGAAGAAAGAGGAACACACATACAAAAAGTTTTCGAGATAATTAATAGTAAAGAGAGGGTGGATTTTTTTGAACTAAGCACGTACTGGTTTTTAAACACTTGAATCACGGTCCATGAATCTTTAAAATCATAAATAAAAGATTATGGCAAGTTTTGGATCGATAACCAATGAGGGAAGTATAAGGTTTGGGAGGAATGGGCATTGCGTGTTGAAGCATTTGAAACTAGGTCGAAAAGTTTCAAGGTGAATGTAATACATTTAGAGAAAAGGATAAGTGAAACGGATAGCGATGAAGAATACACACTTGCAACAAACATATTTATATATGGGGTAGATGAGGTGACTTGTATAGAGAATTGTATTAAATTGTGTATATATTGATTACTAAATGTCTAAATTGACATGTATTAACAGATTAAATGTATCAAGAATTGTATTAAATAGTGTATATACGATCACTAAATGTCTAAAATTGACATGTATTATCAGACTAAATGTATCAAGAATTGTATTAAATGTATATACCGAGTACTAAATGTCTAAATTAGCATGTATTAACATATTAGATATGTTTGACGACAAAAGTTTTTGAATGTTTGTTTTGCTTAATATTTCATTATTTGTTGGCTTTCCTTTAATATAGCAAATGTAAACTTAAACTTAAAGTAATAATAACAAATAAATAATATCATACTAATAAATAACTATAATATAAAATGTAATGCAATATGATACGCTACCATATGATAAGGTATAATGTATGATAGGATACGATACGATACACAATATAATAAAAGATATGATATGATACGACATAATACGTCATGACATGAGATGATATGAAACGATATAATACAATATAATATGATACGACGTGATATGATATAACGTGATACAATACAATAATATATACTTTATTATTCACATATTTTCTAATTTCATTCTAATCATAAAATGCAACATATATATTTTCAACTATTTTTTTGCCTAACATACAACATAGCTATGAAATTTTTCTGCACAATGTAGTGGTAAACCTACAAACTACAAAGTTTATTGACAACAATACTAGATATAATTAATATTAGATACAACTACACAAAATATACTAGCACTACACTGATTACAATTATGTATATTAGTATGAAAAATGTTGAAATAATTATAACACTAGAAGCAGATTCACCTATAGTCGTTAGTAATTCACAAAGTGTTAGCCTAATATCACCAATAACACAAGTCAAACACTAAGAAATGTTCACTTGCGAAGTGACACAACACTCAAAGTGTTAAGTTGAGAGTTGTTAGAGTCAAACTGATAGTTGAAAGTGACAACAACCAATATCCAATAGTAGGAAGTGATAAAAATCAATAACTCTTAAAATAAAAGGAAATCAAAAGGGGCATTATATATATATATATAATGCCCCTTTTGATATATATATGTTGTTGACGAACAACCACGGATAGTAATTTTATTTTTAAAATAATATATAGTTTTTTAAATTATTTATTATTTTAATATTGTAATACATGATTATTATATTTTCATTTGACCTTTTTTACATATTTTTTTCTTTTCTTAAACCATATTTCCTCTATCATTTATTTTCTATTTTTAATACTTATTTTTTTCTTTTTTAAATCATATGTTTAGTTAATTTGATATTTTTTAATAATGTATATTCGTTAATTTTTTTCCTTGACATTCCTGCATAAGTTTTGTTAAAAAATAAACGTGTATTCGAAATAGAGTATTTATTTGGTATCATAAAACAATACGATAATAAGCTGAACCGACTTTGACGGTTAAGCTTTCTAAAAAAACATGTTTTTTTTTCAAATAACATTTGTTTTACTTTATCATTTGCTCCGTTTCGCAACAATGCGCGGCGTCAACATACAACTATGAAATCATAGCTGTCCATATGTGACAAAATTTAAATTGAATTGTTACTATTCCAGCTTATTACTGAAACAACTATATATAATTCTTGGAAATTTTATGTATATTATATTATATAATATAATATTATAAGTTATAGATACGTGTATTACATGGAGTTGTAAATATAAACGATATAATTATATAAGAGTAAATTGTCATTTTCGTCCCTAAGGTACATGGGCGGCTCTTTAGGTGTGCGGGGAGGACTTCCACACAGGGCCCGTTTTTTCGAGGGGAACGGGATTTTTTAAAAAAATTCAATATATATATATATGTTATTTAAAAAAAAAAATTGTACACACATAACAAATCCAATATAGAGGCCCATTATCAAAAGATTTTTATTTTTTTATAATTTACCCAACTTAACAATAGGTTTATTGGGCCCAATCCAATACTAAATTTTTATCATTTTCGTAATTATGTTGTTTATGGTTAAAGCATATGGGCCCATTTTTCGAGCTCAAACAGGGTACGCGAATTCTCAGAGACACCACTTTGCTAAGGTACACAAAGTTGTAAATAGAAACAATATAGTTATATAAGAGTTACTGTCATTTTCGTCCTTATGATTTGGGTATATTTGCCACTACTTTCATCCAAAAAAGTATTTTTTTACTAAGGGGTAGTTTCGTCCTTTTACATGTTTACACAATTCACGGAGACGAAAATTGCATAATAAACAAATACACACACTTGCATAGTTGCATTATACTAATAGCTATACATATTACGCATGTGCATCGTCCAAACGATAATTTGCATGAATTAGTGAAAGATCATACTTGTTTGCACTATTCATCATCGAAAATTCTGTATTTACAACATCGACCCCCAAGTCATCATCGACCGCTACTCGCAGATGCAGATTTCGGCATTTCGTCGAACACTTGTGCACTTCCACTTGATTTCCTTTTTACTCTCGTTTAAACACTCTACATGAAATTGTTTTACGCACACACAGCACACCACCCTCTCACCATCCATCTGGTGACAAAAAGTACAACGGTGATCCACCGTAGCGCCGTCGTCATTACCACCGACCACTAGTTAGTTGTTGTTGTGGATGAGAAAGAAGTGGGATTTTGTTGAGGTCGAATTCCAATGTTAAGGTATATATGGGCACTAGTTCTGGGTACTGATGGATAACCCGAATCCGAATCTAAACCCGAACCAGATTGTTCCATCTAAAAAAAAGGAAATTATTTAAAAAGGATAAATGGGGGAGATTTTAAATATTTTACTTTAGAGATGATTTGAAGGAAATGACAATAACACGCAAACCTCATAGACCCATATGCGAAAAAAAAATCATGATGGATGGGAAAAGCAAATAAGACTCTTAGGAATGATTTGAGCATTAAACACAATAATTTTTTAGATAATTAATTTAAACAAGATATGAAACAAAAAATCTTTATTATAACCCAATAATAAAATCTCTTGGTTTTTAAACAGTTAAATCACGGTCGATGGATCTTGTAATTCAAGAATAAAAGATTATGAGAAGTTTTGGAACGGCGGTAACCAACGAGATAAGTAGAAAGTTTGTGTGATTTGAGAAAATTGGTGTTTTTCGAAACATTTGAAAAAAGGTCAATAGGTTTCAAAGTTTATTTCATACGTTTAGAGGAAAAGATGTGAGAGACGAAAAAGAGCCGAAGAATACGAATTTACAACATACATATTTATATATGCAGGGGATGAGATGTCCTGTGTCGAGAATTGTATTAAATTATCTGTATACCGGTTACTAAATATCTAAATTGGCATGTGATTAACAAATGAAATACTAATTTGTTTACATTTTATTTCCTAAAAAATATGTATAAAAGTTCATGTGTTGATATTGATATAATAATACTAGTGGGACACATCGTGATGTGACGGGAAACACAAACGCTAGATTTCACGTAACACGTTATTTTTTTTAAATTAAAAAACTATAACAATATAATACCCAAACAAAAAGAAAAAAAATGTTCGTTTTTTAATGCCTGCATGATCAACTATTGTGATTTTTTTTACCAATGATTTAATAATATATATATTGATGAGGCATGAAAAAACAAATTCTTAAAAACTCGGTTTTAAAAATAAAAATTACTGGAATATTAACTAAAAGATTTGATGTTATGATTAATATATATATGTGTGTGTGTGTGTGTTTGAATAAAGTAATTACAACGTAATTTATGGTCATTATATTTAAAACAAAGATATTAAATAACAAACAACTAGAAAATTAATTGTAATTAATTTATATTAAACATAATTTAGTAATGGTACTACTAAAATCATTCTATTTCTTTAATATTAATAATTTTGAATTAGAATTAGAATTAGTATTTAATAATAATTTAAAAGTTATAAGTATATAAAGAATATTAAATTTTTCATGCTAATCATTAACAAAATAATTTTAAAAATCTTCGATATTTAATGCTTTTCAAAAGAATAATTAATAGTATATTTGATCTAAGGGTGTTAGGAGTGGTTAAACACTTGAGAGTTGCAAACTAAAAAATCAACCAATGAAAGTGTGTCATGTCAAAGTGGTAAACTATGCTCAAAAGTGTTGGCAATGGTTTAGACACTTGGTAAAGTGGTAAACTTTAAAAAAAAAAAAAAGTATGATTGGTTGAAAGATGGCATGGACCCCACCCACACACCCCCTCTCTCTCCTTCCTCCCCTCACCGCATCGTCATCCCTTCACCGCACCTTAATGAAACCAAGTGGCAAAGGGGGTTGGCGGCGGTGTTACCACGTGGCAAACCCCTTTGCCGAACCATTTTACCGCACCACTCCTAACACCCTAAATTAAACAGCAGTATAAAAGTACCATCCATTATAAAAATATTATTATGTGGTGGTGACACATGTCCAATTTTGTAAGCGTTTATTAGGTAGGAGATTTAATTTAAACATTAAACAATTTTTTTACTTGTAATGTTCTCTTTTGTTAATATTATCAAACTTATCTAAACAACTTCGATAATAATGATATCGTATAACATTGGTTTAGTTTTTTTATTATAAAATGAAGTTGATTACCTCTTATTTTTTATTAATAATATATTGTTTTATATTATTATTATTATATTTAATTTTAACTTTAAACATATTTTTTTAGTTTTAACTTTTAATGATTTTCTTTTGTTAATATTACCGATATTGCCTGAACATCGGTACTGGTACCGCATAACATCGGTTTAGATTTTTATATATAAAATGACGCTAATTACCCTTTTCGTTTTTTTATTAATATAATATAACATTTTATAAAATTCCGAATATACCATTGTCATATGCTTACTATTATGTACGATTAGATAAAAGTTCTATTCATACAAGTGATATATAGTTGATTTTTTATCAACAATACCATATTTGTTTTAATAGTTTTCGAAAATTCATTGAACACAATGTTATATTTGCAATAGAGTATTTTTTTTGTATCATATGGTATATCGAGTGTTTGTACGATATCTTTACCATAACGAATCGAACTGATATCGACGAAAAACACTGGTATCAATATTCGTTTTTTATGGTTTTCAATCAATGTAAAGCACGTGTCAATCTTTATGTCAAGTGTCGGTATCGTATTGATACTATAATGAATCAGACCGATAATGACCGAAAGCCCGCAGCGAAGCGCGCATGAATCCCACTAGTTATAATATAACATATAATGTAATATGATATGATATGATGTAATATCGAACAATGTGATATAATATGATATTATACGATATGATAAGATATGATACGATACGATACAGTGTGATATGTATTGATATGATACGATATAATATGATATGATACGATATGATGCAATTATAGATATTTCTAAAAACCATTTATTTTATAAGATCCAACTTACATTCAGTTATTTTTTTAGCTTATACAATGATAAACCCGCATGCTATAAAATAAAAAATAACAATGTACATACAATACAACAAAAAATACAACCCATATAAGCACAAAACTTCATTTATGCAGAGTGTACAACTACAAGAAGCACAACATGTTACTAATTTATATTATATAAATTATTTCCAATAGTATTAATTACACAAAAGATGGTGAGACGTGTTTTGCATCGATAGAAGCTATGTATATTATTGTGAAAAGTGTCGAAATAATAATAATAATAATAATAATAATAATAATAATAATAATAATAATAATAATAATAATAATAATAATAATGGTTCGACGAGTAGTGATGGAATAATATATAAACCTATAATAATTATTATATTGTATAAATAATAATTATGAAAATGGGTGTCAAACTTATCATTCCATTCACATGTTGAAGGTAGTATGGAATTTCACGTTTTTCTTCTTGTTGTCGTTCGAACAAGAAAAGTAAGAAACGTTTCTATAAGAAACATTAGTGTTTACTTTATATGTTTTTTTGTGTGATCCTCATTAAAATAAGAGAAGTAAAAAATGTTTTTGTAAAAACTAGTATAAAGTCGTTGCGTTGCAGGGAGGGATGTCACCCTATGGTAAATGATAACAACAATTACTTAAATACGAAACATACAATTAACAATAATAACAAAATACATGATGATCGACATAGAGTAAGGGTGGAGGGAGTGGTCACCATTTGAGGAGTGGTCACCATTTGAGGAGTGGTAAACTTATTTTCTAACCAATAATGTCATGTTGTGTCAAGTCCCCACTCCACTCCCCATTTTGTACTCAATCACTAGCAATGGTCAAACACATTGAAAGTGGTAAACAATTTAAAAAAAATATGATTGGTTGAAAGGGGTTGAGACCCACCATTAACCCCCTCTCTCTCCCACCTCTTTCCTCTTCCCCACTCGGTGACTACTCACCGCCTACACCACCTCTCTCCTCTTCCCCGATCACCGAACATCAACCAGCAATACATCCCCAATCAGTAAACCCCCTCCCCGAGACCACTCCGTCAACCCTAAGTCACACCATTGAGTGGTGTATACCAACCAATTTACATAAAAAAAAACACAAAGCACAATATATATGTTCATACCAAATACATTTTCCCAAATTTTTTACATCTATAATATATCAACGACATTTAGGTTATGTTTGGGATCCTATTTAGAATATCCTTATTAACTTATTGATTTTTTTTAAGTTAATAAGTAGAAATTATGTTTGGATAACTCAAAAGACACTTAGTTAAATGCCTGGTTGGTCTCTGTGGTTTGCAGAAATTGCAGACTTGGTCCTAAGGCTTTACTAATCAAAGTGTTGGTCCCAGTGGTTGTAATTTTTGCACTCGTGTGATCTTTATCACTAACTCATGTTAGATTTCTCAGTTAAGTTAAGTATATGTGAATTGACTGAATTACCCTTTGTTAAATTTGGATCTGATCGGGTCAAATAAATCTTTGGTTTTCTTGAAATCTTGAAATAAAGCTCACATCTTTTTATACCCAAAAAACACCGTCGTCGCCTCCCTTGCAATAAATCCACCACCAAAAACCCTATTTTCTTCACACCCTATTGGGCTATTAGCCTATTCACTTTCATTACCCCAAAAAATTTCTTTTCAAACCCATATCCAAGATTCACAACACATTGCTCACAAATCCACATTATCAGATCTGGTACTCTTACGTCTTCCACACCATCGCCACGACCATCATCAAATCTGGTTGAGGAGTTTTGGGGGCGAAAGATAGGCGGTTGCGACAGTAGAGTTGATGGTGGTGAAGTGGTGGTTAGTTGTGATAGGAAAGGTGGTTTTGGTGGTGATGTTGACGGAACTAGATTTGTAACAACCAGGTCTTGGTCGGATGGTGGTGTTCACAGTGGTGACAGGTGGGGGGCATGGTGGTTGGTGGCGGTGGTTATTTATATTGTTGAAAATCGAGATTTTTCTGGTTGTGGTAGTTTGACTGTTTGAGGTAGAAGAAGTGGAGGTGGGTGGGACCCATAAAAGATTTATTGTTTTAGTTAATTATTTTTTTTTGTTTTTATTAATAAGGGTATTTTGGTCATTTAAAAAGACTTAACTGAGAAATCTAATATGCGTTAGTGATAAGGACCACCCGAGTGCAAAAATTACAACCACTGGGACCAACTCTGTAATTAGTGAAGCATTGGGACCAAGTCTGCAATTTCTGAAAACTATAAGGACCAACCATGTATTTAACTCAAGAACTTTTGTAAATAACCTTTTGAATAAGGAGAAAAAGTTATTTTGAAAAGTCATGTATCCGTAACTTTTTGAAGCTCTTTGTGACTTTTAATCAAACAATTACAATATACTCAATCATAAGCTAATCCAAACAACTTATTGACTTATAAAAGAATGTCCTTTTTGGTAATGTTACATGAATAAGCTAAAGAAAACACCTATTAAAAAACAACTTATTTACATACCCACCATATAAGCTAATCCAAACACTTTTTTAAAAACTTCTTTTGAATAAGTTATAAGTCATTAGGTTCTTTTGACAAAAAGTCATTTTTAAGTTAAATAAGCAGGGAGATGATCAAATAGGAATATTGGTTTGGGTAGAAATTGTAGGAAGCAATAATAGAATGACATGTGGCAAATAACAAAAAACATAGGGAGGGACATTATAATCAATCTCATCTCATCTTCTCTTTTTCTCTTTCTCTACCTATTCAAAACCTACCATCTTTAACCTTTTCTTTACTTTCCCTCTCTATAATTGCTACATTATATTGCGATTTTTTTCATCAATCAATGATTCAAACACTAAATCAACGTGTTCTTCAACTTTTTTTTGAAGAAACTTAGTTCGATTTCACACAATTTTCATGTTTTTTTTTCTTGTGTTTTTTAAGCGAAACAATTGATTTATTCGATCGTTAGCGTTTTTAGCACTCAAATTTCGCCAATCGTTGAAGAAAACGACTTCAATCCGTGTAAGAAATCTGAAGAATTTCGGCAATCCTTATGTTTTATGATCTGGGTTTTTGAATTGCGTTTTACGTTCTGGATTTTTGAATTACGTTTTACGATATGGGTTTTACCTTTGTGAATTGCGTTTTACAACCTGGTTTTCGAATTGTGCTTTACGACCTAGGTTCAAGAATTGCGTTTTACGATCTAATGTTTTATCATTGTGAATTGCGTTTTACGATCTGGGTTTTATTATTGTGAATCGAGTTTTAATAACTGGGTTTTACCATTGTGCATTGCGTTTTACGGCCTGGGGTTTTGAATTGCGTTTTACGATCTGGTTGTTCGATTTTTTTTCAAAAGTATAGCAATAGTATAGTCTTTTAAAGATAAAAAACGCTCGTTTTCATGGTGCAATTTTTTATAAAAAAAAATAACGTCGTATAAAAGAGTTATTAACGTTTTAAAAACGAGAGGAATTGGAGTAGAGAGAAAATGTTGACTTTGATGGACTAGAATAACCTTAAAATAACTTACGCACCTTTTTTTTGTTCAATCTCACCCATTTAATCTTAGCCATTGATTACTTAGCAGATGGTCAATATTCATTCCTAACCTTCTTACAGAAATAAACTTCCTATAATATTCTAATCGTGAATAAGCAATCCAAACACCCTTATTGTTTATAGAGTTGTAACAACTCTCATCAAAAGTCATATTTATTAAATTAATTTGACCAATAGGAAACCCTAATTGAGACACCCAAGTGATTCTGCACAAACCCTAAAAATTTCAGAACAATCAGAATCAGGGCCCCTAAAACTCAGGGGGGTACACCCTAGTTAACGATTATCTACATAAAACGTTGTCAAACTTGATATTTACGAAACTACTGACTCAGCTAGGCTAGTCCCAGACGTGGCTACTCTATAAAAATTAGGTGTCCCTTACGGACCGTAAGGGTTAAGTCTTACGGTCCGTAAGCCTGGCCAATTTCAGGTATAAATAGCAGAGGTTGGGACTTGATTCTGGGCGCTTGAACGACGAACAAAGTCGAAATATACACAGAGTTATGCTCTGTTTACCACAATTAACACACACGATTCACTAATCGACGCCGCAATTCAGGGTAATAACTCAATCACTGATACGATTCAATGTCCGATTGATTAAACTATCCAATGGATGTTTAAGTGCTGCCCACATTAGGGTTTATGCTTTGTCATTCGTCGTTAAATCGATGGATGTTTAAGTATCGCACTTTGTCATTCGTTGCGAAGGTTTTAATCTCGTGAGTTATCGTAAATGTTGTATTAAGTTACTAACCAAATTGTGTGCTTGTTATTAATTTAGGTTAAAAGGCTAATCAGTAGGCTAGGCTCTGCTCAAATTAAATCTGCAATGTGAGTCGTTCTCTTTTTATCAAATATGTTTACAAAAAGTATGTTTATTTTCAAGATTATAATTACAGTGATTAAGTTTATGTAGTCACCAAATTACAGCCGGTATGTGGGGTATTGTGCACATTACTGTTTTTATCACTTTAGGTGGGCGAACCTAATTAATGATACTCGTTACTATTGGGTGAACGGACTCAATAGTAATATGACCACAGTCACCGAAACGAGTCGATGACAAGTACTGTGGGTATTTGGTTGAAATAAACATTGTGATCTCTCTTAATACTGTGAATTATAATACATGAGTCATTTTTATAAAAGAATAATTCACTCAGTATTTCCCGCTGACAAAACCTTTTTCAAACATGTTTCAGGTGATCTGTTGTGATCCAGGAAAAGTGCCGCGAAGCACTATCAGCTTAAGGAAGTGGCTCAGTATAAAATAAAGAAACATGTTTTGTAAAATAAAAGATTTCTTTGTGAAATCTCAAGATTGTAAATTACCGGGTTTTATCCCGAGTTGTGAAATAAAATAATCGGGAAATATTTCAGTTTTAAAAAGATCCTGAAGAAACTTCCGCTGTTAATTAAATACCACGGGATTTCTGTCCCGCGGCTCCTGAAACGGGTCAAACCGGGTCGGGGGCCGTGACAGAAAAAGGTGGTATCAGAGCCACTGATTTAAGCCAATTAAGTATTTAGAAAATACTTAATTTTTATTAATTACTATTTTGTGATTATGTGTTTTAATTATCTGATTAATTGTGTACAGTATGGGCAGATTTTTATATGCTAGCCACTGTAGCAATAAATACAAATCTTTAAAATAATTTGACTCAAAGTTTTAGTACCCGGATTACCTACAGTCTAGAAACCTTACCCAGTATGAAATAATATTTAAAAGTTTTCTATAAAATTTTGTTATGATTTTTAACTTAGTAATTTTGTGAATTTTGCTAAACAGCATGAGTGACTTGTCTGACGCCCTTCAGAATTTAAATCTTTATCCGGTAAGAATAGAGGTTTCCAGAGATTTCAATAGGTATATACCAGACATAGAAGAACCTAGAGAATTCAACGCTTTATCTCTCGAGAAACCCAAACCTAAGAAAATGGAAATTGGGGAAAGCTCTAGGCAAATTGAGGGGTTACCATCTCAGGAAGAGCTAGATCTGATATTGACAAGTTATGATACTATTAAGCCGAGTAATGAAAATGATTTTATTCATTCTCTTAAAACACAACTACCAATGAACTTAGAACCAGCTATTCCAAACCCTTCAATCCACTCACAAATAGACGAATGGTTGACTAATGAAATACAGTTACAAAACAATCCCTATAAGCTTTTTCCTCAGTACAATCTAGAACCTTTACCAAATCCACCAATGAGTAACGAGAAAATGGCTGAACTCCGCCATTTTGACAAAGAACTAGTGGATGCTGGGAATAGGATCCAAGAGATTTTGGGACAGATCTCCTGGACTTATGATAAGAGGGAACGACGTTACTAGAATACCAACTGACAAAAGATAGGGGGTTTATGGAACTGTAGTGGTGTAATAGTAATAAGTAAAATCAGTCTGTAAAATAACTACAAATAAAACTTTGTAAGATAATAGTGTGTATTGATGCATACTATTAAATATAAATGGAAATCGAGAATCGATAGTTTTGGCTATATTGGTGTTATGAATTCTGTATAATTGTTTTGTGTAATTGTTATTTATTTAATACTAATAAATTATATATATATTAATTATCAGATGGTAAATGCTAATAATGAACCAGTTAATGAGATTAATCAATCTGAGCAACAACCGGGGGATCAATATATGACTAGGCAGGATATAGAAAATATAGTTGCTCAAGGGATAGCCAATGCTATTCCAGCATTCGTTGCTGCTGTTAAAAATCCAATAGAACCGCAACAAATCGTTCCTAGCAAACGTATTTCTGAAGATAACTTCAGTAATAGTGTAAACGGAGGCAATGATTGATGTGTTCAAAATGCAACATATAAAATTCATCAACTGTGGCATAAAACTAACCATTTTTTAGTACTAATGTTGGAAAAAGTGTGCTTTTGTCTTCCTTTTGTATTTTCAGGATTAAATGAGCTCAAATTAACAAAAGAAGCAAAAAGTCATCAAAATCTAACATAAATACAAGAAAAGGAACAAACGTGGCATGCCCGACCCCCATCGACAACAACTCCCAAAGCAAAAACAAGAAGAAAGCTGAGCATGGGGCTGTGCCCAGCTCGACACGGGGCGTGCCCAGCTCGACACGGGGCGTGCCCAGCTCGACACGGGGCGTGCCCAGCTCGACACGGGGCGTGCCCAGCTCGACACGGGGCGTGTCCAGCTCGACACGGGGCCGTGCTCAGCGAGCACGGGGCAGTGTCCAGGATGGTCAGCCCTGGCACAAAAGACAAACCTATAGAAGCTTCTATTGCCCACCACGGGGCCGTGCCCAGCGGACACGGGGGCGTGGCGAAAGTACAGCAGGCGCATTAATTGTAATTGCGAATTACAATTAATGAAGAGAGAGAGTGTCAGACGGACACGGGGGCGTGCCCAGCGGACACGGGGGCATGTGGAGCTAATAAAGACAAACTGTATTAATGAAGAAAGAGAAAAGGGTGGACACGGGGCCGTTTCCAGCGGACACGGGGCCGTGTCCAGGCTTCTGTACAGGCTATAAATAGGAGTGCTTGGCTCAAGCTCAAACTATCCCTTGACACACCACCTCTCTCACACTTCATCCACCACCCACCACCATCACAACACCATCATCCACCACCATCATCCATTGTCCATCATAGAGTGTGTGAGTCGTCTCGGGATCCAAGATTGATCGTAAGAGTTCTTGACAATCAAGGCCATGTTTGCCTAAGTCTCTTACATCACTTGGTGAAGACAAAGTGTCTAGTATAATACTTTTTATTTCTAATCTTTTGCACTTTTTATTTGGTTTTGTATTAATGACTTTAATAACTAGTTACTTATGTTGAAGGTGATCTTTCCTTATCGTTTGTCCGTGGTGTCTTGGCAATATTTTACTGTCTATATAAAATAAAAGATTTTCACCATTCATATCTCCACGGTCTATATGGAGGTATGTTGGCTACCTGGTCGGGGGTTAAGGGAACGGTTTGGTAAAGGTCTTGCCATTGTTCAGCGTTTAGAGGTCCTGCAATGGACCTGGGTCAAATTTAGTAGGATCTCCTTCAATGCTTCACGGTATTGGATGGCGGGGGTCCAAACTCTTTGACCCCCTCATAAGTTAACTACTATTAATACTATAACCCGGCTATTTAGGACTGTATCCCTGCTGACTCGGACTACTTAGCCGAGGGTAACGTCACCGCCAAAAGCGGGGCCTACCATAATACTGCATTAATAACTTAATTCATTATCTTCCAATAATCCACCCTTTTAGGATTGTATCCTTGCTGACTCAAACTACTGGGGTGAGGGTAACGTCACCTTCAAAAGAGGGGCCTACTACAATAACTAAGATAATCTCTTAATTATGTGCAAAAGTGCGGAAATAATCAAAGGTTATACTAGATACGAGTCGGAACCAAGTGATTCATCTTGTCTATCTGTTTTCTTTTTTTATTTTATTTTCAGCATTTTAGTTAGTTTTTATTTTTCTTAGTTTAAAACCTTTTTCTAAACTTTTTATTTTGATTAGACGTTGAGGATAAACCGGTACTAAAAGCTCTTGTGTCCTTGGACGACCTCGGTATCTTACCAACGCTATACTACGCTCACGATGGGTGCACTTGCCCATATGTGTGTTTAGTGTTAGTAAAATATCGTGTTTTATAAATTTAAAACTTGGCTAAAAATAAGTGTTAAAGGGGCTTAAAATATACACCTAATATATATAACACTTTCACACACATCAAGTTTTTGGCGCCGTTGCCGGGGACACAAGGATTTTAGGAAAGCTTAAAATCGACGGCCTAATCAGTTTTTCAAAACCTTTTCAAAACGGGCCCACGTTTTCCTGCATTTTAGTTTAGTTTTGCATTTACAGTAGGTTGAACACGGGCCGTGCTCGCTGAACACGGGGCCGTGCTGCATATTTTTCATAAAACAACCAGTAACAGAAGCTTGAACACGGGCCGTGCTCACTTAACACGCCCCGTGCTCAACGAAATCAGTAAATTTAATTAAAACGCCCAGATACAGATCCTGAACACGGGGCCGTGCTCACTGAACACGGGGCCGTGTCCAGCCTCTGTTTCCGCTTTTATTTTTGTTTTCTGATCTCGAGACTCAGTTGTGGTCTGCTGAGTGATTCTTATGGATCAATACTCAGGAGGTTACAACTACACCTATGAGGAGGATGATTATAGGGGTAATTATTGCACTAATTGTCGTAACGCACGATCGGTTCAAAATAATCGCTCATATCAACCATCCAATTCATACACCTACTATGAGGAGCCCAGGTACGAGCCATCAACTTCATACACATCCTATGAAGACCAAAGGTATGAACCTCCTCCATCATACTCATATTTTGATGAACCAAGGTATGAGCCTTCATACTCATACTTTGAGGAACCAAGATATGAGCCACCACCTTCATATGCTTATTATGAGGAACCTTGGCGTGAACAACCCACCTCATATGAGTATTATGAAGAACAAAATTACGAACCTTATCCATCATATACTTACAATGAAGAACAATGGTGCGAACCATCTACTTCATATGGGTATTATGAGGAACAAAGGGTCGAACACCCGGATTCAAGCTTAGAAAATACCGATTCTTTTTCTATAACCGAAGTAATCGATAGGATATTAGAACACATAAGAGTTATCGATCGCTGTATAAGAGAATCTCGCGCAAGGGAAGAGGAGTCCCACGCAAGAGAAGAATTAAAAAATGAAGAGATAACTGAAATTGTAAAAATGGAAGAACAAATAAGTGAAAAACCGACACATGAGTTAAACAACGAAATAGGTGAGTCCGACAACGTTAAAATACAAGAAGAGTCTAATTTTGAATAAATTAACCTCTTGTCACCTTCTTTCGAAAATCATTGTTTAGTACCCACTCATGCTAAGTTTTTAAAAGAGTTAAACACTAACACTAAAATTGACGAAACAGTAAGTGTTAAGTTAACTGATGATCAAACCTCACTAATAAAAGAAGACCCATTTGAAATTAACATTACACCGGTTCCATGTTTCTTTCAAAATTCGTTTATTAGTAATGTCACAATCGATAAAGATCTTTGTGTTAACATAATGCCTAACTACATTTTCGAAAAATTAAGTATTAGTGATTTTTCTCCACTTCAAATACCCATTTTTCTATCCAATCGGAAAGTAATAAAATCAATCGGTATAGTTGAGGATGTATTGGTTCAAACAAATCAAATTGTAATCCCGACCGATTTTGTCATCCTCGATGACGCTCCTCTAGTGTTGGGACGACCATTTGTAAAAACTCACGAAGCTTTGAAAAACCGGAAGTTCAACAATCTACCTCTTCAATTAGGGGCATTTAAAAGAAGTGTCGATCTTGAGCGATCAATGAAATATCCATTCGGAAATGATGACCCCCTAATTGAAGATGAGACAGAACCACCCGATAAGGTGGGTCTAGCCAAGGACCCTTATAAACGTGGCGCACCACGGAGGCATTCCGCGGAACTATCCGTAGTTTAGTTTAGAATTTAAGAGTCTTGTAGAAAGAAAATTCTGTCCAGAATATGAAAAAGATCAAATGGCAAATAAGTTTTTAAACCATAAAATGATGGGTGTAGATTGTCACGGTTATACTTCGACATTCTTTGAATATGCTAGAGTGGTACCAACACTGGCTTCGCCAGAACCGGTACTCATTTCTCGCTATATTTGGGGATTGATTAGTGAAATCCGTAACATCGTTAAAGCTGCGAGACCTCATACGATTGACGATGCTGTGGAATTAGCTAATACCCTAACCGACGAACTGGTACGCACGCAAGATGAAAACAGGAAGAAGGAACTGGCTCAGAAAATTACCCAAGGATTTCGTATGAGTAATAATAACAGCTTCAAGAAAAGAGGAACAGAGCAATCTTCAAATCCGCCGTTTTGCAGGAATTGCAGAAAGAAACATTTTGGAAGATGTAGTGTAACCTGCAATTTTTGTAAAATGGTAATACTTCGTGAAGAAAACTGCAGGAAGAAATCCACAATCTGTTACAATTGTGGAGAAGTAGGACATTTCAAAACAGAATGTCCTAAATTGGTTAAACCAACAGACAACAAAGCTAAACCAGCTGACGGAGCTACAAAGAAGAATGTCAGAGCATTCCAGCTAACTACACAAGAAGCAGAACTCATTCCAGATGTGATAGCTGGTACGTTCTTAGTTCACAACATTTACGCCAAAGTATTATTTGACTCTGGTGCAAACCAAAGTTTTATTAATACTTCATTCTGCCAAGCTCTTAATATACCCTTAACCAACATTAGGCAGATTTTTACTGTCGAAACGGCTGATGGGAATTCAGTTAAAATAGATAAGGTTTTGCAAAATATAGAAATAGGACTTTCAGGTCATAAATTCTTTGCAAACCTATTACCTATGAAATTAGCCTAATTTGATGTTGTGTTAGGAATGGATTGGTTAGTAACCAACCATGCTCGAATTCTCTGTGATAAGAATTCCATAGAAATTCAGGCACCCACCGGAGAAGTAATTGTGATTACAGGAGATAAACCACGTAAGCCTATGAAGTTCATATCAGTAATGAAAGTTGCTAATTATGAACGAAAGCAAGGAATAGTATATATGATTTCAGTAATCATTAGTACTAAGGGCAAAGAACTTAAGGAAATTCCTGTAGTCTCAGAATACCCAGATGTATTTCCAGAAGAATTACCAGGGTTACCACCAGATAGGGAGGTAGAGTTTAGGATTCATCTAATCCCTGGAACTATACCGATAGCTAAGGCACCTTATCGGTTAGCACCCACAGAAATGTTAGAACTGAAAAAGCAATTAGATGAATTACTAAGTAAATGTTTCATACAACCTAGTTCATCCCCTTGGGGAGCACCAGTGTTGTTTGTAAAGAAGGATGGTTCAATGAGAATGTGTATCGATTATAGAGAATTAAATAAAGTTACTATTAAGAATCGATACCCATTACCTAGGATTGACGATCTTTTCGATCAACTTCAAGGAGCTAGATATTTTTCTAAGATAGATTTACGCTCCGGATATCATCAATTAAAGGTACAAGAAGAAGATATACCTAAGACTGCTTTTAGAACTAGGTATGGTCATTACGAGTTTACAGTCATGCCCTTTGGGTTAACGAATGCACCTGCTGCATTCATGGACATGATGAACAGGATCTGTAAACCGTATTTGGATAAATTTGTAATTGTCTTCATAGATGATATACTTATTTATTCAAAAAGTCAGGACGAACATTGTCAGCACTTGCATGCACTCTTAACTTTGTTAAGAAAAGAAAAGCTTTACGCCAAATTCTCGAAGTGTGAATTTTGGTTGCAAGAAATGCAATTCTT
Organism: Helianthus tuberosus; assembly: GCA_030545235.1. NCBI lineage: Eukaryota > Viridiplantae > Streptophyta > Magnoliopsida > Asterales > Asteraceae > Helianthus > Helianthus tuberosus. The sequence continues at coordinate 3,640,738 of JARYGA010060438.1, forward strand.
AGGACACATGGTGAATCACGAAGGTATTCATGTAGATCCTGCTAAGATAGAGGGGATTACCAATTGGAAGGTTCCACAAACTGCAATGGAAATTAGAAGTTTTATAGGTTTAGCTGGCTACTATAGACGGTTTATTAAGGATTTTTCCAAAATAGTTGTACTATTAACTAAGCTAACCTGTAAAGCAGTTAAGTTTGATTGGGGACCTAAACAAGAAGAAGCCTTTAGAATTTTGAAACAGAAATTAACCAATGCTCCAATTTTAGCCTTACCAGAAGGAACTAAAGATTTTGAAGTATATTGTGATGCTTCAAAACTAGGATTTGGATGTATGCTTATGCAACTCAAGAAGGTAATTGCGTATGCTTCAAGACAGTTGAAAAAGCACGAAGAAAATTATACAACTCATGATTTAGAATTAGGAGCTGTAATTTTTGCCCTTAAAATATGGAGACATTATCTGTATGAAAGTAGGTTTACTGTCTATACGGATCATAAAAGTCTAAGATATATATTCGGGCAAAAAGAGTTAAACATGAGGCAAAGGAGATGGATGGAAATCTTAAGTGATTACGACTGTGATATTCAGTATCACGAAGGAAAGGCAAATGTAGTTGCAGATGCTTTAAGTCGTAAATATCATGAGAACCAAAGACGAGTTCGTGCTCTCAGATTAAATCTACAATTAGATTTAATGGAACAAATAAAGAATGTTCAGGAAACAGCAATCCAAGATGATGCTGAAGGAATGAAAGGACGAATAAAAGAATTAGAGCAAGGAGCTGATGGAATTTGGAGATTCCACAAAAGCAGAATTTGGGTACCTAAGCAATGAGAATTAAGAAATAAGATTTTAGAAGAAGCCCATAAGTCAAGGTATACAATTCATCCAGGAAACAATAAGATGTACCAAGATTTAAGGAAGAATTTCTGGTGGATAGGTATGAAAAAGGATATAGCTAGATATGTTTCTAAGTGTCTTACTTATTCACAAGTTAAGGCAGAACATCAGAAACCTTCAGGTCTACTACAACAATTAGAGATGCCTGTATGGAAATGGGAACTTATAACAATGGATTTTGTTACTAAGTTACCCAAAACCAGAAAAGGTAATGATGCGATTTGGGTAATTGTGGATCGATTAACCAAATCTGCTCACTTTCTGTCTATGAAAGAAACCTTTAGCATGGAAAGATTGGCAAAGGTGTATGTAGATGAAGTTGTATCTCTACATGGAGTTCCACCCTCCATTGTATCAGATAGGGATAGTCGTTTCACTTCTCATTTCTGGAAAAGTTTCCAAGAAGCTATGGGAACTCGACTAAACTTAAGTACTGCATATCATCCACAAACAGACGGGCAAAGTGAAAGGACGATCCAAACTCTAGAAGACATGCTCCGAGCATGTATAATAGATTTTGGTGGCAATTGGGACGGTCATTTACCTTTAATTGAATTCTCCTATAACAATAGTTATCATTCAAGCATTGAAACTGCCCCATTCGAGGCACTATATGGAAGAAAGTGTAGAACTCCAGTTTGTTGGGCAGAAATAGGAGAAAGTCAATTGTCAGGTCCTGAGATAGTACAAGAAACTACTGATAAGATTACTCAAATCAAGGAAAGGCTGAAGACTGCTCGAGATCGTCAGAAAAGTTATGCAGACAATAGATGTAAGCCGTTAGAATTTCAAATTGGAGACAGAGTACTATTGAAAGTTTCTCCTTGGAAAGGAGTTGTTAGATTCGGTAAGAAAGGAAAGCTAAGTCCAAGGTACGTAGGACCATTTCCAGTGATCCAACGTATAGGACCAGTTGCTTATCGTTTACAACTACCAGAAGAGTTAGCTGGAGTACATGATGTATTTCATGTATCCAATCTCAAGAAGTGTCTATCAGACGAATCTTTGGTAGTACCTCTCCAAGATATAGAGGTAAACGAAAAATTAAAATTTGTAGAGAAACCTCTTCAGATAGAAGACAGAAAAGTGAAGTTTCTCAAGCACAAACGACTAGTGTTAGTTAAAGTCAAGTGGGATTCGAAACGAGGACCCGAATACACTTGGGAGCTGGAATCAGAAATGAAGCGAAAGTATCCTCAATTATTCCAGTAAATCTCAAGGACGAGATTTTTATTAAGGTGGGGAGAATGTAACAACTCTCATCAAAAGTCATATTTATTAAATTAATTTGACCAATAGGAAACCCTAATTGAGACACCCAAGTGATTCAGCACAAACCCTAAAAATTTCAGAACAATCAGAATCAGGATCAGGGCCCCTAAAACTCAGGGGGGGGGGGGGTACACCCTAGTTAACGATTATCTACATAAAACGTTGTCAAACTTGAAATTTACGAAACTACTGACTCAGCTAGGCTAATCCCAGACGTGGCTACTCTATAAAAATTAGGTGTCCCTTACGGACCGTAAGGGTTAAGTCTTACGGTCCGTAAGCCTGGCCAATTTCAGGTATAAATAGCAGAGGTTGGGACTTGATTCTGGGCGCTTGAACGACGAACAAAGTCGAAATATACACAGAGTTATGCTCTGTTTACCACAATTAACACACACGATTCACTAATCGACGCCGCAATTCAGGGTAATAACTCGATCGCTGATACGATTCAATGTCCGATTGATTAAACTATCCAATGGATGTTTAAGTGCTGCCCACATTAGGGTTTATGCTTTGTCATTCGTCTTTAAATCGATGGATGTTTAAGTATTGCACTTTGTCATTCGTTGTGAAGGTTTTAATCTCGTGAGTTATCGTAAATGCTGTATTAAGTTACTAACCAAATTGTGTGCCTGTTATTAATTTAGGTTAAAAGGCTAATCAGTAGGCTAGGCTCTGCTCAAATTAAATCTGCAATGTGTGTCATTCTCTTTTTATCAAATCTGTTTACAAAAAGTATGTTTATTTTCAAGATTATAATTACAGTGATTAAGTTTATGTAGTCACCAAATTAAAGCCGGTATGTGGGGTATTGTGCACATTACTGTTTTTATCACTTTAGGTGGGCGAACCTAATTAATGATACTCGTTACTATTAGGTGAACGGACTCAATAGTAATATGTCCACAGTCACCGAAACGAGTCAATGACAAGTACTGTGGGTATTTGGTTGAAATAAACATTGTAATCTCTCTTAATCCTGTGAATTATAATACATGAGTCGTTTTTATAAAAGAATGATTCACTCAGTATTTCCCGCTGACAAAACATTTTTCAAACATGTTTCAGGTGATCTGTTGTGATCCAGGAAAAGTGCCGCGAAGCACTATCAGCTTAAGGAAGTGGCTCAGTATAAAATAAAGAAACATGTTTTGTAAAATAAAAGATTTCTTTGTGAAATCTCAAGATTGTAAATTACCGGGTTTTATCCCAAGTTGTGAAATAAAATAATCGGGAAATATTTCAGTTTTAAAAAGATCCTGAAGAAACTTCCGCTGTTAATTAAATACCACGGGATTTCTGTCCCGCGGCTCCTGAAACGGGTCAAACCGGGTCGGGGGCCGTGACAAGAGTGAATTGCAAATTTTGTCATTTATCTTTGTACTTAATTTCAGACGGTGTCATTTGTCTTTAAAATTTATGATTTTTTGTACTTTATGTTTCAGATTGTTGCATGGTTTGTCCTTTGGCCTTAACTTGGTTTGTTTTTAACGTTAAATGAGATCATGTGCATGTCACATGAGAGTACTTTTGTAATTTTACCCATTTAATTAAAAAATATGTTAATTAAAAAAATCAAACAAATAAAATATATATAAACCTAAAAAACTCTTTCTCTCAACATCCTTTCTCTCTCTAAACTATCTGCCCCTTCTCTCTTTTCTTCAAGACATGAAACTCCACCAACCACCCTCCATCCACTATCATAAACTGCCATCGTCGCCGCTAGATTTGCTGGTATGTGATGTTTCTCGCTAGTCATCATCTGTTGTTGTATCTGGACTCAAACCCTGAGGCGTCGATGCTCAAAGACACTCGAAACCATCATCGTCTCCGACACCCCTGTTCAGATCTGGTTAAATAAGGAACGATAATGGGTAGATAGGGTGGATATGAGGTCGGTGAAAGCGGTGGTCGGTGGAGAGGAAATAACGGTGGGCAGAGGATTAAAGGGGTGGTTCCGATGGTGGTGGAGAAAAGATAAAAGGGGATTCAGTAGGTGGTAGATGGTGGAATGTGGTGGTAAATAGGTGAGAGATAGTAGTTATATATGTATATTTAATATCTTTTTTTATTTCTTAATTGGTTGGGTGTTTATTTTATTTACATAATTAGTCCCTCGAAAGATGAAATGACAAAAATACCCTCATATGCAAGTCACATGACCAGATTTAATAGAAAAAACTAACTGAGTTAGGACTAAAGAACATAACGTGTAGGATTTTGAAACATAAAGTACAATAATTTTAAAGATAAAGAACACCGACGGAAATTAAGTATAAAGATAAAAAGATGTAATTTAGGGCATGTTTGGCTAAGCTTATTATAGTTAAAAGAGTTAATTGCCATTTTCGCCCCTGAGGTTTGGGCACATTTGCCATTTTCGTCCAAAATGACAGTTTGGTATTATTTAGCCCCCCACGTTTGTCACTTTTTGCCATTTTCATCCAAATGCCTAACCTAGTTACCCAAATACCCAACCAGGTTACTTTTTACCCAATTTAGGGTATTTTTGAAATTTGAAAATGATAAGGGGGTAAATTGTAAACTATATTTCATTTGTTACATAAACTTTACAGATCATTTTCAAATACTCGTTCACATATCATTTGTTTTACCCAAATACTCGTTCACAGATCATTCACCTCCCCCACCACCACCCCCACCCCCACTGCACCACTACCGCCACTACACCACTACCGCCACCACACCACTACCGCCACCATCCCCACCACCGCACCTCCACCGCCCCCCTCCACCGCCACCACCCCCACTAATTATAAATCCTCTCTCTCTCTAAACCTCTTCACACTCTGTGTGTGTGAGAGTTCAGCGCCACCGGCCACACCCCTTTCTTCTCCGGCGAAGGACAATGGACGCACACCCAAACTACATCTGCTTTCTTCACCGGTGGAGGGTTTTGCGGCATCGATTTCAGGCAAGACCGGGTTGATTTCAGGCAAGATATGAAACGATCGCAGAAGAGAGAAAGAAGAGAGAGAGAGATGGGCCGGAGTTGCAGGTTGTGCCGTCGTTGTTCAGATCTAGAGCGAGAGATGGGGCCACCGCATACAGATTTGAAGCCATTTCCGTCGTTGTCGGAGTTGCAGGTTGTGCCGTCGTTGCCGGAGATGGTGCAGAGGAGGAGGTTGTCGGATTTGCAGATGATGAAGATGGTGCAGATTATGAAGGGATTTTCTGGTGTTTCGGAATTTGTTCTTGATTTGGGATTTTCTGGGTTGAAGATGATCTTGATTTATGGGTTTTGATGATCATATTTAAATTTCATTTGTTACATATTATTTACAAGTTACCCCCTTACCATTAACAAATTTCAAAAAATACCCCATCTGACGGTATAAACTGACTAGGTTAGGCATTTTGATGAAAATGGCAAAAAGTGACAAACGTGGGGGGCTAAATAATACCAAACTGTCATTTTGGACGAAAATGGCAAATGTGCCCAAACCTCAGGGGCGAAAATGGCAATTAACTCTAGTTAAAAAGGACTTTTGGAAAAGGACTTTTGGGAAAACGGACTTTTTGAAAAGGAGTTTTTAAAAAAAGTGTTTGGATTAGCTTATTGATGTAAAATGACTAAAATGGGCATTCTTTTAGATATAAGGGGGTAAAGAAATGGTATATTGGTAATTTGTAGTTTGAAAAGTTAAAAGCTGGCCAAGAAGTCACAATATTGTGACTTCTTGAAACCTCCTTTTTTCTTCTTTGCAAAAAGTCATTTCTAAAAGGACTTTTGGCTTAGCCAAACACAAAAACAACTTATTGGCTTTTTGATAAGTCAATAAGCCAATAAGTTGTTTTGAAAAACATAGCCAAACATGCCCTAAACATGCCCTTAGTCTTTGTTTTTGTTTTTAATTGTGAAAAGCAAGATGGGTGACAATGATGAGAACCCGATTCGAAAAAAATCTTGAAGGAGTAGCATATCATTGGTTTCCACTTTTTTACAAAACAGAAAGATATCATCCATCATCTGTGCGTATTTGTTAGGCATAAAGAATCAAACTCACACTTTCTATCATCCTTACGTTAGGGTTCACAATGACGGACCAAAACCCCACCGCCGCCACCGCTTCTCCGATCAACGGAGCCGCCGCCAATGGCGCTGGAACCATCTCCTCTGTTATTCCCGGCTGGTTTTCAGAAATTAGCCCAATGTGGCCTGGTGAGTTTCTTTTTTATTCATATATTATTCATTTGTGTTGATTGTGTTATACTGATTTTGTAGCTTTTTTTAGTTTTATGTATTTGTTATTATTGGTAGTAAAGCTATAATGGTTGTGTGTAGGGCTGTAAACGAACCGAACGAACACGAACAAGGCCACGAACACGAACAAGGCCTTGTTCGTGTTCGTTCGTTAAGGAAATAAATGTGTTCATGAACACTTACCGAACCAGATTTTATGTTCGTGTTCGTTCATTAAGGAAATGAGTGTGTTCGCGAACAGTTCACGAACACAAACGAACACAAATAAAGTTGGCGAACGCGACGAAGGATAAAGATAGATGGCCCAGAGTAGCACTCGAACTTGAATCCCTTATTGTGGAACGGAGGTCGATCGTATTCGTTGATGTAAATAATGAGAAATGAAAGGGAAATGATGCATAAAGAAGGTGAAAGTGGGTTTCGTAGTTTAATTGTTTTGTTAGGGTAATAAAATAAATAAAAGTTTAATAATATAAAAAGTACAAATAAAATATAAGAAAGTACAAAGATCTTCAATTAAAACACAAACATACGAACATAAACGAACACAAATCAACGAATGTTTACGAACACATTCCCGAACACCTTACCGAACGTTCACGAACAAAATCGAACGAACGAGACCCCTGTTCATCTTCGTTCATTTAACTAATCGAACGAAATTTCTTGTTCATGTTCGTTCGTTTATTAAACGAATGAACATAAACGAACTTCCCACCGAACGGTTCACGAACTGTTCGTTGAACGTTCGGTTCGTTTACAGCCCTAGTTGTGTGAGTCATAAATCATTATGCTGGAAAACTTTTTTGGAACAGTTTTTGTATTATGTTATTTTGGGTTTGATTATATATTTATATTAAATCAAATAGCTAGTGATTTAAGATAATTCAACTCTTTTATAATTTGTTAGATTATTACTGGGTCATATGTTAATAATTGTTAATGTACCTTCTTGGAGTGACACACAAAGTATAGCCTGAATGATGACAGTTTCTTTACCTAAGATTGTCAAAGCAAAGGACCTTGCAAATCATATAATTTTACAGCTATATAAGTTGCGCCAGTCATTATAGTTTCGTTAAAATAAAAAAATAAGATGTGTGGAGTTTTTAGCTTACAAATCGAAAGAATGACATTGCTTATGCCGTAGTTGTCAATAGCGAGCGTAACGATCGCTATAGCGCGCTACGTAGCGTATAGGTCTAGGCTCGCTATTAAGGTTGTAGCGATAATAGCGACAATTTTTTTCTTCATATAATAGAAATTAAATACAGCTATAAAATAGCTGGATTTTAAGTATTTTTTAAATATACATGTAAAATAGCATATATATAATATACAAATATTTTTTTTAAGTTTTTTTTTTCAGTGTATCGCTATTTATAAAATAGCCGCCCGTTATTTATCGCTATTCGCTATGTAGCATATAGGTACCTTATCGCTATTTGTCGCTATTCTCCATTAACAATTACAATTATGGCTTATGCTAACATGTTGGTTGATCAGTTATTTCGATGCATGCATGTTCGATATCCGTCTCATGTGGATGCAAATAATTATGCAATGGTTTGACAATAATTGTTGGTGGCCATTTTTGTTTAGAGAAAATTTGAGAGTTACGTGATCAACTTTTATATTTTACATCACTTAAAAAGCGGTTCATGGGCGATTGATGTCATTTTATTATCCTTATATACATGTTGATATCTTTAGTTCTTCATGTTGATGCTAATAATCATGTAATGATATGACAATAATTGTCGGTGACTGTTTTTGCTTAGAAATGCTTTGGTTTTTTGGGCTTAGAATGTAATTCTTGATGTTTGTCAGTTTGTGTAAGGATTTTAACAGCGCCTTAATTTGCATAGAAAAATCTACTCATATGCTATTTGACTTTAAATCTTTAATGTGTTGACTTTCAAGCATCTTTATATAAATTCAAAATTTGAAAATATGTGCACTTAGTGTGTAACAATTGCTTTACAACATAATCTCAGTATTACATGCGATTAAAAAGCTAAAATGTCAATTCAGTTGATCATGTGTTAAAGACTTAAAGTTGTGCAAAGTCAATCATTCATGTTTTCTGGTCGTTTTTTTACAAGCTAAAAAAAGTTGTGAACATTTTTAATGAAGGTGGATTGTTTTCATAGGCATCATAATATCATATATTCGATTTTTCAATTTGTTGTTTCGGTAGTTCATGAAATTAGTAATGTTTGACTCTGCGCGGTTTGACCATTAGTCAAAAGTCTAAAACAACATCACCATTTTTTTGGAAGGATGACAAACAATAAGTATTTGATTATTGCTTTTATATTAGGCTATTTATATTATAAAATGTTGCACTTTTTATGGCACATCGAGTTAATAGCATGGAAAGTTTAATACCATGACAAGCAATTTATAAATAAATTATTTATATTTTTTCGTTGACCGTTTTCTTTATTTTATTTAGGAGAAGCACACTCTTTGAAGGTTGAAAAGATACTGTTTCAGGGCAAATCTGATTACCAAGATGTTATGGTTTTTCAGGTATTTTGTTTTCTAAAATCTAATGCAATCTTCTGTTACTAAAAGCTCATAACCATGTTTACAGTAAGGTATATTGCGACAGTTGTCACTTTTTTTTTTTTAATTTGTATTGTATTATTATTATTAATATGTAATTATTTTCTATCTGACCATTGAATTATTTGAATTCTGTTTGTTTCAGTCTGCAACATATGGAAAGGTTCTTGTGTTGGATGGTGTAATTCAACTTACAGAAAGAGATGAATGTGCGTATCAAGAAATGATTACTCATCTTCCACTTTGTTCAATTCCCAACCCTAAGAAGGTTTTTTTGTTACAGTTTTTTTTAATTCTCAATTTTGTATTTAAAACTTCATGGATATGTGGTCGGGTGCGGTGAGTTTTTCGGTAGAACATGTTACCAAAAAAAAAAACAAAAAATAAATCTAATTATTTGGATTAATTTTACTCTACACGTTGCAGGTTTTGGTTATTGGTGGAGGAGATGGTGGTGTTTTGCGTGAAGTAGCTCGCCATTCATCAGTTGAACATATTGATATATGTGAGATTGATAAAATGGTAGTTGATGTGAGTTATCATATGACCATATGATTTTTAGTATTTTTAATGAATTTTTGTAAGTTTATATGTTTATGCATAAAGCATTAACTTACTTTTTAAATTGTCGCGTTTTAGTTGCTGTGCTTTTTTTTTGTACAAACGAGACAAAAAAGATGGTTTAGTGTATCTTTTGGGTCATTTTGTAACCAGGAGATTTAACCTTTTTCTTGAATTATTTGCATCCAAAATTTGACCTTTTTGACGGCCGTTTTTTTTTTTTTTTTTGCATATAAATATTACAGTTCAAAAAGGCATGTAAAATAATGTGAATTTTTTTTTTTTTGCAGGTTTCTAAACAACATTTTCCTGATGTGGCTGTTGGATACGAAGATCCCCGTGTCACCCTCCATGTTGGTGATGGTATACACATGCAACAAAAATTTGTTTAATAACATCAAATTTTATATGCAATAATATATAAATACCTTGATTTTCTTGTGATTTTTAATCTGTTAGGAGTTGCTTTTCTAAAGGCTGCTCAAGAAGGAAGTTATGATGCTGTCATAGTTGATTCATCAGATCCAATAGGTATACCCCCACAGAAGGTTTTATTTTATATTAGAGTAAAATGCCATTTTCGTCCCTGAGGTTTGACCAGTTTTGTGACTTTCGTCCAAAGGTTTGTTTTTTCGCATCTGGATCCAAAAGGTTTGAAATCTTGTCATTTTCATCCAGCTCATTAACTCCATCCATTTTTCTCTGTTAAGTCAGGGGTATTTTCTTCTTTTTTGTTAACTTAAAGGGCAATTCGGTCTTTCGAATACTTGTACATTATGCTAAATGCTTGTACATAAAGTGAAAAGGACCGAATTGCCTTTTAATTAAAGGGCAATTCGGTCTTTTGAATACTTGTACATTGTGCTAAATGCTTGTTCATAAAGTGAAAAAGACTGAATTGCCTTTTAAGTTAACAAAAAAGATGCAAATACCCCCGACTTAAAGAGAAAAATGGGTGGAGTTAACGAGCCGAATGAAAACGACAAGATTTTAAACCTTTTGGATCCAAATGCGAAAAAACAAACATTTCAACGGAAGTCGCAAAATGGCCAAACCTCAGGGACGAAGATGGCATTTTACTCTTTATATTATAAGGTAATATCTTTGATAATACATCATCATGTTTTAAAATGTAAAAGGTAGCCAATAATTGTTAATGGGTCAGTCTAACCCGACTCACGTATTGAATAAACTTGAATTCAATTTGGGAAACTTAGACGGTGTGTTTCTAACTTTAGGGCCCGCAGAAGAACTGTTTAAGAAACCGTTTTTTGAGTCAGTCGCAAAAGCGCTTCGTCCAGGTGGCGTCATGTGTACTCAGGCTGAAAGCATATGGCTGCACATGGATATCATTGAAGGTATTGTTGAAAATTGCCGTCAAGTGTTTAAAGGTTCTGTTAACTATGCATGGACCACGGTTCCTACATATCCGAGGTATACTCTTTCTGTTCGCTAGTTTCCAATATCACTTGAAAACTTCATGTTTGGATACTCTTTTTCTAGTTCGTTTTCTTATTTCGACAACAATGGTACTTAGAGGTTAATGAGTCAAAAAAGGTTTGGGTTGAAACATCATTTTGTAAGTATGTGATTAAGGTGGCTGTGATAGGGGTGTCGAGAATTCGATTCAGATTCGAAAAATTTGAAATTCGACTCAATTCGATCCGATTATCAAGAATTCGAATTACAAATCGAATACAAATTATGCATATTTATTTATTATATTTATACACACATATAACTTTAATTTGGGCTATAGTATAAATTAATCCATAAATTTTATCTCAGTCCTAAAATAGCCCATTACCAAGCCCAAATAGCCCATAATGAATTTACATATTTTAAATGAATTTGAATCAAAATGAATTTATCCTAATTCGAATTTTTGATCGAATACGAATTGGCGTTTTAATTTGAATACAAATCGAATTGAACAGTTTTTAATCGAGTTCGAATTGAATATGAATTCAAGCAAAAATAAAAATAATTCACATTTTTGAATAACGGGGCCAGATTTGCCACAGCCCACTTGTAATAACGGTCAGATCTTCCATTTTTGATGCATTTGTTTCTCTTAGTGGACCCACAAAATGAAACCATTAATCACCTAAAAGGATTGAAGCAGTATTATTTCTTTTGATGATTGTATTTTTTTTTTCCTGAAAACATGGGTGTTTCTTTCTTGTGGTCAATGTGGTGCAGTAGTATTTCTTTTAATGATTATATATATCTTTCTAAAAGTTCAAAATTTCATTTCATCATTCTAGTTTTTTTTAATAACATGTCACTATATAAACGATAAAAACGTTATCTGATAAAATGATTCACAGTAACAAAGGTGTTTTGTATTGTTTATTTAATAAAGGATAAATTACACTTTTCGTCCTTTATGTTTGTAGCTAGTTGCAATGGATGACCTTTACCTTTAATAATTACAGTCACAGTCCTTTATTTTGAAAACTCATTACATCTTTCGTCCTTTACCACTAACCAGGTTAAAATTTTGAGTTAAGTCTAGTCACAGGAGGGTATTATGGTCATTTCACACTTTTATTTTAATTATTTTTAATAAATAAAACCAAAAGTTCATCAGATATATAATTTCATCCCCCGTTAAACTCTCACTCATCCCCATTTAACTTCCTCTCTATAAGATAGCAGCATAAGCCCACCACCACCGCCACCTGATACATCACCACCACCGCCACCTGATACATCACTACCACCATCATCATCGGAGCTACACCGTCGCCACACACACACACACTCTCTCTCTCTCTCTCTCTCTATCTCTAAACTCATTATCTCATAACATCACAGCCGCAGATCTGGTGGGATTTTGTCAAACCCTAAACACAAATCTGGTGGATTTCGATTCCTGCAAAGAAACTAAAGTGATTTCAGATGGTAGACTAGAATCGATGGTTCTTGGCTTGGAATTGAAGCTCTCCGGTTGTGAAGACCTAGGAATCGAAGCTCTCAGGTCCAACCGCACCACCGTTCATAGATCCAGTTTCACCTTGTTGGATTTAGACCGACTAGTGGATTCAGATCCGCCACAGAACGCAACAACTTAAGCAAGATGACATCAGTTCTTTCAAAAAAATATATTAATAAGAATCAAAATCCTCAAACAATTACAAACCCTTTATCTTCAATTTATCCACAGACTTGTCTCGTAAACGACGCCCGGAGGCGACGGAGTCGGTGAACGAGAGTTCCGGCAACAGTTTCTGCTCCGAACACCATTACTCCGATCGACATGACGTGAAGCTATCGCTCGTGAAAATCCAGTTGTTCGGCATCGATTTCTGCTCCGAACACCGTTACTCCGGTGAACGAGAGTTCCGACAACGGTGAACGTGAGGGAATCCAGTGAAAATCCAGTTACTCCGGTGAAAATCCAGTTGTTCGACAACGGTTTTCTACGCAGAGAAATGTATTGCAGGAGGTGGATGATTATTATGTAGAGAGGGTGGACCTTTATGGTGTTCTAGGGTTTGGGAAGGGGGAACTGGGGGAAGATGATTGCATTTGGGATAGCTGATGTTATATATATGTTAATTTTATTTATTTATTAATTAACATTTTAAATAAAAATATGAAATGACTAGAATACCCTTAAGTGGATAGATATAACTAAAAATTTTAACTTGGTTAGTGCTAAAGGACGAAAGGTGTAACGAATTCTGCAAATAAAAGACTGTGACTGTAATTATTAAAGGTAAAGGTCATCCATTGCAACTAGCTACAAACATAAAGGACGAAAAGTGTAATTTATCCTTTAATAAACAAATTCCTATAAGTAGCTGCTTTTCTTATTTATTGTGGAACGTGTAAATATTATATGAAAACTTTAGGGGCTGTTTGTTTACCTCTTAATGAGACTCTTAATGGTTCAGACCTTTTACTGGTTCAGCACTTAATGGTTCAGACTGTTTGTTCCGTGAGCAGATGTCTGAATGGTTCAGACATTTGCCTCTGAATGGTTAAGTATTATACAGAGTCTGAATGGTTAAGACCTCTAATCTGAATTGATCAGACATTTGCCTCTGAAGGGTTAAGCATTATACTGCCTCTTAATGGTTCAGACCTCTTACTGGTTCAGCACTTAATGGTTCAGACCTCTTACTGGTTCAGCACTTAACCATTTCTGAAATGGTAATTAAGATATGAACTTTAGAAGAATATATATGAGTGAAAATGTACTGCTCAAAAATAGAAGCAAGATTCGTTTTTTCGGACCCTGTATTTTTTATAATTATGTACTTATTTTTCTTTTTTATTTGCAATTATTTCAACCATTTTTAATTATTTGAATTTGAATTTATTTTTCAGCGGGGTCATCGGCTTCATGTTGTGTTCAACTGAGGGACCAGAAGTTGATTTCAAGAACCCAATAAACCCAATAGATGTACAGGAAAACCAAATCAAGTCAACGATACCCTTGAAATTCTACAACCAAGAGGTATTTTCTAAATCATTCTCAAAAAAACATATCAACACTTAAGAGGGTGTTTGAGACATAGTTGTTAATAGCGGCTATAGCGCGCTATGTAGCCATGCGACCAAGTGTCGCTATATGGGTCTTAGCGATCAATAGCGAACTTAGCGACAGTTAGGTTTTTTTTTTTTTTTTTTTTTTTTTTGATAATATCAATTAGATATAGCTATAAAATAGCTGGATTTATAGGTTTTTGTTAAATATACATGTAAAATAGCATATATACAAGGGTATTTTGATGTAATATACATATAAAAATTTTCAAAATTCTTTTTCTAGTGTAATCGCTATTTATAAAATAGCCGTCGCTATTCGCTACGTAGCCTAGAGGTGCCTTGTCGCTATTCGCTATCGACAACTATGGTTTGAGATTGCTACAATTGGTAATAAAATGCAATTTGATGGTTAAAATCAGTACGAAAATGCAAGTTGTTTATATTTTGCACTTATTTTATGGTTGCTAAAATCCAGAGAATATGAAATTTATTTCTGTTTAGTGCCGCTTATTGCGGCAATGAAACACAAGAAGTAGATAAACAGTTAAATTAGTAATCACATTTACCCTCTTAATTTTTCGTTGTCTTTAACTCCGTTAACACTATTCAACGGTTTCCGACTTACAGATTCATGCAGCTGCTTTTTGTTTGCCTTCATTTGCGAAAAAAGTGATTGAATCCAAAGCCGAAAAATAAAATATATAAAAAAAAGAAGTTAGCGAAAGAAGGCAAAATAGCTCATGTGGTTGTTGATTGAAGATAACCATCTTAGATCGATCAAAATTCAAAATTCAAAATAATTTTATGTTTTTGTTTTAGTAATATCTGATTTTATTTAAAATTTCCAGCCCATGATAATCAAGATGCATAGTATCACTTATGTTTTGTGCACAATTTGTCATCTTTCCATAGATTTTATGGGGACTTTTAAAATATTGAAAATTTGAAACCCGATTTCTTGGGCTTATATTCTTCATTAGTCTTTATTTATATGATGGATGATGGGCTGGGCCAGTCCTTTCTCTAATAGGACCAGAGATGAAAATTGGTCTATCACTCTATTGGATGGAGAGTTTGTTTCGACTATCATTATGTATGTTTGCAACTTTGCATAAGGGTAATCTTTTCAGACAACGATTCGTAGATTTTCTAGGATATATACACCACATCTACACTCCGCATAACCTTATGGTTGTGAAGATGTGTACACTTACCTTGGGGTAGGGCTGTTCGAAAAGCTCGCGACTCGCAGCTCGGCTTGTAGCTCGCTTGAGAAGACTAGCTTAAAAATTAGATTTTAAATGACCTGAGTCGAGCTGGCTCATTTGTAACTAAGCCGAGCTCGAGCCAAGCTCGGCTCGGCTCTTTGGCTCGTTTCTAGACTCGTTTAACTTCAAGTTCGTGCTCAAGTCAAGCCAAGCTACCTTGTTTAATTCGGAGCTCAACTCGAGCCCACCCCTGGCTCGACACGTTTATAGTCCTACCTTGGGGACGTATAAGGGTGAATGGTAATGTAGTTGGTGGTTCCCATGAATTATGCAAGAAAGATTCTATTATTCTTTATGAAGGATTGAGAACTGATTCATACAAAATTGTGAGTGAATTTATGATATGACACGGAAAACACAACATGAACTTAACACCAGATTCGTGAGTTATTCGTTTATTTGAGTTTAGCCTGAACGACTTTATGTTAGTTTCAGGTTCTATATATGCTTTTCGAGGTGAGAATCAGGCTGCGTTATACTTTCTGTCTTGGTCTGGTGTTGGTTTTTACCGGTTTGTCTCAAAACCGGACTCTGATTTCTGGGTTATTTTTTCAAGTCAAGTATGGTTTAATTCGTTTGGGTTTTTGGTTTCCAACACTTTAAATCAAGTTTTACACAGCCTTAAGATTTACACGTTTCGTCTGGTTAGTCCATACATCTATGCAAACCATTATTCACAAGATAAATCGCTACTGGTTGGTTTGTAATGTATGAACAAACTACCAATGTGGCTAAGGTTATACACCATGTATGACACTTTTCACTTATCCAAAGATGCGAGCATGTTGGTGCAACGCTTTAGCTACACTTTAGCTACAGATTCCCATGACATGTCAGATAAAGATGGGGCTTGCACCCGGTTTAGTGCTCGTATATGATGTTTTGAGTTCACAACATGGCGACATGAACAAAACACTATAATCTAGCCATCATGCATGTCTTACGGTTTGTACCTTGTCAACGTTACGTTGAACATGTTTTTGATGCTCATACGTTCATGTTTTTCCTAAAATAAAAACGTCTACACATTCTCCCTTTAATAATTTAACGACCGATGTCAAGATAATGTAACATCAACAAGACAACAACCTACAATGCTTGTTCGTAATATATATTTTACTGATAAAAAGATATAATCACTTTAGTAGTACTTTATACCTCATCAAATCTGGTTGATACAAATATCAAGTAAAACATCAATAATACATTGGTGGAAAATTAAAATGGTGGAATATGGAGGTGTAATAATTGTGCTAACTTAGATGAGAAGATAATGTTTGGTTATTTTTTTCAACCACGAGGAACCATTATGGCATTATCCCCTAATAATGCATACAACGTTAACATGGCAATCTTGATCAAAAACTATCTTTATTTTTATCTGTGAGAGATAGAGGTGTGTATCGATCGGTTTTGGTCTAAAATCATACCCGTGATGTCGGTTAATGGATAACCATAACCGATTGGCTATAACGATTTTGATTAATCAGTTTTGAAGGTTATAGCGGGTCGGTTATGAGTGGTTAACCAAGTAGGCCTAGCTAAAAATAACTCAATGTTTTTTTTTTAACATAGAATAAATTCGTATACATATTTCTATACATTAGTATATTAAATAGTATTATAAAAACATATAATCTATAATATTAATACCGATTATTTTTGAATATTCAAACAAAGTGATTAGTGATATGATATATTTATATAAATTTAAATAAACATTTAACCAAAACGGTAAGAAATAACCCATAAATACAAAAAACGTTTAACCAAAAGCATTAAATATTGAAAAAATGGTGAAAAGTCTTAAATCCTACTAAGATTTACTACATGTCAGTTCGGTTATGTTATGGTGGGTATGGAAATATTGATAACCATAATTGATCCGTTACTTTCGATTTTCAGAAAAATTCATTAACCGATCCACCGGTTTTTTATTTGATTCGGTTTTGTCGGTTAATTTAGTTATGAGTTGATTAATTCAGTTTTTTACACACCCCTAATGACACATGACTAAAGTAGAAATTGGTAATCAAGTATATTCATTTAACCCTGGTTATAAAATATGATTATTTCACTTGTAAATGTCTTAATCTATCTTTATTTTCAAGTTTATTTATTAATAATTCAAACAAACAATTTCATACAACAATAAGTAAAACAAAAGAAATATTAACATTACAACCTAACCACAGGGGCGGATCCAGGGGTATTTTGGGGGTTCTCAGGAACCCCCTCGGTTTGGCAAAAAATGGAAAAAATTAATTAAAACCTTGTATGATTTGGAAAAATTAGTGAGAATCTATCAAAAGAAACCCGGTGAAAAAAATTCCTGGATCCGCTACTGCCTAACCAATATGAAGTAAATATTCAAGTTGTTAACTTGTTATCGTGTATTATAGAGCATCGTCATAAAAGATAAGTTTCCTTGATAATATATGAATGAAATGTTGATATGCAAGTTATAGTCATTTGTTACGTTCATTTAAAGCTAAAATGAGTATTAACTTCTGATCAGACTTATCTAATGCTCATGATAAATGATTATTCGGCTAAGTGGGAGAATGTAAGATTAAATATTTATTTATTTATATTTAAACTAGTAGCCATCATTATCATTTATATAATACGGATCAAAATATATTAAAACCTATAATAAATTAGTTGGTAATTGTTGATGGGCCAGATTACCCTAATTAACTAATTGGGTTTCCCCTTGGGTGTATATAAGGAGATTACTAGAGAGGGATTAGGGTTAGACATTCATAACATCAACACTAAAATCGCCCCTCCTCTCTCTCCACTACTACGAGTTCTTCAACCCTAAAGAACTCGGTACTACCATCAAGAACATACATCCTAAAGGGGAACCAGACCAATCTGACGAACATGACGTCTACTTCCCTCTCTGGTGTGTTTACTGGCTTATCAGGTACACAATCATTATTTGTTTTCCATCACATGTTTATTGAATTGATCAACATGTGGTATCAGAGCTGATGTTGATTATATCAATTCAATTAAGGAATTCAATGAATCGATTTGGAAATTAAAATCAATCAAAATTATTTTTTTTTCTTTGATGATTACTAAATAGTTTTTCTTAAAATAATCGAAATCGCTTAAAAACTTTACGGTACTAGTTTCCACCGATTATATTATTATAGTATATTTTGGTTTTGAAGTTTGAGACCATAATTGATTCAATGAATTTTTATCAGTATTGCACTTCATTAATATTAAATTGAAGTCAATCATTTTATGTGTTCATATAATTCATGTTCACATATTCATATTTTAATGTGTGCATTTAAATTAGAATTGGTGGAATAAATTGCACTGAGTTGTTATCGAATGATTCCTTCAAATATTAATCGGTTATTATGTTGCAAATTAACTTGCCTTATTCACGCTATTGCCATGGTTGTTTCTTTTAAAATTACATAATTTTGTGATAAAATCAGGTTTTGATTATATTTCCTAAAGTTGTGTAACTTTATCTCCAAGTTTCGAGTGAAATATTATTTTTAATTTATAATCGAATAACTAACTTGGATAGATAGAGATATTTTCAAATTATAATCAAATCCCTTAAAATTAGCTGATTCAACCTTATCACACTAACAGCTGTTTACAGAAGGTTGGAGATCATCCTTAACGACTCGAGACCACAAGGTTGCGACCCGAAATCATAAAGGGTTTTCAATCTTTACAACTCGAGACCACGATTTCGACTCGAGACCACTGAGGTTTCGACTGGCATTAGTGACTCGCAATCTGATGGTTGTGACTCGAGACCTAAATGACTCGAAACCTCATAATAATTCAAGATGAGTCGAGACCTCACTCGAGACCTCATAACTGAATTGGGATCTCATAACTGAGTCGGGATCTCATAACTGAGTCGAGATCTCACTCGAGACCTAAGACTAACTTGATATCTCAACCTCATTACTTTATTAGGCTGTTTAGTGTAAACTAAAATAATTGGTTTTGTAATTAGATAATTAATCAGAATCAGATAATGTTTTACAAAACCAAAATGGCTTAACTTGGGTGAGCTTCTGATGTATCACTTCTGGCCAAAGCTGATTTGATACATCTATTTATTGCTCAAGTATAATAAAAGCCATGTTGAGTATGCATTACAAACGTGAATGTCTTAATTTCTGGCCAAAGCTGATTTAATTCATTCATGTCTAACATACTTAACACGTGCATAACTAAAGTGACTGTCTCATTTCTGGCCAAAGCTGATTTGTCACGATTACTTTGCACACATGCTTAAATGATTACACTTCTGGTCAAAGCTGATTTGTCTTCATTTAAGTAGAATTTTAACTAAGTCTATTATTTTGATGCTAGTAATAGACATATCACAACTTCTTCAAATTATGATCCTCATATTAATGATCCTTCATTAATCTTATGATCATTTCGTCTGCCTTATTTTAAGTACCCATAACTTTACTCACTGTAATTTTCTTCTATAAATCTATATCTCATCCACTCTAATTCCTAATCCTAATATGTTTTGCTTTACTTAAAGTTTCTATAAGAATCAGCTCTTAAATTAAATCCTTGATTATCCCTTAAGACACGATAATCCTACTGCTCTCTTCTGATAATGATTACTACAAAATAAAAGTAGAGCATGATTAATAGGACAAATCGAACATGATGTCTCTTATGATAATCAAGAACTCTCTAACATAATCTTGCACACTAAAGTTATTCCAGATTAAGTCTTTCCTAAGACTAATCTATAATTGTGGAATAATCACAAGAATTCCTAAGATGCATGTTTTCATTTAAAATTCTAAATTTTAAGGTTAAGTGGCATTCATGAATACATCATAATGTGTAGTACCATGACCCATGAAATTAAGGGCTTACGCATGGAAATAAGCACATTTTCCAGTACATAACATACTAAGATTTTCACTTGTACAATTTTGATGCCTTATAAATCAACTACAACACTCAAAAGTACCAAAGTCAAATGAGTGTGTTAGTAAGCAACATATGTACAAAGAAATAAATGTTTGAAACTGGAAAATAAGATGTTATTCACCTTACAACCACTGAAACCTTAAAAGGGGACAGTTCTAAGGTCCATAGTCAAAAATACAAGTACAAAATTCCAACTTTAAGGTTCTTCAAGGGAGAATCTCACAACATAATTATGCCATTAGACTAGGCATAAGCAACGAGACTATCCATTATTCTAAAGAACAGTTGGATAAATTAATTAGATAGTCACTTACTAATGATATTTAAGTTTGATAATTTTAATATTCCAATTAACACATGATTAGTTGACTCTAGTTCCATACGTTTCCTTACCAGAACTCGACAAATAACTAACAAGAGAGTTAGTGACAAAATTAAAAGTTAAGGCTATAAGAACCATAATAAGCAGACTTCTAACAACGTTTTTCGATACCTTATATATATTCTGAAGATTAGTCAGAATATGGTATCATAATTAAGCAATGTTATGAAGCTTGTGAGGTTTGCATAGTCAACATAAAGTCACACTTACCTTAGAACTCTCATTTTATTTGTTCTAAATATCTGGATAGAAACATTCCTAAGATGAAACTAGATGATACCTTACATTTTCACAACTTTTGTTATCATGCAAATGAGAATTTGACAAAAGGAAAATGAGACCTATAAATTTCATCCATTATAACCGAAATTCATGAGAAATCATGACATGGTTAATGATGATGATTTTTTATCTAATCTCATTCTAAGTGATTTTAAATCATGACGTTAAAAGCCCTAAATCATTATTTGGCTTAAGGAATAAGTATGGGTCCACCATAAGTTATATTTCATTAACATTCGTGAAACTTATTCCAAAATGGAATATTCAGACATAATTCATTTATCAATTAAAGACTATCTGCTTGTATCTAAATCAGTCGCATATGGCCCATGGTCTTAAAGAAATCTATTTATATATGTGTTTAACATGATTTTTATTAAATATGTCCCTAAGTTTCTTATGACATCTGGACATTAAGAAAATCAAGTAAAGTCTAACATATATATGATAGGTTCCCACGTCACATACCTAATTGAAACTTATCTTGTAGCATTTCTAGAGACATCATAGATCAGTGGGAGTATTAAGTGTCTTAATTATAACTTGTAAAAAGTTGCAAGAGATGAGGGAGTGCAAACTTCACGTTACTTCAATTTACACCACTTGTACAAGACACTGCTCATTTTGGCACTGTTTCATCAAACTTGTCTCCTTACAATCTAATGCTACACTTACAAAAGTTTCATTGTTGCTTAATTGTGGGCACACTTAGATTTCTTACCTAAACTAACATAATCCTCAACAAGAGAAACTACAACGATTAACGTCATTAATTTGTGTTTCTCTATAAGAATTTGTTGGTCGTTAAATATTGACCCTAAGCATGCTGAGTTCCTAAAGATTTCTAAGGTCAGTGGGAGCAGTCAAAGTCCTTATCATGACTTGCAAGGAATACAAGAGGCGGGGGGAAGAGTGTCATTAAATTTCACTCCGAATTTAACTCCGATTACACCTCTTGTACACCATACTACACCAACTCTTACAAACTTAGAATCCTGAAAATGATAGCAACCTAACCAAGAGCTAATCCATAAAACTGAAACTTCTAATGAACCCAATAATCAACTCAGGAGGTCATCTAGGTTTAAAAACCTACTAACTTTTATGATTACATAACCTCCCTAACTGAAGTTGAAATGGATTTTGGAAAAGTTTACTGATCCTATCTCTTCAAATTAAGCCATTAGCGTTAATCAATCTTCTAAATGGAATAAAACTGTTTTCTAGTAAAACTGTTTTTATGTGTTCGTATAACGTTTGGGATTTGATTGAATTACCTAAGAGTGTTCATAACTAAACCAAATCCTAATATATAAACGTTAAGACACTAAGAAGCATGATTGATTGTTAAAGGTTATACTTAGGAAGAGATAAATTATCAAAGATTTCTTTGAGGATCATCACTGTTCTAGTAGCTTATAATAGTTTAAAGCTACATTAGATGAACATTAAAAACATTTTTTCCTAATAACTGGCTGGCATATTTACATGTTCATAAAACAACCTGAAAGTTCCAAACTGAAGGTTAAAGAACACTTTATTTGTAAGCCAATAAAATCCATGTATGGGCTAATGCAAACATCATAATGTGATGAAATCTTAACGTAATTATTTTCATCAAGAATCAAGTGGATTAATGTACCTACCTCAAGATGAGTGGGAGCAACTAAATTAAACTTGTCTATATAGATGATATTCTTTTGACAGGCATATGTTACATAAGTCTAAGCATTGCTAACACAAACTTTGATATAATAGATCTCAGATATATCTCTTACGTGATAGATATCATAACATGCCGAGATAGACCTAATGGGACATTAGTTTCGTTCCATAAGTTTAACCTTAAATGGGTCCTTACATATATGTAACAAACATTAATGCTCTCATTTAGAGGATAATAGGATAAACGAGATTATTTACTTACGCTTCATTAATTAGAAGCTTTATGTAAGTTCAAGTCTATACTCGTTTAGATATTACTCACATTGCAACACACTAGATATGTCTAGATAAAAGTGAAGCATCTAATAGAGTATTACAATATCTTTAAAGGAAACGAGAGGCTATAATTTAAAGAAGAAGTGAGAACTCAAACCGGTTGATTACTTTAACTTTGTAATATTCAAAGATGACAAAAATGTAATTTCGGGTATATCTTTACGTCAGCAGACAAAACCTATCTCATGGAGGAGTCATAATGTACAAATATCAACAACCTAAGTTATAATGATATAATATAGTCACTAAATGTTGTTGGAAATTTATCAGTGGACTCATAAGTTTATTAACTCATTATAATTAATATATTGAAGACTTATTCTGATAAAGTCAGCTACCTTGTCTCCTTGAACAGTAACAGTTCGAGAGGTGCTGCATTAAATTTCGATACACAATTAATTATTCGTTTATGAACGAATTGAGGAAACTAAATATTTGTATCGAATACATTCATGATATGCTTAAGGATCCTATAACTGAAGGTCTATTACCCATAAGTCTTATTAAGAGAGCTCATAAAAGAGACGGGTTTTAATTAATGACCATGTACAACTGCATATCGTATTATGAATGACTAACTATTAATTAATTTTCCTCATCAGTTTGATTTTGTATGTCTCTAACATATGTTCTGCCGGTGTAATGACATATAGACAACTATAAAAACAAATCAAACGTTAAAGGGCTTACTTATTTTGATAATAACTGTTAGGGTTTAAATTGAGGCTGTAGTATGATTAATGGGGGTCCTGAATCGAATAATGATTCAACGGCTGTATTTCTCTGCTACGGTTCTTGGTTTAAAGCTAAAATGAGTATTAACTTCTGATCAGACTTATCTAATGCTCATGATAAATGATTATTCGGCTTAGTGGGAGAATGTAAGATTAAATATTATTTATTTATATTTAAACTAGTAGCCATCATTATCATTTATATAATACGGATCAAAATATATTAAAACCTATAATAAATTAGTTGGTAATTGTTGATGGGCCAGATTACCCTAATTAACTAATTGGGTTTCCCCTTGGGTGTATATAAGGAGATTACTAGAGAGGGATTAGGGTTAGACATTCATAACATCAACACTAAAATCGCCCCTCCTCTCTCTCCACTACTACGAGTTCTTCAACCCTAAAGAACTCGGTACTACCATCAAGAACATACATCCTAAAGGGGAACTAGACCAATCTGACGAACATGACGTCTACTTTCCTCTCTGGTGTGTTTACTGGCTTATCAGGTACACAATCATTATTTGTTTTCCATCACATGTTTATTGAATTGATCAACATGTGGTATCAGAGCTGATGTTGATTATATCAATTCAATTAAGGAATTCAATGAATCGATTTGGAAATTAAAATCAATCAAAATTTTTTTTTCTTTGATTATTACTAAATAGTTTTTCTTAAAATAATCGAAATCGCTTAAACACTTTACGGTACTAGTTTCCACCGATGATATTATTATAGTATATTTTGGTTTTGAAGTTTGAGACCATAATTGATTCAATGAATTTTTATCAGTATTGCACTTCATTAATATTAAATTGAAGTCAATCATTTTATGTGTTCATATAATTCATGTTCACATATTCATATTTTAAAGTGTGCATTTAAATTAGAATTGGTGGAATAAATTGCACTGAGTTGTTATCGAATGATTCCTTCAAATATTAATTGGTTATTATGTTGCAAATTAACTTGCCTTATTCACGCTATTGCCATGGTTGTTTCTTTTAAAATTACATAATTTTGTGATAAAATCAAGTTTTAAAATTACATAATTTTGTGATAAAACACTTTACGGTACAAGTTTCCACCGATGATATTATTATAGTATATTTTGGTTTTGAAGTTTGAGACCATAATTGATTCAATGAATTTTTATCAGTATTGTACTTCATTAATATTAAATTGAAGTCAATCATTTTATGTGTTCATATAATTCATGATCACATATTCATATTTTAATGTTTGCATTTAAATTAGAATTGGTGGAATAAATTGCACTGAGTTGTTATCGAATGATTCCTTCAAATATTAATTGG
The DNA here is from genome assembly GCA_030545235.1 of Helianthus tuberosus. Taxonomy (NCBI): domain Eukaryota; kingdom Viridiplantae; phylum Streptophyta; class Magnoliopsida; order Asterales; family Asteraceae; genus Helianthus; species Helianthus tuberosus. Next base: position 3,665,716 of record JARYGA010060438.1, read on the forward strand.
TTATTATGTTGCAAATTAACTTGCCTTATTCACGCTATTGCCATGGTTGTTTCTTTTAAAATTACATAATTTTGTGATAAAATCAGGTTTTGATTATATTTTCTAAAGTTGTGTAACTTTATCTCCAAGTTTCGAGTGAAATATTATTTTTAATTCATAATCGAATAACTAACTTGGATAGATAGAGATATTTTCAAATTATAATCAAATCCCTTAAAATTAGCTGATTCAACCTTATCACACTAACAGCTGTTTACAGAAGGTTGGAGATCATCCTTAACGACTCGAGACCACAAGGTTGCGACGCGAAATCATAAAGGGTTTTCAATCTTTACAACTCGAGACCACGATTTCGACTCGAGACCACTGAGGTTTCGACTGGCATTAGTGACTCGCAATCTGATGGATGCGACTCGAGACCTAAATGACTCGAAACCTCATAATAATTCAAGATGAGTTGAGACCTCACTCGAGATCTCACTCGAGACCTCATAACAGAATTGGGATCTCATAACTTAGTCGGGATCTCATAACTGAGTCGAGATCTCACTCGAGACCTAAGACTAACTTGATATCTCAACCTCATTACTTTATTAGGCTGTTTAGTGTAAACTAAAATAATTGGTTTTGTAATTAGATAATTAATCAGAATCAGATAATGTTTTACAAAACCAAAATGTCTTAACTTGGGTGAGCTTTTGATGTATCATTTCTGGCCAAAGCTGATTTGATACATCTATTTATTGCTCAAGTATAATAAAAGCCATGTTGAGTATGCATTACAAACGTGAATGTCTTAATTTCTGGCCAAAGCTGATTTAATTCATTCATGTCTAACATACTTAACAAGTGCATAACTAAAGTGACTGTCTCATTTCTGGCCAAAGCTGATTTGTCACAATTACTTTGCACACATGCTTAAATGATTACACTTCTGGTCAAAGCTGATTTGTTTTTGTTTAAGTAGAATTTTAACTAAGTCTATTATTTTGATGCTAGTAATAGACATATCACAACTTCTTCAAATTATGATCCTCATATTAATGATCCTTCATTAATCTTATGATCATTTCGTCTGCCTTATTTTAAGTACCCATAACTTTACTCACTGTAATTTTCTTCTATAAATCTATATCTCATCCACTCTAATTCCTAATCCTAATATGTTTTGCTTTACTTAAAGTTTCTATAAGAATCAGCTCTTAAATTAAATCCTTGATTATCCCTTAAGACACGATAATCCTACTGCTCTCTTCTGATAATGATTACTACAAAATAAAAGTAGAGCATGATTAATAGGACAAATCGAACATGATGTCTCTTATGATAATCAAGAACTCTCTAACATAATCTTGCACACTAAAGTTATTCCAGATTAAGTCTTTCCTAAGACTAATCTATAATTGTGGAATAATCACAAGAATTCCTAAGATGCATGTTTTCATTTAAAATTCTAAATTTTAAGGTTAAGTGGCATTCATGAATACATCATAATGTGTAGTACCATGACCCATGAAATTAAGGGCTTACGCATGGAAATAAGCACATTTTCCAGTACATAACATACTAAGATTTTCACTTGTACAATTTTGATGCCTTATAAATCAACTACAACACTCAAAAGTACCAAAGTCAAATGAGTGTGTTAGTAAGCAACATATGTACAAAGAAATAAATGTTTGAAACTGGAAAATAAGATGTTATTCACCTTACAACCACTGAAACCTTAAAAGGGGACAGTTCTAAGGTCCATAGTAAAAAATACAAGTACAAAATTCCAACTTTAAGGTTCTTCAAGGGAGAATCTCACAACATAATTATGCCATTAGACTAGGCATAAGCAACGAGACTATCCATTATTCTAAAGAACAGTTGGATAAATTAATTAGATAGTCACTTACTAATGATATTTAAGTTTGATAATTTTAATATTCCAATTAACACATGATTAGTTGACTCTAGTTCCATACGTTTCCTTACCAGAACTCGACAAATAACTAACATGAGAGTTAGTGACAAAATTAAAAGTTAAGGCTATAAGAACCATAATAAGCAGACTTCTAACAACGTTTTTCGATACCTTATATATATTCTGAAGATTAGTCAGAATATGGTATCATAAGTAAGCAATGTTATGAAGCTTGTGAGGTTTGCATAGTCAATATAAAGTCACACTTACCTTAGAACTCTCATTTTATTTGTTCTAAATATCTGGATAGAAACATTCCTAAGATGAAACTAGATGATACCTTACATTTTCACAACTTTTGTTATCATGCAAATGAGAATTTGACAAAAGGAAAATGAGACCTATAAATTTCATCCATTATAACCGAAATTCATGAGAAATCATGACATGGTTAATGATGATGATTTTTTTTATCTAATCTCATTCTAAGTGATTTTAAATCATGACGTCAAAAGCCCTAAATCATTATTTGGCTTAAGGAATAAGTATGGGTCCACCATAAGTTATATTTCATTAACATTCGTGAAACTTATTCCAAAATGGAATATTCAGACATAATTCATTTATCAATTAAAGACTATCTGCTTGTATCTAAATCAGTCGCATATGGCCCATGGTCTTAAAGAAATCTATTCATATATATGCTTAACATAATTCCTATTAAATATGTCCCTAAGTTTCTTATGACATCTGGACATTAAGAAAATCAAATAAAGTCTAACATATATATGATAGGTTCCCACGTCACATACCTAATTGAAACTTATCTTGTAGCATTTCTAGAGACATCATAGATCAGTGGGAGCATTAAGTGTCTTAATTATAACTTGTAAAAAGTTGCAAGAGATGAGTGAGTGCAAACTTCACGTTACTTCAATTTACACCTCTTGTACAAGACATTGCTCATTTTGGCACTGTTTCATCAAACTTGTCTCCTTACAATCTAATGCTACACTTACAAAAGTTTCATTGTTGCTTAATTGTGGGCACACTTAGATTTCTTACCTAAACTAACATAATCCTCAACAAGAGAAACTACAACGATTAACGTCATTAATTTGTGTTTCTCTATTAGAATTTGTTGGTCGTTAAATATTGACCCTAAGCATGCTGAGTTCCTAAAGATTTCTAAGGTAAGTGGGAACAGACAAAGTCCTTATCATGACTTGCAAGGAATACAAGAGGCGGGGGGAAGAGTGTCATTAAATTTCACTCCGAATTTAACTCCGATTACACCTCTTGTACACCATACTGCACCAACTCTTACAAACTTAGAATCCTGAAAATGATAGCAACCTAACCAAGAGCTAATCCATAAAACTGAAACTTCTAATGAACCCAATAATCAACTCAGGAGGTCATCTAGGTTTAAAAACCTACTAACTTTTATGATTACATAACCTCCCTAACTGAAGTTGAAATGGATTTTGGAAAAGTTTACTGATCCTATCTCTTCAAATTAAGCCATTAGCGTTAATCAATCTTCTAAATGGAATAAAACTGCTTTCTAGTAAAACTGTTTTTATGTGTTCGTATAACGTTTGGGATTTGATTGAATTACCTAAGAGTGTTCATAACTAAACCAAATCCTAATATATAAACGTTAAGACACTAAGAAGCATGATTGATTGTCAAAGGTTATACTTAGGAAGAGATAAATTATCAAAGATTTTTTTGAGGATTATCACTGTTCTAGTAGCTTATAATAGTTTAAATCTACATTAGATGAACATTAAAAACATTTTTTTCCTAATAACTGGCTGGCATATTTACATGTTCATAAAACAACCTGAAAGTTCCAAACTGAAGGTTAAAGAACACTTTATTTGTAAGCCAATAAAATCCATGTATGGGCTAATGCAAACATCATAATGTGATGAAATCTTAACGTAATTATTTTCATCAAGAATCAAGTGGATTAATATACCTACCTCAAGATGAGTGGGAGCAACTAAATTAAACTTGTCTATATAGATGATATTCTTTTGACAGGCATATGTTACAAACATTAATGCTCTCATTTAGAGGATAATAGGATAAACGAGATTATTTACTTACGCTTCATTAATTAGAAGCTTTATGTAAGTTCAAGTCTATACTCGTTTAGATATTACTCACATTGCAACACACTAGATATGTCTAGATAAACATGAAGCATCTAATAGAGTATTACAATATCTTTAAAGGAAACGAGAGGCTATAATTTAAAGAAGAAGTGAGAACTCAAACCGGTTGATTACTTTAAATTTGTAATATTCAAAGATGACAAAAATGTAATTTCGGGTATATCTTTACATCAGCAGACAAAACCTATCTCATGGAGGAGTCATAATGTACAGATATCAACAACCTAAGTTATAATGATATAATATAGTCACTAAATGTTGTTGGAAATTTATCAGTGGACTCATAAGTTTATTAACTCATTATAATTAATATATTGAAGACTTATTGTGATAAAGTCAGCTACCATGTCTTCTTGAACAGTAACAGTTCGAGAGGTGCTGCATTAAATTTCGATACACAATTAATTATTCGTTTATGAACGAATTGAGGAAACTAAATATTTGTATCGAATACATTCGTGATATGCTTAAGGATCCTATAACTGAAGGTCTATTACCCATAAGTCTTATTAAGAGAGCTCATAAAAGAGACGGGTTTTAATTAATGACCATGTACAACTGCATATCGTATTATGAATGACTAACTATTAATTAATTTTCCTCATCAGTTTGATTTTGTATGTCTCTAACATATGTTCTGCCGGTGTAATGACATATAGACAACTATAAATACAAATCAAACGTTAAAGGGCTTACTTATTTTGATAATAACTGTTAGGGTTTAAATTGAGGCTGTAGTATGATTAATGGGGGTCCTGAATTGAATAATGATTCAACGGCTGTATTTCTATGCTACGGTTCTTGGTTTAAAGCTAAAATGAGTATTAACTTCTGATCAGACTTATCTAATGCTCATGATAAATGATTATTCGGCTAAGTGGGAGAATGTAAGATTAAATATTATTTATTTATATTTAAACTAGTAGCCATCATTATCATTTATATAATACGGATCAAAATATATTAAAACCTATAATAAATTAGTTGGTAATTGTTGATGGGTCAGATTACCCTAATTAACTAATTGGGTTTCCCCTTGGGTGTATATAAGGAGATTACTAGAGAGGGATTAGGGTTAGACATTCATAACATCAACACTAAAATCGCCCCTCCTCTCTCTCCACTACTACGAGTTCTTCAACCCTAAAGAACTCGGTACTACCATCAAGAGCATACATCCTAAAGGGGATCCGGTACTGCCTAACCAATATGAAGTAAATATTCAAGTTGTTAACTTGTTATCGTGTATTATAGAGCATCGTCGTAAAAGATAAGTTTCCTTGATAATATATGAATGAAACGTTGATATGCAAGTTATCGCCATTTTTTTCGTTCATTTAGGTTGGTATTTACAAAAGCAAATTATGTTATGCAAGCAAAACAGATTTACCAATGATTTAAGCATCCAATGAATTAAACCAAGAATGATGTATTGTATTGATAATTGTTGATTGTGTCACCTAGGGTTACAAAGGGTCTTTATATATAGAGCTCAATATTACACTTGAATATCCTCTAGTCTATTACAATAACATAACTAGTTTAATATTCTACTACAAGCTAAGCGCAATGAGTGATTGTAGCTTGAAATTAAATAGATTTTTTGTTTTGTTTTTCGCCAAGATCTAGTGGACTAAACCCTGATGAAGGATGAATGTAGGTTGTTTTTGCATTGTGAGCAGTTGTCTTGACCGACTTGTGGTGGCGGCTAACCTACAACTTTCACCTGCTATATTCACACAAAAGTGTTAACTTTTGCGTGCAACTCTAGCATGAATGTGAGCGCTAGTTTTGATACCAAGTTTTAACAAGAAGAGTAAACTGCCAAAATGGACCTTGAGGTTTGGTCACTTTGGCCACTTTAGTCCAAAACTAAAATCTTTTAAATCTGGGTCCATATGGTTTCAATTTTGTTGCCATTTTCATTCAAAATCAAAATCTTGTGAGATTTTTCAGTTAACAATCATCTTTTTTTTTTTTTTTTTTTGTCTTTTTCCTCCTTTTTAATGAAGGGCAAAATGGTCTTTAATGTTTTATTATAACAAATTAAAAAAAAATCTGACAATTTTGCCCTTCACTAAAAGGGAGGAAAAAGACAAAAAAAAAAAAAAAACTGGATGTTAACTGAAAAATATGACTAGCTTTTGATTTTGGATGAAAATGACAACACAATTGAAACCACAGGGACCCAGATTTAAAAGGTTTAAGTTTGGATTAAAGTGATAAAAAGTGACCAAACCTCAAGGACCATTTTGGCAGTTTACTCTAACAAGAATGCTGTATTGTATTGTATTGTATTGTATTGATGATTGTGTCAACAAGGGCTACAAGTGGTCTCTATTACACTGACATATCTGGTCTAATACAATGACGGTTAATATATAAAAATATAAAGTTATTGTGAAACCAATTTCTTGATTATCTAATCGCACCCCTTGAAATTTGGTTAAACCCTTTATTCGTACCCCCACAAAATAATTCCTAAATCCGTGACTGTGTTGAACTAACTTAATATCTTCTGATTAGACAATAGATTTTAACTCATTGATAGTATTGGAAGGATACATGCTCGGTTGGGGACAATCCGGTTGAATGGTGGGGTACTTATTCGAGTACATGTTAAAACACTTGGAATTAGGGGGGCAAAGTGGTACTTTTATGAACTTGTAATTTGTAAACAAAAGGATATTTCATCCATTAGGTGGAGAGTTCAAATGAGAAGAATTTTTTTGTAAGAATAAAAAAGAAGAAATTTCAACCAATAAGAATACTTCATTTTACTTCATTTAATTTTTGTATTTAATGTTAGTGTAAGGGTATATTGGTAAACTTAGATGGATTATTAATTGGTAGTCTTCCTTTTTAATAGCTAACTATATTAAATTTGTAACTTATTTTCAAAATAAAATATTTTTTCAAAAAAAGAAAAAAATATATAATTAAAGTGTAGCATAAATTATGAGGTGTATAGGATGAATTACGAGCTGTGTAGGATAAATTTCAATATGTGGAGGATAGATTTCAAAACGTGTAGGATAAATTTTGACGTGTGTAAGCAAAAATTTGAGTGTGGAGGATGATAGTGTTTATGACTAATTAATTAGTCAAAGATAATAATAAATGAGTTGATAGAAAAACTATTTAATGTTTTACATTTTTACCCTTTGTTCTTTTTCTTCATAATTTAATTTTGAGTAAATTGCCATTTTAGTCCCTGAGTTTTGTCCAAATTTGCCACTTTAGTCCAAATAGTTTTTTTTTGCATCTGGGTCCCTGACTTTTACATTTTGTTGCCATTTTGATCACAATGCCTAACTCCATCCATAAACCCCATCATTAACCAGGGGTATTTTAGGGATTAACTAAAAAGGTTTTATACATTGCCGTTTTGATCCATTTTTTACCCCAGTATATAAACACAATCGCAGACTTTTTAAAACCCTAATTCACCACAACTCATCTTCTTCCACAATTCACCCAAATCCACAGACGTATTCAAGCATAATCCCAGTGACGATTGAAGTAAGAACAATGTGGAATGCTCGGCCTCCTGGTTCACCTTTTAATCCAGACGTGGATTATGGTATGTGTTAAAACCCTTAAAATTTAGTGAAACGATCCCCTGTTTTGTTCGATTATTGTTGTTTAATGGTGTATTTTGATTTTGATTTTCAGCTGACGACCCATAATTGTTCACATTTGAGATACATCATGGAGGGGAATGGGTGGACTTTCCAGAATTTGGGTATGATGGTGAAGTATCGTACATTGACAAGGTTAACCCTGACTACTTCTCTTTGATCATATTCAATGATATGATGTGTGAGCTAGGTTACCCAGAAGATGGACTAGGGGGATTAAGATACAACTTTAGGATTCCAGGAAAATGAAACAACAGCCAGCTGGAGTTGGTTTTTGAGGTGTTTGGGAGATGACTTGGAGCTGCCTCAAAATGGAAATTTCACCTTTATAACTAATAGACAAAAGGTATGTTCTTTGTTGATTTACAAAAGGTATGGCAATTTCAGATGTATAATTGGTTTTTACAACTGTTGCAGGGTTTAATACCTGCCATTCAGCAAGTCTTTCCAAATGCTGAGCATAGATTCTGTCTGCGGCATATTCATGAAAACATGAAACCAAGGTGGAAAGGTGCAGTTTTTAAGAACCTGTTGTGGGCTGCTGCTAGTTCAACAACACCTCAGAAGTTTGAGAAGAATATGCAAGCAATCTTGACAGAGGATAAGGACTTGTACAACTGGCTGAAGGAGATTCCTTCTAAACATTGGTCAAGAGCATTTTTCAATGGTATATTTTCTTGTTTTAATGCTACTGTTATTATCAGTTAACTTATTGATGTGTTCTTGTTTTCTTGATGTTGACACAATGCAGAAAGGCCCAAGTGTGATGTCTTGTTGAACAACCTATGTGAGGTGTTCAACAGACGTATACTAATTGGTAGGGACAGACCAATCATTACCTGTCTTGATTTCATTAGGGAATACTTGATGAAAAGGATAGTAGTAGTTCATAAGATGATTGGCAAGTCCCCAGGACCATTAACTCCCAAGGCCACTGTGATTTTTGAGAAGATAAAGACTGACGCTGCAAACTACACAGCTATTTGGTGTGGCAATGGAAAGTATGAGGTATGGTGTTCTTCACTCAATTAAACAGGCTTCAATCATCCCTTGCATATGTGTAAAGTTGCTTATTTTTGACATTATAGGTTAGTGGTCCTGAGCTTGAAAAAAGGGCTGTGAATCTTGTTGAAAGGACTTGTGGATGCAGAAGGTTCCAGTTAACTGGCATGCCATGTAGGCATGCAGTGGCTTGTATCTGGAACAGGGCATTGAAAGGGGAGGGTAATGGTGTACCAGAAGAGTGGGTAGATAAGGCCTACTGGCTAGAGACATGGAGAGATGTCTATAATCACACCCTAGATCCAATCAATGGAATGGATTTATGGCCTAAAAGCCAATGCCCAACCACTTTAACAGCCCCCAAGTATCATAAGCCTGCTGGGAGACCCAAGAAGAAAAGAAGAAAATCTGCTGTCGAGTTGGAGGAGGTAAACGAGATAATTGAAAAAAGTGGAAAACTGCCCAAAAAAGGGTATACAGTGACGTGTCTTACCTGTGGGGAGAAAGGACATAACAGGAGGACCTGCACTAAAGGAAAGGGTGGGGAGGCTGCTGGTGTTGCTGGACAGGAGGGTGAGGCTGCTGGTGTTAATGGACAGGATGGTCGGTCTGCTGGTCAGGAGGGTGGAGCTGCTGATTTGGATGGTTGTGCAGCAGGTGGTGATGTTTAGGGTCAGTTTGTTGAACTTTATGTATTGTGGTTTAGGTTCTTTTGTTGGATATTAACTCATTTTGGTACAGGCCTTTTGTTTAGGTAATTCACGTCTGTAATGGTTGTGCAACAGGTGTCTTATGGTTTGTAATGGAACAAGTATGTAATGGTTTAGTCTTGTCTTTTGGTTTGTGATGGAAAAACTTTGTAATGAATTAGTATTGTCTTGTGGTTTGTAATTCATGTCTGATGTGCAAATGGTGTCAATTGTGACCCATTTTCAATTGTTCGCCAAACGGCAGAAACCTGAATTTGGACTGACCATACATGTCTAATTAACATAAGCCAAACAACTGTGACCATACATGTCTAATTACAATAACCACTTTCATTATCTTAGATCAACATAAATATTCAACAAAACACTGACCATTTCATTCCATTAAAACTTCATACATTTCATACATTTCACAAATCTTAATCAACTACTCAATTTGCTAAGTAGAACATCAGTACAGAGAACAAAATGACCCCTAAAACAATCTTCAAACTTTTGTTTTCTGAAATGACTCGTTGAAGCTTTTCTTGCAGGTCCCTGTTGTCAACTCCCAACTCGCTATGATTTTCTTCATGATTCAGGGCTACAGAAGACACGTACAAAGGGGGCTCAGCCCAACACACGAACCCACAACTGTTACCTGGACGAGTGCAGCAATGGAAGCGTCGGCCTGGATTTTGTGAAGTCCTCGAGGTACGGATCTTAGTTTCGAACCCACATACACAGTAAACCATGATGATTTCCAACTTAGGGTTTGTACATGAACGATTTTAGACAGGGGACGTCTGTGGATTTGGGTGAATTGTGGAAGAAGATGAGTTGTGGTGAATTAGGGTTTTAAAAAGTCTGCAATTGTGTTTATATACTGGGGTAAAAAATGGATCAAAACGGCAATGTATAAAACCTTTTTAGTTAATCCCTAAAATACCCCTGGTTAATGAAGGGGTTTATGGATGGAGTTAGGCATTGTGATCAAAATGGCAACAAAATGTAAAAGTCAGGGACCCAGATGCAAAAAAAAAACTATTTGGACTAAAGTGGCAAATTTGGACAAAACTCAGGGACTAAAATGGCAATTTACTCTTTAATTTTGTTCTCAAATGAACATTCCCCATCCATTAGAGGGGATAAAGACTACTCAATACATCTTATTGAGACTTGCACCAACCCGTCTTCCTTTTTGTGACTAAAAGTGAAACATGATAAATTGATAATACCGGTTTTTGTTTGATGTGAATTTGTTATGTATCTTAAAGACATGTTGTACAAAAACAAAAGTAATCTAATAGTACTACACCAAGTCTCAAAAAATACATGTAGGTTTTAGTAACGTTTTGCAAACTAGACTATACTTTGACCGATGATTAGATTAGAACCGTTTTGTTTACGACTTTAAAGTTTAGGATTTGTCTACATCGAGGTGTACAAATCGTCTTTTTTTAACCGGTCTGATTTTTAACCGAACCAGTTTTTTTGGGCAAAAAACCCGATTTTAAAAAAACCAGTTTGGCTTTTTAACCGGTTGAAGAAACACATAACTAATCTGGCGATTGGTTTGGGCTTATGCTTTGACAAAAAGGTTAATCTTCTTGGCTTTCTCTGAGTTGTGGGCTTAATCTTCCTGCAAAACACTAAAACACCCCGTTAAGCTCGTTAAGAGGAGGGGAATAGGGGGGTTCTCCTCTTAACCACTCTTCGGCGTGAGAATAAGTATGCGTTTTGTGGAAATAAGTGTGTGATTAGTAGTGAGAGAATAGAGAACAAAATAGAATCAACCTGTACATGAAGGCTCCTATTTATAGCCGGAGTAGTGTAGAAGGAGATAGGCTGATGGGCCTTGAGTCGACAACAAGGAATATCCTTCTTGTCCCCTCTGCCACAATCGTTAGTGTTTATGAGGAAGGATGGAGTTGACGCATGCTGAATGGTTCCACGTGTCCTGATCGTTATCCTTGTTGTCTCTCTGCCATCAGCAGGTGAGTGGAGATAATGGAGCAGATGCCGTCGCACGCTGATTGGTGTCACGTAAGGGTCCTTCTGTACCTTCCTGTCTCTTGTACGATTATTAATCGTGAAGCACGATAGGATACAACATGTTGGACGCTGATTGGTCCATTTCCTTGCCACTCGTACCTTTGTACTGTCCTAGAATACCCTGCACTTCTGCCCTTCGCGCGGCCTCTAGGGCAAACCCGTGTATCCGGCGCGAGGTCCAGGAAGTGGGGGTTTTAAACTAGGAAACTAAGTGTGGGAATTTGGTCTGATGTTTGCTTGGCCCCGCGCGCGACCTAAGTTTCACCTGATTAGTCGGCGCGGGGTCCAGAAAGTAGGCAAATTCTCATAGCAGGAGTATGGTCCTACGCGCGATCTGATTGGTTAGCGCGGGTTTTTGGGACCATACCCCTTCACCGGTTTTATACGATGGGAACCCGAACTGATACTAACCGGTTCGGTTCGGATAAAAACGGTTTAGGCAACAAAAAACTGTTTTTAACCGGTATAAATAGGTTTTTTTTAAAAGGTTTCGGTTTTTAAACCGGTTTCAAACATCAAGCACACTAAACTGTTTACCAACCGCCGGTTCAGTTCAGGTTAAAACCGGTGTTTTAAAAAATGGTTTTTTTGTTCACCTCTAGCGTCAACTATATATATATATATATATTTAAAGCTATCAACATTGGAATATTTGTAGGTTGTACTTGGTGGTCCATCCCGTTCTCATGATACAAACGTCTTGGAAAATGGTTGAAAATTTGTTTAGCCAAAGTTCGACCAATTATCATGAGTTGGTGTGCAACACACAAAAAGCTAACATCAGAAGCTTCCTTACGTCAATCATATGTACTAGGTGTACAACACATTACACATGTAACTATGTAACCATCTTCACATGTATGCCCACTTTCATGTACTTTTTATATATTGAAAATTGATTATTTGCATAAGTAATGAAACGGCGATTGAAAAAAGTTTATTTTTATGGCATCATGATCACAGCGTGTTGGAGCATTTAAAAAGCAAGGAACGGAGCCGTTTTCACCGGTACAATGGCAAACGTGCAAAAACCATGGAAGAGATCAAGTCGCTTAGCTTCCTTTGGATAAAAAATAGGTCTCCGTTTAGATCTGTCTTGGGAAAATATGTGTAGATTTATTGTGTAATCGTTGTTGTTTTGCTAGCTTCTTGCTAGTTGTTGGTTAATGAAATATCGTCGTTACAAAAAAAAGCTGACTTTTTTTTTTTCAAATTAAAATTTTTACTATTACAATCGTGTCTCAAAAGATATACTTTTGCGCCTGTAAACGCAAATCTTTTCCATTTTTGTACCATAGTGCACATACCCCATCACATTACGCTAAACGTCATGGTTGTGTGACGTAACATGTCTCATAGGTACAAAAGAAGTCTAGTTGACGCAAAAGTGCTACTATGCATATGTCGCATAGACATTGGTTTCCGGTATAGTTAACCAACTTAGACTATCTTCATGATTTCACACAACTAGTTGATTTCCCGTCCGCGCGTTGCGGCGGGGACCTAATGTCTGCAAAACGCGTGTCGGCAACGGCAAGCAGATACCGGATATCAAAACATAAATAAAAATGACGTGGTAACGATAGTCACTTCGTCCTAACAAAAACGATTTTAAATAATTTAATATATAATAATAGAACTCACACGTCCTACACGTTCGAAATTCGGATGTTTTCAATTTAGTTATTACGGTGCTAACACGTTAAAATATGGATGAGCTCGGTACCGTTAACAGCACCGAAAGTACCAATCCGGAAAATCATCGAAATTAGGTACCGGCATCGAAAATGCTCGGTACCATACGATATGGTATTCGAAGGTAAAAATCTGTAAATACAGGCATGGTGCTAGACCGGTGTCGAACCGAAAGTAACGATTCTGAAAACGCCAAAAGGTGGGTACCAAATTGGTACCGAGAATGATTGGTATAGTAAATTTGGTACCGATATGATACCAGTTTGATTACAGGATTTGATATAAATTGCTGATCAATAATCTAAATATCCAAGTTAATTTTACATGCTACAATTCAATCATTATAGAAAAAGACAAAAAAGAAAACAAAATAAGTTGTTGTGTATATAAAACCATAGTATTAAAACTTAAAAACCATCGCCTATTGCGCCTAGGCCCATTTTTCAGGCGAGGCGAGGCAGTTGCGCCTTAAGTCGAGGAAATTGCGATTTAATTCTCCATGATGGTTCAGGTGCACATTCCGACGAGATTCCTAGATTCCGGAGAGTTTCCGGCCAAATTTTCTAAATTTCGGCAAGATTCTAGCCAGATCCGTACTTTTAACCACGGAGAACTACTTTTCTACACTAATACACTAATATTTTAGAACTTTTGGTACTAAATAATGATATAAAATGTTATATAATAGATTTTTGTTTATTTTATTTAAAGAATAGTATTCTTTTTCTAATACATAATATACTTTTAATTTTTTTTCATTATGTGATTTATTTTTCTTAGGCCCTTGTTTTTTTTGCGCTTTGCGCCTAGGCCCCAGGTGAGTCCTATGCGCCTTGAGTGCGCCTAGCGCCTTTAATAACTATGTATAAAACCTCATTCAAAAGAAATACAGTTTACTTACGGTGTGTATGAAAAGTAATCTAAACGGTGCAATTACTTGCGTTGCTACATGATTTGATGAGCTCGGTACCAACCAGTACCGAAAATACTGTTACCGAAAATCCCCAAAAGTGGGTACCGGTACCGAATATATTTGGCACGGTACGGTTCGGTACCGGTCTGTACTGGTACGGTACCGGTATTTGAGGGTAAAAACCGGTAAAATCGGTGCCGAACCAATACCGAAAATGTCAAAAGTCGGTACCGATCCGGTACCGAAAATATACCCGGTTTTGATAAATTTGATACTGGTACCCGATACCATTTGCTCACCCCCTCGATGATGTTACTATTTATTGTGTTCTAATGTGTTCTAATTTTAATATATAGGTAATTTTAATATATAGGTAATCCATTAAGAAAGATGTGTCCTTTTTAATTTTATGATTGTTATTTTAGTGAATAAAAAGTAACTTTTAAAATTAAAATTGGAAAAAATCGATAACTACCGTCAAAAAATCCAAGAAAACTAATAAACGATGAGAAGGAAGCCTAACATGATAATGCCAAGTGGGGCAAAACATTTTACTCAATTATGGTAATATGTTTATCATAATGTACTATATTCATGACTGCTATTTTGATGCTATCAGCTTCTGACCCAATCATAAAATTAAAGTTAATTTTATGATTGTTATTAGAATAGTTTCTACCTATTTTGTATCTAACAATAGAAAGCATGGTTGTAAAAATCTAGACTAGCCTTCGATTAGTCGCCGATTAATTGCTAGTCTCAGGTTCACCGAGTAATTTTTATCCAATTGGTCAATTAATCAGTAGGCGGTCAACATTGGTCAAATCCAGTCCTAATTAGCCAAAAATCGATGGTGGTCTATCGATTCCAGCCAAATTTAGGCTAATTTTTTTACCAAAACTAGTAAATACGGGTCGATTAAGGTGTTAAAACATGTCTACTTAAAAAATATACATAAAAAATGTGTGTATACATATAAAACTGAGAATTGCATATAAAATCTCAATACGATTAATCCCGATTAATCGCTAGTTGGTACATCACCGGCCGACTAGCGCCTAACAACTTTTACAACCTTGATAGAAAGTAGTTAAGTTAAGAGTAGTTTTACAATATACTTCCCCCCTCTAGATTTTGCTTAGTTTAGATTAATTTTTATTTTCTTCACATTTTATTCTTTATTACTATGATATTTCAAACAAATCATGTGTTTTATGTTTATACACCAAGAGGATTTGAATAGTTTAGGGAAGTCTTAAAAAATGTATACTCTTGGTTTTGATAATATCAAGATTGACATATGAGCCAAGGGTATGCATAAAAAACAAAACTCTCACAATTAGATATTATCTTTACTGACTACATTATTATGTTTTGGATCTGACAACCAAAAGATTGATGAGAGGGAGTTGTTAAAAATAAAGTAGGATAGTTAAAATTTATCGCAATCTTGTTGTATAAGGCAAATCAAAGATCTTAACCTTTATTGATGATGGTTGAGACAACTTTAGACGTAAACATAAATACCAAATGGCTTGTAGTCTGACGGTACCAATATCAAATAGCTTGTAGTCAGACAGTACCAATAAGTGTAATAGTTGTTGCCTCTCAAGTGGTTGTGTGTAGGGGTGTTCTAAACCAAATATCCGAATATCCAATTTTATATTTATTTTCAAATTTTTATTATTTTTTTAATATTCGGAGCCTGATATTTCAGATAGTTTCGGATATTCAAATATAATTTTTTGAATATTTCGAATATTCGATAAAAAAAATAAAAATTAATTTTTTCGGATATCCGACATATCTGAAAAATTTTGAAAAGCACTATCCGAATCCGAAACGGATAGTTCGGATCAGATTTTCTGATATGGATTCTTTTAAGCATCCCTAGTTGCGCGTTCTAGTCCCATATTGGACATTTATGTAAAATTTACTAATTTAGTACGTGTGATTTTGGTGTTCTAGCTAAAAAAAATATAAATATAGTTTTTCATATAATATTTACAACAAATTATTAATGATTCTGTAAATTTATGAACTTCTGTTTTTTTTGTTTTTACCCTGAAAGGAAAAGATTTTCACAGGGAATGGAAAAGGTGAGAGCATATATATGCGTATCCTTTCATTTGCTTTCCCTTCTGTTTGTTTGCTTTTTTTTTTTTTTTTTTTTTTTTTTTTGTGGGTATAGAAGCAAAACTTGTCGAAATATTTAACCAAAGATTTTGACATCTTATGCATTCACGTGACACACCCACATATATTCTACGAAATTCCCATCCATGAATCCATTCAAGTAATTGAAAAAAAGAGCATCTCATTAAAAAAAAGTAAAATGAGAAAATTGGGTATTTCTGATTTGGAATTTTTTATCGCTAATTTTGGTCGAATATGGTGCATAAATAGTTGTGTTTGAGTTCATATATGAAGACGGTAACAAATAGTCATTTTTGTAGTAGTGCATAAATTAGTTGTGACATTCCCAAAACTAACTATAATTTACACGTTTTTGAACTTAATGTATGTTTGGCATGGAGCTTTTAGGAGCTTTTAGGGGCTTCTAGCTTTAAGCTTTTAAGAAAAAACTTATCTTCAATAAGCATGGAGATTTTAGGAGCTTTTAGGGGCTTCTAGCTTTAAGCTTTTAAGAAAAAAACTTATCTTCAATAAAAAGCCTTGTTTGGTTAAAGGGACTTGAAGCTTTTAGGCTAGGAGCTTGAAGCTTTTGGTTGAACGCTCCTGCTAGTAGCGTTTAGAAGGAGCTACAAGCTTTTAGGGGAGTGGGGGTGGTCACTAGTGATAGAATTCTATCACTCCCAATATCCGATCAACTCATGCCATGTCATCACCCACTATTCTATCACTAGTGATAGAAATGTAGTGGGGGTGGTCACTAGTGATAGAATTCTATCACTTCCAATTTTTTTTAATTTTTATTTTAAAATTAGAAATTAACAATAAAACACTAAATTATAAATTTCATTAAAATTAAAAAATAAATTACATAGCAAAATAAAAAACAACTAAACATTGGGAAAAAAAAAACTTAAATTAAACGGGTGGCATCTCCCAACCCCACCTTTCGCAAATCTCGCGCTTTTGTTGAATTACAACCGATTAAACGATTCGTCGAGATGGGCAATTAAAATTTATATAAAGATGAGGGACTTGAATTGCAATTAAAGGAAAGCTATTTAAAAATAGCTAACAAAAGTTGAGGGACCTGAATTGCACTTTTCATCAAACTTGCTATTAATTCAATTGCTAAAAGACAAAACAATCTGAATTGCACTTTTCATCAAACAATCTTTTCACGCGTTATGGTTTCAACGAGTTATTTTTTTAACGAGTGATAGAAGGAGTGGCGGCGGTGTGCGTTATCTTTCCACGCGTGGTGGGAGGTCCATCACGGACCGCCCCGCCTCCCCTTAAGGAAAAAAATGACTTTTTTAACCTCTAAAGATAATAAACTTTTTAATGAAAAAACTTTTTAAATTTTTAGTTATGTCCATTTTGGTCACTTTCTAAAAAGCTACCAGCTAACAGCTTCCGGCCATTAGCCAACAACTACTTTTGCCAAACATACCCAAAGTCTCCTAAAATAAGAATTCGTAAGAAGGGTATCATACGGACTCTGATTGATCTCATTCAAGCGGCATTGGAACCGTCTCATCGAACTCTACGATGTGAGATTTTATGTTTTTGTTTTTAGATGTTTAGCTTGTAGATTTTAGACTTTTTGTTTACATCATTGTGTCTTTTTATTTTTCATTGTGTTTTTTCTATATTTGCGTCATTGTGTCTTTTTCGTGACTCATTGTATCTTTTTGCTTCGACATTGTGTTATATTTTTTGGCATTGTATTATATTTTGCTCGACATTTGTAACACCCTAAAACGTATTTGACAAAAGTCGCAGCGGAAATACGTAGCATAAAATTTTCTTTCATTATAAACATCTTGACGTACTTAAATTCATTTTTAAGGTCAACTCTTTTACAATAAATACATTTATGGAACTTATTTACAGTAAGAAAACATAATTTTGGCTTCACCCAATTCTGTACACAAACACTCCCGTACAATCTATCTTGTGACTCGATCTTTGATCACTCCTCTTCAATTAGGATAATCTGGCTCGAACGACCTGCACTCACCAAACATATACAAGGCATTAATATGTTATCAATATATACGATACTTAGCCTTGGACTATTCCCGTTCCATTATTCCTTTACATTAAACGTTCCCTCTGTGTACCTCACCTCTGGTGAGCCTTCGTTACTGTACCTGCATTACACCTAAAACACCAGGTATACGAATAACAACGTAAAACTTAATCATGCTGAATGACTTACACACATACCTAAACTTCACACATATTATCTCCATACATACATATGTACACACACACATACAAGCCAACCGACATGCATATCTACATATATATACGTCTACATCATTATATACGTATCGGCATATGCACATATCTACTCCATTGCGTACAATCATGACATTATACATATCTACATACGTACATACCTATCTACACCTAAGCATACACTTAATCTTATAAAAACGTAATTTAAAATAGTCATACGCAACTTAAAATGCGTTTAAGCGAGTTCCCAAGACAAAACGAGACACGAAAACAATTTTCGGAGAAACATAGCCCGTCTCGACGTGATTCCTATGCTTTCATTTCATCGAAATCACGCTCTTATTAGCATACTCATTTGTACATGTTAACAATCACATCAATCGCATATTTCACACTTAACTTTCATTAGTTATTTCTAACAAACATAAAACATATAATCAACTTCATATCCTTTCAACTCATGTAATTCATCATGTAATCACAATTAACGCATATTAACATAACATGTACCAAACGACTTCCTATAATCCCACCTTTACGACAACGAGTCAAATCATGTTTCTTATACTTAGTTGACTCTCAAGAGTCAACTATTAACCATATTTAACTATCGACTTATCATCATATACTCGTAACATCATAGTCGACTATACGGACAACACTATATACATTTTATCATACGCTTAGTGTGTGTACTTCCTTTTAAGCATAACGTACAACTAATTCATGCATAATTCTTCTAAACTCATACATAACCCATCAAAACCTACTACTAATCATCATGTATCATTCCCAAATAAGCATCAACCATATCATCATCATATTTCTCCTAATTCATCTAACAAGAATTCATCATACCCACATAATACATCAATCTTTCAACAAGACTTTTACATAGGTGGTGATTCTAGTCATTATCTTCACCCTAACTAACGGGTTTCATCTCTAACCATCAAATTAACACAAACCATACGTACCACATGTTCTATACGATGATCCTAACCCTTGTACATGATTAATTTCATATTAACTCACGGATTTGAACATAACCCACTTCACACATGATCACAAATCTTAGATTTAAGACATACCTTATGATCCCCTCGTGAAGGTGATCATTAATCTGTGTTCCTTCTTGAATTTAGGCTTCGATTCACCCTTCAATTTGGTGATTTAGTTAAATTAGGGTTTGGAGCTCTTGAGAGCTCCTGAAGCTTCAAGAACACGCACGTATGTGTGTTTGTGTGTGTGTATAGACCTTTTTAATTAGTTATCAACTTTCATCTGTTCCACTTTAGCCCCTCGGGTTTGCCTTTAAAACATAACGTGCACTACTTCCATCTTTTAATACTTTTGACCATACCCTTAACTAGGTTAAATAGCCTAGTTATTTATCCCATAATATAACACATAAGGACATATTGCGAATATATAACATTTGGATTTTTGGGGCGTTACAACATTGTGTTATATTTTGCGATCCATTGTGTTTTTGTACACTTCTTATTTTTAGAAGACTTTAAAGAATAACTTTACCCTTCTTTTCACACGTATCAACTCTTATTTTATTTGAAACTTAATTATGTTCATCACTGATAATGGTCAAACACATGGAGAGAGGTAAATAATTTTTAAAAAATGTGATTGGTTGAAAGGGGTTGGGGCCCATCATTAACTCTCTCTCTATCCTCTTCTCATTCTCTTCTCTTTCGATTTCTCACTCGGTGAGTATATACACCGCCTTGGCCCCTCACCGATCACCGCTCCACCCCTGGCAACACCTCCCCGCTCGGTAAACTTCCCTCCCCGCCCCACTCTCCGCTACCATACCTTCCACCCTTACACTATCACACAAATCACTGTATTCTAATCATATCATAACTGATAATATGTGTGTATATATTATGTATGTAGGTATATCCTCATGCAAGTACATATGTATGCATCATATATGTATACGTCATGCATGTTTCTTTTTGACCTACAATTTCAAGATATATCTAGGATAAATACACTAATGCCTTCATCTTCTAAGATTTAAGCTCCTAATGTTTTGGTTAAAGAGCACACCACTTAACCACTAGGATATCATATTCGGTGCAATGCATTATGCATGTAAGTGAATGTTTATGCTATTATGTTAATGGCATGTTGGAGTATTTGAAAACTTCGCAATGAGTTCGTCTTCTCGGGCAAAATGATCGAAATTGCAAGGCTTATGGCGGATATTAAAGCTATTAGTTATATTTAGTGAAGAATAGAGAAAATGTTTTATGTAGAATGGGCAAATTGATTAGCTTTTGATTTCCTCTAAGGGTGAGAGGGGCACTCCCCTCTTAGGAGAGTCCCCTCTCTTACGCACACCCAATCAGGTTATGCCACGTCAACTCCCCTCTTAAACTCCCCTCACACCCTCAATTTGATGGCGGCACTCCCCTTGTTTTTTTATTCAAAAAAAAAAAAAAAAATGTTTTGATTGGTTGAAAAAAGGCTGGCCCACCATCTTTCTCCCATATTCAATCGGTAACCTCTCACCGATTCCCCCCTAAGAGGTGACTCCCCTCGTTGATGGCGGCGGTGTTCCCGCTAGGTGACTTGGGTCACCGAATAGGGTTACCGAGAGTGCCCCGTTCACCCTAAGTTGTATATATATTGTTAGCGCTTTGGTTTTTAATAAAATCCGCCGTTAAAAGAAAATGTTAAAATGTATGTTTATTTGAGTGTTTTTATGATTTTGGAAGGTGTCTGGGAACCGCAGGCACACCACTTTCGTTGGAAATTGAACATTTTTTTGTATATATTAGAAAGATTAAAAAATAAAAAATACAGAGTTGGGGACAAACCAATCACTTGTGCTTATAGGGGTTGTGATTTTTTCAACCCAAAAATTTCACTGCAATTCATGTATTTGGATTTTAATAAATAGAATTAGACAATTTCAGAACAATTTTAGACATTCCAAAATATTAAAATATGATTAGAATAAACAGGAGATAAAAATAAGCCTAAGCTTAAGAAGATTTCATTGGAATCTTTGGAGGAGTGAGATACTGAGATTTTTGCCTCCTTTCTTATCTGCAAATAATTGTGCACGTATATTTGTATGTATAATATATATGTGTACACATGTGAATGAATTCATGTACAACCATTTTATGTCATAACATTACAATTAAAAATTTAACACTACTGAAAAAAAAAATCTTCACCGATAAAAAAAAATCTTCACCGATAAAAAAAAAAAAATCCCCGCTGGGTTAAACAAACTGACATTAGTGACAGACCGTTGGTGATGTGTCAGTGAAAAATACATTAGTGACATATAATTAGTGATCCGTCACTAAACATTTTGTCGTTGATCAACCAGTAATATGGTCACCGGTGATCTGCAATGTGTGGCCTTTGGTGATCTCCGTTAACATTGGTGATGTCATTACCCATGCCCGAAATAAACACGAAATTCATCAATAGGGTACCGGTGGTTAGTATCTTTACCGATGGATAAATAACGGATCTTCTTTCCATAAAATTATAGGATTTTTTTTCAAGTTGTGTTGAAAGAATTGATATATTAAAAGAGTCATGCCATAAATTTAGATAGTGATTATCTTGATGTTTTAAATTAGTAAGTATACTTCGACATTTTGTTTTGTTATATAAAGTATAGATAGAAAATAGATATAGTTATAGATATTTTAATTTTTTTTTTAATAAAGTATAGATAAAATACAGATATAGGTATTTCTTTTTTGAAAAAATGAATAACTTGATGGAAGGATTCGGTGGCCATAGCATCATTCTCTCTTAAAAAAAGACCATATCATGCCCATCTCCCAATTATTATATACCTTGTGCCATTGTAAAAACCTCACAATCCAATTTGTGACGTTTTTATCTCCAAGTTTTATACTTTATTACTGAAACATGAAAAGTTATATAAAATTATAAATTTTGTTTTAAGTTAATGTTTTATATTTTATCTAAGCTTTCGTAGGTACTTAATTTATTATATATACAACTTAATTCTTGACCATAATAATAATAAAAACAATAGTAATAACAGTAATAATAACAACCAAATATACAACTTAATTATTGACTGTAATAATAATAAAAACAATAGCAATAACAGTAATAATAACAACCATATAGTATAAGTGGAAACTCTAAAGTGTCAGCAAACCAAATACCGTAAGTGAAAACTCAAGGATGCGTATAAGGTTATGTGTTATGCATTGTCATCTTAGCATCAAATTAACAACTCCTCTCATATATCCGTCATTCAACACATGTTATACCCATTCTTCACCATTTTTCTATATTTTTAAAATAATATAAGGGAACATATTGTGAGGAGTTTGGGAGCGTGACCACGCTCATCGCGAAAAATCACCGGAGGCGTCGTGATGTCCCCCGTCCTTTCACCTCGACACTCGATGGAAGATCCTTAGGGTATAACAACCATTCTAACAGATAAAGTTATTGAAATGACAAGTTAAAAATAAAGAATAAAAAGTGAAGTAGTATATTATTATTTAAAAACATGTATGTTAAAAGAATAAATGTGCAACCCAAGAAACAGTGTCTTGATCATCTTATGTCATACTACCAGCGTTTGTCCCTGCAAACTCCATTATAGGCATCTCTTTCATTTCCATACATAATTCCATTTCTTTTGTTACCTTTATGACCCACATAAGATATTGGGCAAATAATCCACCTGTTACTTTTTTTTTTTTTAACGTCCAACAAAATATTTTATTAAACACAGTGGAATAAAGAAACCTTAGCCCACAACCATATTTACACAGCAATGCTACAGAAGCATATTAGCTCCAAAATGGAACTACCACCCCACTTTATACAATTTCAAGCCACCTCAGACCTCTCAGTTAGGGCTGCAAACGAACCAAATATTCGGTGAACAGTTCGTGAGCCATTCGGCAGGAAGTTCGTTTGTGTTCGTTTGTTTATTAAGCAAACAAACATGAACAAGAAATTTCGTTCGTTTAGTTAAATAAACAAGGGTCATGTTCGTTCGTTTATGTTCGTGAACGTTCGGTAACGTGTTCGATAGTTCATTAGTGTTTTTAGTTTTTATATTTATTTGAATACTTCAAAATTCCGACAAATTAAATATCTAATAAGCGTCAGTGTATTATATATTCTGTTCATAAACGATTGTTTGTGTTCGTTTGTTTTCATTTGTGGTCATGAGCATTAGTTTGTGCTCATTTGTGTTCGTCAACGTTCATTTTTGTTTGTTGCCTAAAATTAACAAACAAACACAAACGAACACGAACAAATTCATTTCCTTAACAAACGAACACAAACATAAAATCTCGTTCAATAAGTGTTCGTGAACGCTTCACGAACACATATATTATTCAACAAATGAACACGAACAAGGTCTTGTTCGTGTTCGTTCGGTTCATTTGCAGCCCTACTCCCAGTTAATACATGCAGACTTCGAGCACGAAGTCTTCTGAGGGATTTCACCTCCCCAATTGTCTTCTGAATCGAGCACGGGATCTGGTCAAACACAACTGCGTTCCTACTTCGCCATAGGCACCATAGTGTTGTTAGGCATACCGCGCGCAAGCCTTTTTATAAAATAATACTACATAAAATAAAACAAAATAGAATTACATAAATATTGTTATATGTTTAAATAGTTTGTCTTGTTTGCAACTAAGTAACTAATATTATAACTTTTGGGTTCCAGTTTCTTGTTGGTCTGGTTTTCTATACTTTTATAAACGTCTCGCCATTCAAAAAAAAAAAAAAAAAAACTAACTTCACACATATATTTTTCACCAAAAGTAAAACATAATTCAAACTTATAACCTTTTATATAGAAACTTGACGGCCGTTTGTGCATATATAAAAATGAAAAATCAAGTTTATAAATAGATACGCTATATATGCAAGTGTCACAACATACCCATAATGAGTCTTAAGTGGAAAATTTTGAGAACCCTATAAGCATGTTTAGGTAATGGATAGAAGATAAGTATATAGCAGGAAAAAGAAAAGGATGTAGTTAAAAAAGGTTTAAGATATTACATTTAAAGGATAATTATATATAATAAATGACTGTGTTTTTTTTTTTTTTTTGCAATTTACTGTGTAAAGAACTAAATAAGTAATTAAATGTTATGTAGTTGATATAAAACTTTAATTATAAATATGTATAATAAAAGAAGTATAAAAATACAACAATAGCTGTATTTATGAATCACCATGGTAAAAAAATGTTTGAATGGTCAAAAGCACTATTGTAAATGTCAGACCACTACTTCTTTTTGGTCACTAGGGTTGGTCCAGTTCATCACTCAGACTAAAGGGTATGGAGAGGATGGGCTTGGAGGGGATGAGCCGTCACGTAGGCGCTACGTAGGCGGCTCGTGGGGGATGGGCCTCCTTCACATTTGAGAGGGATGGAGGATGGGGCTACCCCACCTCATTATTTTATAATTTTCTAAGTGTTTAAATTGAAAATGGATGAGATAAAGGGTATTTAAATTGAAAAAGGATGAGAGAGAGGGTATTTAAATTGAAAAAGGAAATATAATATTTAAGTGGGGCCACATCTCATTCGGCTGGGGTGAACCGATTGGGCCGAGCCGACCCTAAGGGGGGCGGTGTGGGGGACCGGCTCCGGTCCTAGCCGGGCCTAGCCGGCCCCCATACCCTTTAGTCTCACTCAGATTCTACTATTTTTCTTTCAGTTTTTACAAGTAACTTTACAGAAAGTGAAAGGAGAAAGTTATTTGAAAATAAATTAAAGAGTAAATTACTTTTTGAGTCTCTGTGTTTTAGTAGTTTTAATCACTTGAGTCCAAAATAAAAAAAAGTTTAACGTTCTGAGTTCCTAGCCATTTATTTTATAACGTTTTGAGTCCAATTTTGTTCATTTTATAACGATTTGAGTCCAAAAAATTGGGCTCAAAAGGTTAAAATTTGGATTCAAAAGGACTCAAATGGTTAATGAAAATGCTTATAAGGACTCAGATCGTTAAACTTTTTGCTTTTGGACTCAACTAGTTAAAACCACTAAAACACGGGGACTCAAAAAGTAATTTACCCTAAATTAAATTCTATCATAATACAATATAACAAGTAATTTGTCTTAATCTATTTTATTAATTTACTTAAAATTATATATTATTCAATCATGTCTTGTAACCAATTAAACTACAATCGTTACTTTATTTAATTACCTATAATTTGTAAAAAAATTCTAAATATATAACAGCTTTTTTAATTTATATTTATTGATTAACTTTGTTCACATTGTATTATAAAACTAACTAGTTTATGAAAATTTAAAAAAAACGTTATTTTAATCATAGTTATTAAAGCGAGCGCTCAGCCGCAAATAAAGCCCCGGGCCCAACAAATCGCCCTGAGTGCGTCTCGCGCCTTTAATAACTATGTTTCAGGTCATAGCCATTAAAGCGAGCACCCAGGCGCGCCTAGGCGGAAATAAAGCTCCGGGCCCAACAAATCGCCCTGAATGCGACTCCTGCCTTTAATAACTATGATTTTTATACAGTTTAGTATATCAAAAATGTTATAGCTTGTTAAAAAGTAGAAACAGCTTTTTAATACTTATATTATATTAATATACAAATTCAGTTTTCATTAAATAAACCTTCTGGGGTAGCCCAGTTGGCCAGCCTCACCCACCCTCTCCTTAGAGGTCCCGGGTTCGAATCTTGGTGTCCGCATCCCATGGCCAAGCTCTTCGCTCTCGGTTGGGTATTCACCCCCCCCCCCCCCCCAGTTTTCTTTAAATAAAAAAAATAGGTTATTCTTATTTCCTGCATAGATAAAAGATAAAAAATGGATCCAAATAAAACTTACAAGCATAAATGCACCGTAAGTAGTTGTCCTACAATGCTACTAGGGGCTGTTTGTTTACCTCTTAATGAGGCTCTTAATGGTTCAGACATCTTACTGGTTCAACACTTAATGGTTCAGACTGTTTGTTTCACGAGCAGATGTCTGAATGGTTCAGACATTTGCCTCTGAATGGTTAAGATTTATACAGAGTCTGAATGGTTAAGACCTGTAATCTGAATTGGTCAGACATTTGCCTCTGAACGGTTAAGCATTATACAGGCTCTTAATGGTTCAGACCTCTTACTGGTTCAGCACTTAATGATTCAGACCTCTTACTGGTTCAGCACTTAACCATTCAGATGTTGCCAAACAGCCAGTGACATAATATAATGATGTACGTGATAATACTGTAAACAAAGTTTTGTTTGTAGCAATAACAAAGTTTTGTTTGTAGCAAAAATATTAATTGTTCAATAATCAGGAAGTAGGGTGCAGGGGGTAGGGAGCTGAGTTTACTAAATTTTCATGGGACTGAAGATAAGAAGGGTGTCAGTGTGAAAAGAAAGTTTGGTATGTGTTTGTGAGAGAGGACATATAGATATATATATGGTGTATGTAAATTTGACTGATGATGTGTAATGGTGTGGAAAGAATAAGGTTTGGTCATGTTGATAACTCATAAGACTGGGGATCCATAAAGATACATGATAGTACATGGCCTCACTTACATGCTGTCGGTTGATACCTTACATTTTATAGCATTTTAAATTTAAATTGTACTAAAAACAATTTAAAATAACATCAAAAACCGAATGTATAGAAAATTCCACAACTAAAAGGAACTTAGCCTGAAACCAAATTATTTGTTCTTAGGACTGATTAGTATTAAGCACCCCTGTGTTCTGGTGGAGCCATCAACACTGGACTTGCGGCGTGTAGGGGTGAGCAGAAAACCGAAATAACCGAACCGTAAGCGAAATAACCGAAAAAACCGAACCGAAACAAAAACCAACGGTTCGGTTTTCGGATTTTTAATAACCGAAAATTTCGGTTCATTTTTCGGATAATCATTTTCAATAACCGAAAATAACCGAATCGAACCGATAAGTTTTAATAGTATACCAAATCTATATATTTTTATGTTTAAATTGTTTAAGTGTTTACCCAAGCTACTAAGAATTATTAATTTTATTCTTGTTTGTTAAATATTTATAATAAGAACATTATCATCTTTATTTATCATTAAAATTATCCATTGTTTACAAGAACTAACAAAGTTTAATATAAAAATTAAATGTTTTTCAAAATATTATAAAAGAAAACGTCTTAACAAAAACTTTGGAGAAACATTAAAATAAATTAGAAGGTTAGGTTTATGTGAATAATATTAATTTAAAATACTAAATATATTAACTTAAAGGTAAACATTTAAGAAAGATTCTTAAACTTTGAATTATACTTTTAAGCTTTGAATCTTACATAATTTGTTTCAAAAACCGAAAAACCGAACTAAACCGAACCGTTGCTAAAACCGAAATAACCGAACTAAACCGAACCGTTGCTAAAACCGAAATAACCGAAACCGAACGGTTTTTAAAAACCAAAAACCGAACTTTCGGTTATGGTTTTGGTTTTACCAAAAAACTGAACCGAACAATGCACAGCCCTAGCGGCGTGTTAATGCGGATAACTTAGACCGAAACGTAAAACACAGAAAAAAATAACTAAGTTGATTTAGAACCCGCGCGTTGCGACGAACCTGTCAAATGGGAAAAAATAGACGTCGTAAAAACGTTGAACCACACACACGTTGTGCCGTGTTAACTTGCAAAATTTAGAACATTTTTAAAACGAAAAATTTATGTAAGATAAAAAGTATATGGACCAAAGTTAAAAGTACAAAAGTTGTGAGGTTAAATTGCAAAAAATGAAAGTTTTGATTTTATAAGTAAAAAAACAAATAGTTTTGGTTTAAAAGTGAAAAATTAATTTAAAAAAAAAAACCTTCCAAAGCATGAGATACACATCTTTATGTACACAAATATTGTAAATTTAGAGTATATAAATGAGATTTTTAAACACGTATTTTACATTAATGAAACCGTAAAACGAATTTGGTTTCAATAGTAACCAATATATGTTTGTGTTTATTTTTATTAATCAAAACCCTAACTTCACCATATGTGACTTGGATAGGTGAAGTTTATAAAGGGGGGCTTTCGAAAATGGTGAAGTACTGTGGGCCTCTAGAAATCATTTTTGTTAATATTCCATTTCAAAGAAATAATTCCCTTTCATTCCATCGATTCACGTTTATTGCAAAAAAATAATAATATCATTTTTTAATAAATACAACAATGTAGAAATAGATATAGATGATGAGTAGATGACATTGAATAAAATTACGCCCACGCATATTTTGTTCATAAATACTGCCTTTTAAGTGTATATAGTGACATAGTGTATATTTGTGGTAATAATAATATGATGGTATTCTTATGAACGTAAAAACAAATCATCTTAATGCACATTATTTGTTGCAAGTTTTAGCTGATACCCTTATAAAAAGGACAAAGACAAATTGCAAAACTGATACCACATAAAATGATAGCATAAAGTTAAAAATAAAAACATTTCCAAATGCAAACAGTTAGAATATATGATTTATGTATCATGATGAAAATCATCTATATGTATCAAAATATATGTGTAACACACCCTGAAACATGTAATAGATTGACAAAATAAGCATGTAGCTAAATATATAGCTAATATATAATAGTTACCATGTATGTGTGTGTATATACATATAATTGTTGATTATATCATTAAACATGGGTCAAATATAAAAAAACCTAATCATGTTTATTCAATCATAAATATGATATTAGACATCATTTAGTAAAACTTACTTATTGGAACAGAGATATGAGATAAGAATGTTAAATCCACGATTCCCGTTATGGTACCTTGTGTTGATGGATCACAATAGAGAGAATTGGTCATGGTGTTCTTAAGGAGTTTTGCATACATTTTTATCAATACCAATGATCATAAGTGATGGTAGGTTATGAAAAACTCTATACATTCTCTTATTAAAAGGTACCTAAAGGGAAATCTTAATTGTCCCCTTAAACTATTTAATATTTACAATTACTACCATCAAGTAATTGTCGGAGACTAGTTATGTCATATTGGTAACGTTACTCAAATGATCCGCAAGGCCACATCAACGGGTTATTTCTAACATTCTCCCACTTGGCTGAGTGATCATTTGTGATAAGCATAAATAAGTTTGGCCAAAATAAAACATTAATCAATGTTTCCAATTGAAACTGTAACAGAAAAATACAGTCATTGAGTTATTGTCAACTCAAGACCCTCATTAATCATATTACAACCCCAAATCAAAACATACGTAAACTTAAGACCAAAATGACTAAGGTAAGCCCTTTAAAAATTAATTTGTATAATTCTTGTCTATACGTCATTAGGTGCACATACGTATTTATAGACAAACAAATTGTATAATTGAGGAAAAATAATAACTAATCATTCATCTATACAATATGCTATTATGTATGACCTTTAGTAAAACCCGTCTTTATTATGAGCTCTTAAAAAGACTTTGGGTGTAGACCTTAGTTATCGGATCTGAAAGCATATCATGAATGTAAATGTATTCGATACAAATATTTAGTTTCCTCTTCTTGTTCATAAACGAACAATAATTTTGTATCGAAGTTTAATGCAATGCCTCTTGAACTGTTACTGTTCGAGAAAACAAGGTAGCTGACTTTTCATAATAAGTCTTCAATATAGTATATATATGGAGTTCATAAGTTTATGAGTCCACTGATAAGTTTTCAACAACATTTAGTGACAATTGCATTGTTAATTAACAACATATTATATCATTATAATTTAGGTTGTTGTTAACAGTTTCTTATGACTCCTCCATGAGTAAGATTTGTCTGTAAACATAAGGATTACCCCAAATTGACTTTTAGTTTCCTTTGAATATTACAAAATCAAGGTAAGAGTAATCAACTTCTTCTTATAGTTTTTCTCGTTTCTTAAAGATATTGTAAGATGCTTCACAATAATCTAGAGTGGTCTAATGTTCATCAATGTGAGCAATATCTAAACGAGTATAGACTTGAACATTTGTAAGGCTTCTAATTAACGAAGCATAAGGAAGTAATCTCATTTATCATTTTATCCTCTAAAGGAGAGCAATATTATTTGTTGCACATGTAAGAGCCCGCTTTAGAGTAAAG
Organism: Helianthus tuberosus; assembly: GCA_030545235.1. Taxonomy (NCBI): domain Eukaryota; kingdom Viridiplantae; phylum Streptophyta; class Magnoliopsida; order Asterales; family Asteraceae; genus Helianthus; species Helianthus tuberosus. The sequence goes on from JARYGA010060438.1 coordinate 3,696,314, forward strand.
CTTATGGGACGAAACTAATATCCCGTTGGGTCTATCTTGGTATATTTTGATATCTCTCACATAAGTGGTATCTCCGAGATTCATTATATCAATGTATGTGTGAACAATTTTTTGACTTATGTAACATATACTTGTCAAAAGAATATCATTATATAAGGACAAGTTTACATTAGTTGCTCTCACTCATCTTGAGGTGGGTACATAAATCCACTTAATTCTTGATGAAAAGAATTGCATTAAGATTTCATCATATTTTGATGCTTGCTTTAAACCCATACATGGAATTAATTGACTTACAAAGTAAGTGTTCTTGACCTTTCAGTTTAGAACCTTCAGGTTGTTTTGAACATGTAAGTCTTTATTCAGGGAAAGTTGTTTTAATGCTCATTTGATGTAGCTACAAGTGATTATAAGTCACTAAAACAACAATGATCCTCAAAAAAAAACTTTTGCAAAAAGGTAAGATGATTCTTTGATAACAAATGTTATTCTAACACATAAAATCAATTTTGCTAAAAACAAATTTTTTATTCCATTTAGAAAATTGATTGATGCAATGACTTAATTAGAAATGTAGGATCAGTAAACTTTCCAATATCCATTTCAACTTCAGTCAGGGAGGATACATAATCATCAAAGTTAAACCTAGATGACCTCCGTAGTTGTTTATTGGGTTTTATTTTGAGTTCCAGTTTTATGGATTAACACTTGATTAAGTTGCTATCACTTTCAAGATTCTAAGTGTGTAAGAGTTGGTGGAGTATGGTGTACAAGAGGTGTAATCGGAGTAAAATTTAATAAGTCTCTTCCCCACGCCTCTTGTACTTCTTGCAAGTCATGATAAGGACTTTTACTACTCCCACTAGATTTAGAAATCATTAGAAATTTAGTGAGTGCGATCAAATGGCTCAAGAACGATTGATTAATCAAAGACGATAAATCAAACCGAATGGTTCAAGAACAAAGTTCTTATCATTAAATATCAATCAAAAACTGAATAATAATAAACCCTAGACCCTAATTTATAACTCTCACTCATAAAAATATTAGGAAACTAAATCACATAAAATAGGAAATTCAAAATTCAAATAAATAAAAGATAACATTGATGCTCCTGCATCATACTCCCCATCTTCGAAAAAACTCGTCCTCGAGTTTTGTCTTCGAACCAAAGCCACCTAGATCAAAAGGAACATCAACCCGTATCCCATTTGTTATTAACATCATGAGGCGCCCAAAGAATTCTATTTTACGAGTCGTCTCGCCTGGCTCTTTACCCATAACACCTGGGTCGAATGGAGCATTGAACCATCTCCTGTTCACTTTGGTTGGCAAATTGGTATTGACAGTCAATGGCTTGAAATATGTAAAAATGGAGCCAAACTGAATTTCTTGTGCGCTGCTCTTTAGCCCATTATGTGTGACACCAGTCGATCCAATATTATCCACTTTCACAGGCCCACGTTTTGCCTTAATATTAAACTTCTTTGGCCCAACACCCCCATATGCCTTAGTCTCTTGTTTCCCACGTGTAAAGGTAGCATGCAAGGTTGGCATGCTTATTCCTTAAGCAAAGATCCCCAATTGCATAAATGATATATGATGCATGACTATTATCTTTTGAAATTCCATATTAACAGGAGATTTAGTCAAATCTCCTTTCAATTGAATTTTCGAACTCAAAACACCTTTCTTTTGAAAACCCGTTTCTTCCAGCATGAAAGAAGGACATACCACAGACTGTGATTGAGATCCACCACTAGCCGTCAAACCATTTATCACAACCATAGGACCACCGGAAGCTATTGCATCACCTCTGTTTTCAACCGCAACACTCGGTAAGTTCGGTAAGTTCCGATCACCACCGATAACCCATGAATACCATTCCTCGTCCCCGTATTCATCATACATGGGAGGGGAATCATAGACAGTGTCGCCATTGGTAGGATGCTCCTCATCCCCGGATAACTCGTCCCTGACGGGTTTTTCCAGTTCCGTTTCCTTCCACGATGACGAGTCCTCAAGATCCCGGATCCTTTGCTTGAGTTGTCTGATCTCGTTTTGCAACTCGAGATCCCTAACCCGTTGCCGGAGTCGCTTGATCTTAAGATCCCGTGGGTCAGAATCAGCCTTGTCGTTGCCTCGGTCGGCGGTTCTACGGACAGAGCGTCGATCTTCTCCACGAGCACATGAATCACCAATGTTCTTGTCGATGCCTCGGTCGGCGACTCTTCGAACAAGAAAACATTCACCTTCACGTTGAGCCATTTGACAACCAAAGCTCTGATACCAACTGATGCAGTTTCGAGTGCGATCAAATGGCTCAAGAACGATTGATTAATCAAAGACGATAAATCAAACCGAATGGTTCAAGAAAAAAGTTCTTATCATTAAATATCAATCAAAAACTGAATAATAATAAACCCTAGACCCTAATTTATAACTCTCACTCATAAAAATATTAGGAAACTAAATCACATAAAATAGGAAATTCAAAATTCAAATAAATAAAAGATAACATTGATGCTCCTGCATCATTTAGCATGCTTATGGTTAACCTTAGAAGGCCAATATATTCTAATAGAGAAACAAGTTAATGATGTAACTCATCATAGTTTCTCCGTTTGAGGATTATAATTTTGGCAAGAAATCTGAGCGTGCCAACGTTTAAGAAACAATGAAACTTTTGTTAGAGTAGCAGTAGATTCTTAAAGAGAAAAGTTGTGAATGAGCAGTGTCTTGTACAAGAGGTACAAATTGAGGTAACAACAAGTTTTCACTCCCCTACCTCTTGCAACTCTTGTAAATTAAGATTAAGATACTTAATGCTCTCACTAACCTTTTAGTTCTCTAGGATTGCTACAAGATAAGTTTCAATGATGTACACGCTGTGGGAACATGTCATATATGTTAGACTTGATTTCCTTAATGTCCAGATGTTATAAAAATTTTGAGGACATATTTAGAAGGAATCATAGTATATATGAATTAATTTCTTTAATACCTTTATTCATATAAGACATATTAAATACAAGTAAATATTATGATAAATGAATTATGTCTGAGTATTCCATTTTAGGAAAAGTTCCAATGAAATATAACTTCTAATAGAACTTAATTTATTCCCTTAGCCATTTAAATATTAAGGCTTATAACACATGCTAATAAGTGACTAAGAATTAGATTTGATAATATTTCATCCTTCATTAACCCAGTCATGATTTCTCATGAAATTTGGTCTTAATGGATGGAATTTGTAAGTCTCATTTTTCTTTTGTTAAATTTTCATTTTCATGATAACAAAAGGTTGTGAAAAAGTGTAGCATCATCTTGTTCTATCTTATAAGGTTTCTATCCAGATTGAGATGACAAATAATATGAGAGTTTAAGGTAAGAGTGACTTTGTTTTAACCATGCAAACCTCATGACTGTCATAATGTAGCTTTTATATTGATACTAAATTCTGAATAATCTACAGAATATATAAGGTATCATAAAGCCCAATTATAAAACAGTTTATTATGGTTCTTATAGTCTTAACATAAAATTTTGCCACTAACTCTCATATTAATTATTTGTTGATTTCTGGTAAGGAAACACATAGAACTAGAGTCAACCGGTCATGTGTTGGTTAGAATATTACCATTAGCAGACTTAAATATCATAAATATCTTACTACTTATCTTAGCCAACTGTTCCATTGAATTATGGATAGTCTCGATGCTCATGCCTAGTTTAATGGCATAAACCTGCAGTGAGACTTTCCCTTGAAGAAAATTATAGTTGGAAGTAGTAGTTGTACACTATCTTTGAATCTTTAAAAGTATCATCCTTTCAGGTTTAGTGGCGGTGAGATGAACAACATCTAATTTTCCAGTTTCATGCATTCTTTTTCCTGTACATAAGCTGCTAATCAACACACTCATTTTCCTTTGGTATTCTTGAGTGTTATAGTTGATTCTTAAGGAAACTTATGGTATTAGTGAAAAAGTTATTGATTTCCATGTGTAAACCTTTAAATTATGGGTCATGGTATTCTACATCATGATGCATTCACATATGCCACTAACTTTATAGTAAGAATCTAGAATAATTCATGCGTCTTAGGAGTTATTTTGATTCTTCCGAAGAAAATAAATTAGTCTTAGGAAATTTAGAATCTAGAATAGCTCACATGATAGCAATAATTAAGTGGGTTCTTGATTATCATAAGATATACAATGTTTGATTTATCCCACTAGTCATGCTCTAATTTTCTTCTGTAATACTTTTATCAGAAAAGAGCAGTAGGTTTGTCATATCTTAAGAGATAATCAACAATCCAATAAGTGCAAGTTTTGGAGAAACTCTTTAGTAAGCAAAACATTTTAGGTTTTGAAATTAGAGTGGATGAAATAGATGAGATACAAACTTAAAGAAAAACTTGAAGTGATTTACATTATGGGGTAATCAAGTAAGGCAAACACAAATTATTATATTGAAGATATAGTCTACTATAACACCAAAATAACAGACTAACTTAAGGTTCTATCTGAATTTTGGCTTCGCTTTGGCTTTGACCAAAATTCAGACACATTATGAACGTACATAAATAACAGATTGTCTTGATGTTCTACATAAATTTGGCTTCGCTTTGGCTTTGACCAAAATTTATGTATTATGAACATACATAATTGACTAACTTATTGTTCTACATGAACTTTGGCTTCGCTTTGGCTTTGATCAAAATTCATGTATTATGAACATACGTAAATAAAACCAACTTAATGTTCTGCCTGAATTTTGGCTTCGCTTTGGCTTTGACCAAAATTCAGCATTATGAACGATATAAATAATAGACCGTCTTTAGTGTTCTACATGAACTCTGGCTTCGCTTTGGCTTTGACCAAAATTCACATATTATGAAAACACATAAATATAGATTGTCTCAATGTTCTACATGAACTCTAGCTTCGCTTTGGCTTTGACCAAAATTCATGTATCATGATGAACAGACATAAATAATAACGTAAAGCACATAAATATAACATAACACCTTTGGGCAAGAAATGCTACATTTCTGTAAATTAGGCTAATAATTTGATATGTACAATCAAACAAGTAGTTATTGGATAATAACTTCCATTAAATATTTAAATATGTGAAATTGGCATCATTCTGTTTTTTATGAAAATAAGAAGAAACAATAATTAGTTGTTCTAGAAATCTAGAAACAGTAATAAAATATTATTTATTTCACATACTCATCAAAACGATTTACACATATATTTAAATATTATCCAATAAAAACAATTTGTATCATGAGATGATTATCATAATAACTTCAAGTTAAAAGTACTAAATAATTAGGCCATCAAAATCCCCATCATCTTAACATTATACAATTATCCATATGCTATGCATAAAAAACGTATGGCATTAATTTGAAGGTATCAACTTCAATGTTCCATAAATCCCTTTATATTAATCCATGTTTAAAGTAATTCCTCATAAGAAATTTAGACATCATTTACGATTAAACAATTAAGAGTAAATATAGCACATCAATGAAATTTGAATCCACCAATTAAGATTCAATATTCACCATTCATGTATGAAGATAAAATAATCAAATGGGAATAATCCAAACTATATGAATATTATATTCATGTGCAAAATTCATTTTAGTAAAATAATTCATGGATATGCAATCCTATTCAATGTATCTTCTATCATATTTCTCTCATATACTGTTTAAGAAATTAATTGCTTTTGGGAAGTCCAACTATTTCCAAAAGAAAACGATTTATCAACAATTGAATAAATAAATTAATGATTTTATCTTTCAATTCCATTAGGTCGATTCATATACTTTTGCAGATCACGTGAATGCAAAACAACAAATCGATTAAACGAAGACAAGGCAATATATCGATTAACATGATCAGATCGATATAATCAACACTGCTCTGATACCACATGTTGATTATATCATTAAACATGGGTCAAATATAAAAAAACCTAATCATGTTTATTCAATCATAAATATGATATTAGACATCATTTAGTAAAACTTACTTGTTGGAACAGAGATATGAGATAAGAATGTTAAATCCACGATTCCCGTTATGGTACCTTGTGTTGATGGATCACAATAGAGAGAATTGGTCATGATGTTCTTAAGGAGTTTTGCATACATTTTTATCAATACCAATGATCAATATATAATGATCATAAGTGATGGTAGGTTATGAAAAACTCTATACATTCTCTTATTAAAAGGTACCTAAAGGGAAATCTTAATTGTCCCCTTAAACTATTTAATATTTACAATTACTACCATCAAGTAATTGTCGGAGACTAGTTATGTCATATTGGTAACGTTACTCAAATGATCCGCAAGGCCACATCAACGGGTTATTTCTAACAATAATAACATTGCATGTATGTATATTATTTCATAATCATAAAAAACGAAAACAATCATCCTCTCAATTCACTTTTATAATTCTTAGCATTCCGTCGCTCATCAAAACAAAGACAATCTTCCTCCCAATTCACTTTATAATTATTAGCACTCCGTCGCTCATAAGAACGAAGACAATCTTCCTCTCAATTCACTTTTATAATTCATAGCCTCCGTCGCTCTTTATTTTTCTTTCATCGCACATTTTGCCACATTCTTACCTCTAGGCTATAGTCCCTTTGGTATATATATATATATATATATATATATATATATAGTTTTTAGGAGACATTATATAAAGGGAGAAAAGAGTGGTTTAGTTTCCCTTCTTCATGAGAAAAGGATATATACAAGTGTATGTTTTAGAGAGAGAAAGTTGAGAGACAATGGATGAGCAACTAAATCAATCAACATTAACTCATCTCCTTCAACACACATTGAGAAGCTTTTGCATCCATGAAAACTCACAGTGGGTCTACGCTGTTTTCTGGAGGATCTTGCCTAGAAACTACCCTCCACCAAAGTAATCTTTTTCTTTTTTTTTTATCTCATCAAAAATAAATTAATAAAAATCCATACACAAAATTATGCAATTGTATTTATATGTCTATATGTCTCTCATGTTGTTTTGTTTTCTTAATTAATTAATTATAGATGGGATACTCAAGGAGGAACATATTATAGGTCAAGAGGCAACAGAAGAAATTGGTACACTAGTTATTCTATTTTAATCCAACTTATTGTCATATCTTTTTTTATAATTATTCATAATCATCCTTAATTATTTAGCTTTTCATTTTTAACTTGATATATATATTTTTTAAATAAACAGGATATTGGCATGGGAGGATGGTTTCTGTAATTTTGCAGCCTCAACAGCCGGAGATACAAGTAACCAAGATTACCAACAATACCATGGTCTTCAACCTGAGCTTTTCTTCAAGATGTCCCATGAAATTTACAACTATGGAGAAGGGTATTTTTTAAATTTATTACTATCATGCTTTATTTAACATTTACCTAGCTAGTTTTATGTTCTATTTATCAAGCAACTAATTATGTACATGCTAATAATTTGTAATAAGTACAAGGTAGCAACTAAAACAAAGGCGGTTCAACCGATTTGTTTGGTCTAAAAAAAACCAGTTGATCCGCAAAGTGAGAGGCTAGCCCGACGTTTTCCAAACATATTTCGCTCGGTTCACTTAAAACTTGTTGGTTTAGATATGTTTTACGGGTCTGGTCTGGTTTTCAAAACACTAATTAAAACATCGTCGTTGGTGTTTATTTATTTTTTTTCTTTCTTGTAATTCTTTCAGATTAATTGGGAAAGTTGCAGCAGATCACAGTCATAAGTGGATTTTTAAAGAACCAACTGATCAAGAAATTAATTTCTTGTCTACCTGGAATAACTCAGCAGACTCAGTAAGTAGAGCTTAACTATTTTTGTCGTACAAATGCTCAGTATTCATTATAAATTTTGTGAAAAACTGTTTTAATTGATCATAAAAAACACTATTATATTATCCATAAATAATTAGATAGTTTACTCTCGTTTTGAATGCTTAAAATTTTGGCAAATCATTTGTGATTAAACTTCTTAATAAACTATTTTTATGAAGCTGTTTAGTTAAACGATAATGAATACAAGACCACCTTGTCGTGCGATGCGTACGCGAGCATCTCAACCACACATATGATCTAATCTAGGCCTTTAATTGAACGTAGTGGCATAACAGTAATTAATTGTGCATAATTACACACGTTATTTGCGTAATTACGCATGGGTTCGGTTAAACCCTAATTGCACACGTTATTTGCATAATTACTCATGGATTGGGTTAGCCATAATCACGCACGTTATTTTCATAATTACGCACGTTATATGGTGGTCGCGTACCGTCGCACAATAAAGTGGTCTTGTACGTTAACCTTCCTCAAGATATTATTTGTATTTAAAAGGTTTCAAAAGTGTATATATATATATTTTGTAAATGGTCAATATATTTTTTTATTAAACAGTTCAAGTACAATATTGTTTAGAATTTGATAATTTTATTAGGCAGATTATCAAATTTTCAGTAAATGTTCAAATCCCATCAATGATTTTGTTTCAAACAGTATCGTAAATAGTTAGAATTTCATTAAATCATTTGTGACAAAACAATTCTGATCAGAGTTTAAATATTGCATAAACGCCTAACAGTTCATTACTTTTTTTTTCTAATTAAACAGTTTAATCTTATATATTTTTAAGAAGAAAATAAATATAGAAAAAAACTAAAATGTATTCAGGGTATAATGAACTTAAGGTCATTTAGCAGGTTTAAAGCAGGTTATCAAGTTTTCAACAAATATATAAAATCCCATCATTGATTTTCATTTCAAACAGTTTTAAGCACGTTTTTAAGATTGTATATAGTTAGAATATTTTCATTTAATCATTTGTGCCAAAACTATTCTGGTCAAATTTTATATACTACAATAAATGAATGACGTTTCATTAAAATATGTGAGAATAATGGAGAATAATGGAGTAATGGTTGTACTCTGCAAGGCTATCCTTAAGAATTCGGGAGCCTTGAACGACTAGAAAAAATGAACCTTCGAGAATGCAATCTTGGTCGATCTTTGTCCTTTCACAATTGGGCCAAAAAAGAATTTTCCTATTTAATTAGGTTTAAATTTTTTTAGTTTTTTAATTGGGTTACATAGCGTTACTTGGGTTAAATAGAAAATGGATTTAAATGTGCCAAAATTAATTAGGTTAACGGGTTTAAGAATTGCATTGTGTTTAAAATGAGCCTTTGAGAATGCAATCTTGATTGGTGCCCGAACGGTTACCCACCTTGTCTTTGGTCTAGCCCAGCCTTGTAGTCTTGTAGGCAAAAATTATTAGAGAAATAGTATAATGGGTTAGATTTTATATTTTTTTTTACTTAAAATAAGAACTATAATTTTATCAAGTGTTTATAATTATTTTTAGGATGTAAGAAACATTATATTAATTTTGATATTAACATAATCTTAAATTAATTTGTTTGCTACACTAGCGACAAGGTTGGCTCAAATGCATATAAGAAGGTAAAGTTAAAGGTTTTTGGGCACCCAAATTTTTAAGGCCCATTTAAAAAAATTGAATATGTATAGTATGTATAACTTTTGCTTTTAAAAATTAGGGAAAATTTCTATTAGTAACTATGTTTTAAAAGTGTTCTAATAGGTCACTGGTGTCGTTTTTGTCACAATTAGATAACTTAACATTTAAATCGAGCCATGTCTTTTTTTACACGTGTCAAGAAAAAAATGGAGCATAAGATGCTGGGGTCGAATTATTTTAATATATGAAGTTATATTTATTAAAAATAAAAACCATTTAATTACATTAAAAATTAAAAAAACAAGTTACAATCCACGTCATCACTCGACGTTAGCATCAAATAAAAGAGAAAAAAGAAACAAAAATTCATATCACCACGGTTACCTATGAAATGGATGAAAAAACCCTTAATTTTAATGAAGAATGAATGTTGAGTGACCTGATTGGAACACTTTTGAAACTTGAGTGACCTAATTGGAATACTTTTGAAACTTGATTACTATTTTACAAAGTTAACAAATGTACTTTGCTGCTGTGATAAGGTTCCATTCCATATTATAAGAAAACTTTGTATTTTTTTTTCAAACAAAGATTAATTCAATATTTTTTTTACTATTTCAAATATCTTTTAGTTTATATTTAACAGGGGGCAAGGGTTTGTCTTTAATAGGCTAGGGTTTGCTATTCAGAAAGGGGTAGCGGCGCAGCTTGTTGCTCGCCTACCTGCGATATTGATGTAACTCGGCCAGTTCATATATATAATTAATTTTACAAAAAAAAAAAAAAAAAAAAAAAAGGAATCCACTTTTCTACAATAAAAAAAATATATATATTTAACTTATTCATTTACTTAAGTTTAAAGCCGCATGAATAAAATTTTGGAAGGTACGGACCCAATTTCTTTAAAAGGCCGTATTTTTGTTTGCTTTGTGGCCCAAAATGGTTGGGCCGCCCCTGCTTAGCGACAAAAATGCTCGCACAAATAACGGCTGCAACGATTAACGAACTCAAACTCATGATCAATTAATCAAAAAGCCGGTTTAAAGTAAAAATTTATAATTACAGACCCAAAATGAAGTATTTGCGTTACTTTTCTAGCAAAAAATGTCAATACAACTTGGATTTAAGAAGGTAAAGATTTTAATCTTTTATTGAATGATTATAAACCCTAATCTAATTAAATACAATACCTAGAATCCACTAATTAAAATCCCAAAATTACCAACTAAAGTTACTTTTATTTATGGATTTTTTTTTTCTTTATTTGCTTGAAAAACAGCATCCTAGGACATGGGAGGCCCAATTTCAAGCTGGTATAAAGGTACAATAAGTACAATGTACAGTACTTAATATGGAGTTTGTTAGTTAAGTTATATCTAAATAACTTTAATGTTTATTTTCAGACTATTGCATTGGTTGCTGTTAGAGAAGGTGTTATTCAACTAGGATCCATTAATAAGGTTCTCTATCTCAACTCTCTTGAATAAAAGTTAACAAAGAGATTGATAACTTTGACCTTTTTCTTTAAATCAAAATTGTGAAATATATTGGAAACTTTTTTGTTAAAATTACTTGATCACAAATGGGACCTAAAGGTGATTGAAGACTGTTAGTTTAGAATGTAAGTTTCTTTACCAAAAAAGGCAAATTGGAAATAAATAACCCCACCTAACTCAATTTGGACGATAGTAATCCCAAATCAGTTATTGGCCGATAATAATCCGAACTGGTCAACTTTTTTTGTAAAAATAGTCCACCGTTAAAATAGCTTAACGGAGTTAAGTTTTTTTCCGAATTACAAACCGATGTTTTAGGGTTTTTGATCAGAACGAGGATACGAGTCGATTGATGTAAAACTTACCTCGAAATACTGCCCCAACCCACGAAGACGGTGCTTCAATTCGGGTGTTTAAACTTCCAATTAACAAAAATCAAGCCATTTCGAGCACAATTTCGAGGTAAGTTTTACATCAATCGACTCGTATCCTCGTTCTGATCAAAAACCCAAAAACATCGGTTTGTAATTCAGGAAAAAAAAAAAAACTTAACTCCGTTAAGCTATTTTAATGGCGGACTATTTTACAAAAAAAAAAGATGACCAGTTCGGATTATTATCGGCCAATAACTGACTTGGGATTATTATCGGCCAAATTGAGTTAGGTGAGATTATTTATTTTCAATTCGCCCCAAAAAAAATACATTATTAAGTTAATAATAGTGTTAGGATCATTTTGTTACGTTTTGATAAAATGATAAGCGTTTAGATTTATTACTTTTTATACAAATGTAAGCGTTTAGATTAGTTTATCTAAACTGAAAATTTAATTATGTGCACATAAAATAAACTGTTCGAAATAAATAGTTAGGGTAGAAGTAAACTTTGCCGTTTAAAAAAAAAACAGTTTGATGTTGGTTACCAGTTATTACTAACTTTTTATTTTAAAACAATAATACAAATAGTTTTAATAAGAAATCTAAAACAATACACTAATTATACCATGCATCTTTTTGTGTCACTAACACTTTAATTATGTAAATGATATCAAAAGGTGACTGAAGATTTAAGCTATATTGTGATGCTAAGAAAGAAATTAAGCTACATAGAGAGCATTCCAGGGGTACTATTACCACACCCCTCATCCACATCATACCCTTACAAATCTGAAGGATACAACATGCCCGAAGCATGGCCTTTCCACGGCGGTGGGGAGCCATCGTCGCTTTACAATCAACCAATGAACATAACTCCTTCAATGAGTAGCCTTGAGGCGCTCTTATCGAAACTCCCTTCAGTGGTTCCGGCTTCTTCATCGCCGATGGAAGCCCCGCCTTACTGTGAGGCGGCGCAACCACATTTTGTGGCGGTGTCGCCGCAGAAAGAGTTGGTAGAGGAGGAAGATGTGGAGATTAAAGATGTGGGAGAGTGTAGCAGTTCTATGTCTCCATATGGTCATCATCATCAAAGTTTTCAACATCATGGTTTAAATGTAAGCAGTTGCATGACCAATAATAGGTATTAATTAGGTAGATTAGTATAAGTTAATAACTAGAGTTCAATTACTTTTGTATTAGTTTAATCATATATTAGTCTCCTTTTTATTATATATATGGTATTTCAATATAAAACTAGTTTAAGTTTTAAATAAAGAACTAAGAAAACATATAAACATATATGTATATGTGCTTTAGTTGTGACAAATAATGTGGTTATGTGGCCACATACATATCTGCTTTTCTCCATCACTATATATGTGAGCAGTGAGCAACAATGTTTACAAATGCTTATGCAGTTCTTACCATTCTTCTGTTAAATATTGTTTTGAATTAAAAGTGTCCATATAGCCCATTTGATACAAAAACCATTTGAAGTGAACCCCCCCCCCCCCCGCGCCATTTTTTCCCTTCGTAGTATCAGTAATGCTGAAATTTCAGAGAAAAAAAATTAGTGTAAAATATTGGTTCATAAATGTTTCTTTGAACATGATGACAAACAAATCAGATTTGATCATATTCGGTGGCAGAGTTTGAACGAAAAATCAGTGGGTTCTGATCAGAATCCAACATAATGTGGGCCGGACTCTTAAAAATACAATATTTGACACGAAAAATCAGGAGGGGTCGGAGCACCCCTGGGTCACCAAGAAGTTGCGCCCCTGATTATATTAGGGGATATTTAGGGTGTGTGTTTAAACATATTATAGCAATATAAAGCAACGTTATATAGATTGTGTCCGCAGAAGGACATGTCGAATTCAAACACAACACGAATTTGAAATTTGTGTCAAAACACACGACCCAAAACACAAGGCACGTATTCATTCGTGAATTATGGCTTCAAACTCCTAGATTGAAGAAAATGTTAGCTTTTAATTAAGTTATGAAATGGTTTTAAGACAACTATTTAACAAGACATTCAGATTGAAGTAATAACACTAAACATAAAGAACCAACTATCTGGACTCCAGTGCGCCGTTCAGTTGAACCATGAATTTGGTTCATAGAGACCACAATCGATCAAACCTTGGTCACGTAGGGTTGGTGAATAGCGATCATCAAACCAAGACTTGTAAACACCTTGTTTACACAGTAGCCTATGTTGGCTCTGATACCAAATGATGTGTACAACTTGGATCAAATGATTTAGCAAGGATGTTAAAGATGACTAATCATTTTTCTATAATACTACTCTACAAATCTACATACTAATTTTGCAAATTCCTGAATAACCATTGATGAAACAACCACAATCATAAATTTCTGTGACAACTGTAAAACTTTCACAAAATCAAATCAAACCAAATATCCAATAGTACTTGTCAAATCAAATCTAGCATTTAAGTTTCCGTATGTTTGGTACTACTAATGAAAAGCATCAACTTCTTCCTTGAAATGTTTAAGAAGATCTGGAATTGTCTTCACTGAATGTTCTTGCTTGTCTCTAACTCGCACGCTTACCTGCAAATTAATATTGGTCAACTCATAATTGTTTGTATAGCTACAATATAACAAAAAAGCTACAATATAAGATCCTTTCCCCGAGATGACAGCACTCTAATCCTAAAAGTTAACTCTATATAAGGGTAGCCTCCACGTATGATATCTCTGATATATATTAAAAACTGCGCTTTTGGAACACAGGATTCTTGTACGAACCAAACGTTCAGTGAACATGTGACTTGGATAGATGAAGTTTATAAAGGGGGGCTTCAAAATGGTGAAGTACTGTGGGCCTCTAGAAATCATTTTTGTTAATATTCCATTTCAAAGAAATAATTCCCTTTCATGCCATCGATTCACATTTATTGCAAAAAATAATAATAATAATAATTTCATTTTTTAATAAATACAACAATGTAGAAATAGATATAGATGATGAGTAGATGACACTGAATAAAATTACGCCCACGCATATTTTGTTCATAAATACTGCCTTTTAAGTGTATATAGTGTATATTTGTGGTAATAATAATATGATGGTATTCTTATGAACGTAAAAACAAATCATCTTACTGCACATTATTTGTTGCAAGTTTTAGCTGATACCCTTATAAAAGGACAAAGACAAATTGCAAAACTGATACCAAATAAAATGATGGGATAAAGTTAAAATAAAAACATTTCCAAATGCAAACAGTTAGAATATATGATTTATGTATCATGATGAAAATCATCTATATGTATCAAAATATATGTGTAACACACCCCTTAGGCATGTGCGTGAAACATGAATAGATTGACAAAATAAGCATGTAGCTAAATATATAGCTAATATATAGTATTTACCATGTATGTGTGTGTATATACATATAATAACATTGCATGTGTATATTATTTCATAATCATAAAAACGAAAACAATCTTCCTCTCAATTCACTTTTATAATTCTTAGCATTCCGTTCGCTCGTCAAAACGAAGACTATCTTCCTCCCAATTCACTTTTAGAATTCTTAGCACTCCGTCGCTCATAAAAACGAAGACAATCTTCCTCTCAGTTCACTTTTAATATTCTTAGCACTCCGTTGCTCTTTATTTTTCTTTCCATCACACATTGCCACATTCTTACCTCTAGGCTATAGTCCCTTTGGTGTGTATATATATATATATATATAGGTAGAGGATCCTGTAAAAAGTGCTCAAAGTGTGAGAAGAGTGAGAATTGTATTATAACACTATATATAATACTATATAACACCATATAAACACCGTATAACAATATGTAACACCATATAATACCATATAACATTATGTAACACTATATATCATTATATAATAAATATAACACTATAGGTTGTCTGGTAGCATGTCTATGATAGATGTATAGTGTTATGTTTGTTATATAATGTTATATAGTGTTACATAGTGTTATATGGTATTATTTGTTGTTACATATTATTATACGGTGTTTATATGGTGTTATATAGTATTATATATAGTGTTATAATACACTTCTCACACTTTAGGCCCTTTTTACACTATCCTTACCCTATATATATATATATATATATATATATATATTGTTAATCAGCTCTTTTAATATCTAATGGAAAAACACTTTTAAGGATCTTGATATACCTGACAATCCAGTAGTGGTTAGAGATGAAGAAGAAGCCATCTTGATCAGTTCCCGTTTAGGATGAGCAGTTAGGATGGAGAGGGATGATAACAGATTATAGTGAGGGGGGCGTAAACTTTATGGTGTGTCTTTAGGGTTCCCAATAACCTGTATTTATATGTTTCACCCAAGGGGAAACCCTAATTAACTAGTACGGGCCTTTATGTCCATCAAATAAAGCCCAGTTAATTTTATAGGGATATTAAGATAAATATTGATCTGGTTATTAGATAAATGATTAATAAGGGCACCATAAATTATTTAATAAATAATTTACGCTAACATTCTCCCACTTGGCCGAGTGATCATTTATTATGAGTATTAGGTAAGCCTGATCAGGAGTTAATACTCATTTTAGTTTTAAACCAAAATTGTAGTAGAAAAATACAGTCGTTGAGTCAGTTATTCAACTCAAGACCCCCATTAATCATACTACAATCCCAAATTTAAAACCTAAGCAAAGTAAGGATCAATTTACAAGTAAGCCCTTAAACGATGATTTGTATAATAATAGTCTTTACGTCATTAGGCTAGCGAAACGTAGTTAGAGACAAACAAATCAAATGAGGAAATTTTATCATTAAAACATAAGTAAGTACAATATGCATTTAAATAAGGTCTTTACAAAAGCCTATCTTCAAAACATGTTCTTCGAATACTTTAGGTGGGAAACCTTTAGTCATCGGATCCGCAAGCATATTTTTCGTACTTATATACTCAATACAAAGCTTATTTTCCTCAAGACGTTCATGTACGAACAAATACTTTGTATCAATATATAATCCAGCTCCGGTCGAACTGTTACTGTTCGAGAAGTTAACGGCAGCTGAGTTATCACGGTACAGCTTCAATGGTCTAGATATGGAATTAACAACTTTGAGTCCAGTAATCAGATTTTTTAGCAACATTCCATGACAGGTAGCGTTATATACAGCAATGTATTCTGCCATCATAGTGGATGTTGAAGTTAGCTGTTGTTTATGACTCCTCCATGAAATAGGTCCGTCAGCTAACATAAAGATATACCCTGAAGTGGATTTCTTGTCATCTTTGTATTTAGCAAAGTCAGAATCAGAATAACCAACCACTTCCAAAATGTCACTTCTTCTACAAGTCAGTTTACAGTCTTTCATCCCCTGAAGATATCGAAGTACTTTCTTCGCTGCTTTCCAGTGATCAAGGCCAGGATTAGACAGATAACGGCCTAGCATCCTTGTAACATAAGCGATATCTGGACAAGTGCAGACTTGAGCATACATGAGGCTCCCAACTACTGAGGCATAAGGTATCATTCTCATTTGCGCCTTTTCATCCTCAGTTTTCGGACATTGAAAAGAACCGAAAACATCTTCTTTAACTACTGGAGCTACAGAGGGAGAGCTGTGTTGCATGTTATATCGACTAAGGACACGATCAATGTAAGCCTTTTGTGATAAGCCCAAAATTCCATTTCTTCTATCTCGGTGTATTTCGATGCCAATAACATAAGAAGCCTCTTGTCACACCCCGAATTCCACGTGTCACCGGTGGGCCCGGTGGGGGAGTATCGTGACGTAATTGATATCATCATAGTCAAACAACACAATATATAAATGCACAGCGGAAGCAAAAGTTAAATATATTACAATCCGAATATAAAGTAATATCAGAGTTTTACAACGGAAAGTAAAAGATCCACAGGCGGATCGAATAATCATAATCATTGTTCAGCAGACTTTAGACGCCTAGGACTTGTAAAATTCCTTATAATCGTCCTGAGCTTCCAGCCAATTACGTTCAGTACCTGTCACTTAACCTTTTGGAAAAATACGTCAGTTTTCACTGGTAAATACAATTTAACTGACTCATTTTGAAAAGAGTTTGAAAATTGATTTGAGTGCAAACGGCACAAAATATCTTGACACAGTGATTAAAATGCACAGAGGCAAAATTAATCTTTTATAACTTGGGACAATTTTATTAATAAAAATCTTGTATCCGATTTACATGTTTGTCCAGCATTTAGGGCCGGTGATTATACAATACAATACAATACAAGCCGGACAAGATTAATCGACACACCACAAATATAATCTCACAAGAAGTTATCCTCACGAGTGAGTATACGTTTTACATACGCAACAGGAGGTGTTTTGTCTACACCTTGTGCTTACGTCGTGGCCATTCACTTTTTAAAATGAGTCAAGGATATCCAGGACACGGTCATTAACCCCCAATGTTATTTGTTATCAAGCAATACGAATTAAAACGGGATTATGCAATTCAATCATCTCCGATCAAAAGGTTTCTACACCCGACCAAGCGGTATTTTTATAATACCGTACCCCAAGCCCGTATAAGGGAAAATAAGTTAAAAGTATTTACCTGAGCTAGCTCCTGTCTTAATTAATAAGAATTTAATAACTCAGCCGTATTCACTTAAGTAAGCGTAGGTACCATTTACCGGAAGGCTCTAGTCTGGAATGATGACATAAATAATCAATTAGAATGCTAACGGTCTTTAATTAAGCCAAAGCTTAGACCGGTTAGTCTTAAGGAAATATACGGTTCAACCGCACGATTAAGCGAAGACCGGATAGAATGTGAATTTGACCCGACAAGTTTGGAGACTTGTATAATATGGGTTTACTAAACACATTCTGGATTTTGAGACAAAAATGATAATGTTTGACCCGTTTCGGTCAATTTATGCAAACTAGTTACATAAACCGAACCGAACGCGGAAAAGGGTGTTACGGGCGACCATAAGAGTCATATGCAAGTTTCCTGAGTTAATATGCTTCAATTATGTTATAATATTAGCAAGATATTTTCTATTATGCCCGGAATGTACTTAAACTCAATTTACGCCTCATAAGGGCATTTTGGTCCTTTAAAAGTTATAAAAGAGTTTATTTGTAAATCTGAGTTACGGGTCTGATTTATATATAAAATATACTTAACTTATTATGTTATAACAGTAGGGTATGACCCATATGTAAAATGTATCATTCTCGGATAACCTACCCGACATTTAGACACGCAAAACACTACTTATGTCATTTCAGCTTTTATGTTCAAAACTGGGCTGTTTTCGGGGATTTTAATAAAATAGTTAACTTATTCCAAAAATTCCCAAATTTTTACAGAATGTCATAAACATTCCATATTTTATTGTGTAAAAATATCGGGGTTCAGTTTATTACCAATATTTTATAAAAATTCATTTTCCCAAACTGAACTCAGATTTACCTTTTTCTGACCACAGTTCACGGAACAATTTATTAAAAATTCATCGAGTGTCCGATTTACAAAATTCCAGTGGGGTAATTACAAATGCATCGGTTGTCATCTATTGTAAAAATTTCATGGTCTGATTCATCATGAAACTTAGGTTATAACTGAAAGTACGACACCCATTTATTGCTGTCAAAACTCAGCCTAAGCTGCTGTTACGAATCGGTTCTTTAAAAATAGTAAACGAAGTCCAAAAATTACGATTCCGGTGCCATTAGAACCGTATTTTATAACACATAAATCTAGGCTTCAGAAAATACAATTTTTATTAAGTTATGGCCCGTTTACAGCCTGATGAAGCCGGCTGAAATCATTACTCAGCTTGCTGTTTTGTGGTTTAAATGTTACTAAAACGTATTAACAAGTATCCGAACAACGGGTTTATCAAAGTTTGACGATCAAACATCATATATACATTAACCACCCTTAAACCAACAAGTTTTCATCTTTATGTATCAATCATAAGTAAACCTTTATATTTATCTATTTGTTCTTGACACTTAAGTGATTTTAAACATACTACACCCTTTGATCATAGAAACAAGATTAAACAAGATTAACAAGAATGTAACAAAGAACTTACTACTAGCTTATAGCTAGGGATGAATCTAGTGCAAAGTTGGAAAGAAAGAGATGGTGAAAAGTCTTGAAACAAGCTCCTTCAAGATGCACCTTCCATGGTTGTTCTTCAAAGCTTAAATGAAATTTGTAAGTGATGAAGATGAAGATGACAAGAGAGAGGGAGGTGGGTTCGGTTTGGGGAAACAGAATAGAGAGAGAGAGTGAAGGAGTTTGAGTGAACTTGTTGTGATAATGAGATCTTAAAAAGATATAGAAGATATATGGAAAGATTGTGTAGAGATATGAAAGATCTAAATAAATCTAAGAAAATCAAGATGGATCACAAAAGATTTTGGCAAGATTTTGGTGGGGGCCTCCCCCTTAGTAACCGTGAATCATATATGGGGGGGGGGGTAAAGTGTAATTTTGATGGTATATATTTTCCAACTAGAAAGTAGGTATTAGAATGATATGTTTATTTAGTAACTTTTTAGCGGGTGTTATGGTATACGGGGATCATGACTAGCCAAGAATAATTAAGTAATGTGTTTGACAAATATTTGGTGTCCCGGGTAATGTCCGGTTGTTCGGTCGGATACTGTTCCGTTAAGTTGGTAATTGTTCCGTAAGGCGTCTTACTTATATATTTTTGTAACGAAAATTATTCCTAACACATAGGAAAACACATCGGACTATTTAACAATTTTTCTGTATACTACTAGTATGTTAACACGCACATGTAAGTACAACACAGTAATCGGAGAGTAGTTAAGTGATTCAGCAACTTTACTTATAGGTATAAAACCTTAGATGGCCATTATTTGGCATTCCCGAGAGTATAATTAAATATTATGAAGCTCCCGGTTTGTTAAAAGGTCACTCAGAGGTAAGAATTAACATGTTGACGCTTTTAACCCCTTTATTGTGCAACCTTTCAATTAATTACATAAACGGCTACACTTAACTAACAAGTGGCTTATTTGTGAATATAAAACCGTAGAAGGTTATTTAGAAACTTATTTTAAGTATGCTAACACTTCCAGTCCTTTCTAAATCAAAGTTTTTGATTTTTCGAAAAACTAGTCCCTTAAATTCAACATTGGACTTTATTAGGGTTTATTACACGTGTCAATACATCATTGGACGTGATTTTTACGAGGTGTTACACCTCTCCGAGATCTTTCATGTCAAAGTTATGCGAGAGTAAGCGCTTCGATTCATGCAACATATCTAAGCTATTACTTGCCAATAGAATATCATCTACGTAAAGGACAAGTATAGCAAAATTGCTCCCACTCATCTTGAGGTAGGTGCATTGATCCACTTGGTTCTTCATAAAGCCTTGCTTCTTCATGACTTCATCAAACTTAAGATACCATTGACGTGATGCTTGATTCAAACCATATATGGATTTCTTCAGCTTGCAGACAAGATGTTCTTGACCATCAGGTTTGAACGCTTCAAGTTGCTTCATGAACACGTCTTCATACATGTCTCCATTGAGGAAAGCAGTCTTGACATCCATCTGATGCAGCTCTAAATCAAAATGAGCTACTAGGGCCAAGATGATCCTTAAGGAATCTTTTCGAGAGACAGGTGAAAAGGTCTCTTGATAATCGATTCCCTCTTTCTGAGTGTAACCCTTTGCAACCAATCTTGCTTTATATCGTTCAACGCTTCCATCCGGATTTAGTTTTGTTTTGAAGACCCATTTACATCCTACGGGTTTAACACCATCGGGTAATTCAACCAAATCCCAAACGCCATTTTTCTTCATGGAGTCAAGCTCGTCAATCATAGCTTTGTTCCACTCAGAAGACTGATCACTACGAATGGCTTCATTGTAAGAGGTAGGATCGGTAAACTTTCCATCATCAGATACGGCTTCAGCTAGGTAGGTTTCATAATCATCAAACTTAGTAGGCCTTCTCGCCCTAGATGACCTCCTAGGTTGATTCTCAACTTTGACATTTGTGGGTCCTTCATTCTCAGGTACATGCGGAACAACATTTAATTCTGAATGAGTTGGAGGTGGTGCAGTGACATGCGGTTCAGCATCGAGTACAAGAGGAGTAGTAATAGAAGGTAATGAAATGGACGAGTGTCCCCCCCCCCCCTCGCGTCTTGTACTTCTTGTAAATCATTGTAAGGATTTTCACTGCTCCCACTGACCTTAAAGTCCTCAAGAAACGCGGCACGCTTGGTTTCTACAATACGAGTAACATGGAAGGGACAATAGAATCTATAACCCTTTGAGTGATCTGGATATCCGATAAAGAAACAACTTGTTGTTTTCATATCCAGTTTCTTTAAGAAAGGGTTATAAAGTTTAGCTTCGGCAAGACAACCCCATACTTTCATATATCTAAGACTCGGTTTCCTTCCTGTCCAAAGTTCAAAAGGAGTTTTAGGGACAGACTTCGAAGGAACTCTATTGAGTATATGGACAGCTGCTTTTATGGCCTCGGTCCAGAGAAATAAGGGCAAACCTGAGTTGGCTAACATACTACATACCATGTCCATTAGGGTTCTATTTCTTCTCTTAGCAACACCGTTCTGCTGAGGAGTACCGGGCATAGTATATTGGTTCACGATCCCCTGACCCTTACAAAACTCATAAAATGGACCAGGAGCCTGACCCATGTCAGTATGTCGACCATAATATTCGCCTCCTCTATCTGATCTAACAACTTTTATTTGACGATCTAATTGTTTTTCAACTTCAGCTTTATAGTCTTTAAAAGTTGTGAGAGATTCAGATTTTTCTTTAATGAGATACAAGTGCATATAACGTGAATAATCATCAATAAACGTGATAAATGAAGTGTGTCCAGTTATGCCAGCGATGTTATAAGGGCCGCTAATATCAGTATGAATGAGTTCTAATAAATTAGAGCTCCTAGTGGCACCTTTCTTATACGCTGATGTCATTTTACCTTTAAGGCATTTGACACATGTTCCAAAATCATTGAAATCGAGAGGTGGTAAAACCTCATCCTTCACGAGTTGAGTTAAGCGTTCTCGTGAAATATGGCCTAAACGTTGATGCCACAACATGGATGAAGTTTCTAAGTCTCGTTTGCGTTTTCTCTTTGTTAAGTTCTCATTAATATTATATGATAACAAAGACTTGGAAAAATCATCATCTAATTCTAATCGATAGAGACCACCATCCAAGAAGCCATAACCAAATATTTGAGAATTAAAACTGATAGTAAGTTTGCCATGACCATGAGAAACAAGAAAACCGTCTACGTCTAACTTTGGTCCTGATACAAGATTCCGAGTAATCTCGGGAATATATAAGGTATCATAAAGTCTAATAGTTAAACCAGTTTTCATAACTAAATCTAATGTTCCCACGGCCTCGACTACTAGCGGTTTTCCATTTCCCAGCTTAAGCGTTCTTTGGTTTCTTTCCAGCTTCCGGATTGTATGGAATCCCTTTAAGGAATTTGTTACATGAACCATAGAACCAGAATCAAACCACCAAGAATTAGATGGAACATTTAAATTAAAGGACTCAAGTATCACGAAAAGATTATCACCTTTCTTGGCTAGCCACTCCTTAAAGTCCGGGCAGTCCTTCTGCTTATGTCCCACCTTATGGCAGAACTTGCAGTGAATCTTCCCTTTGGAGTCATTAGAGCCAGAAGCACTTACACCTGTATCCCGCTTTTGGACCTTTACATTATACTTCTTATTGTAGTTCCCCTTCCTTTTCTTCGAGTCAGCAGTCATCAGGTAAGCAACATCGGCTTTCTCCAGTTTCAGACGTTCTTCTTCTTGCACGCACATATCAATCAACTCGTTCATCTTCCATTGGTCCTTCTGAAGGTTATAGTTGACTTTGAATACTTCATAAGATGCGGGCAGAGACGTCATGATAAAATGCACCAAGAAGCCATCACTAATCTCCATGCTTAATCCCTTGAGCTTTTGGGCCATGTCACTCATTTTCAAGATGTGCTCACGAATACCGTTGATCCCATCATACTTTGTAGTCACCAGTTTCAGAATGAGGGTGCTGGCTTGCGCCTTAGACATCCCTTGGAATTGAGCCTCCACATTAGTCAGATATTCCTTAGCTGTAGCAGCGTCAGGAATGGCTCCCCTGATAGCAGGACTTATCGAGTTTTTCATGAAGATAAGAGACAAGCGATTAGCTCTCTCCCACTTTTGATAGAGTAGTTTTTCAGCTTCAGCACTCTTATCAGTAAGAGCAGGAGGAGAGTTTTCAGTTAGCGCACAATCAAACTCCATGAGTGCGAGAGTAAGGTCAAGAGAATCCTTCCACGAAGCATAGTTCGCACCAGTCAAAGTATCAATAGCCATAGCAGGAGCTGATAGTGGATTAAAATGAGAAGAATAAGATACACTTAGAAAGAAGAAGTTAGAGTGACTTATGGGTAACCTAAAACTAAGGCAGGCGGAAATTAAGACCATTATACTAAGGAAGCTGTGATAACGTTATTTATACACACCAATTTTAAATAAGGTTCTACTTGAATGACGGTTTTCGCTTTGGCTATGACCAATCATACAAGTATTATGAACAGTCAGACTGTGCAGATTAGGTGTAACACAACACCTTTGGGCAGAAGTTGAAACACCATAATTTTAGGCACAAGTCAAAGTTTGCGAGACATGAATGTAACACATCACCTTTGGGCAGAAAATGAAACACTCATGCATCTTAGGCATAAGTCATGTGTATATCATATGAACAAATGTAATAAGGCAAGTGTTACACTATGCTTGTTCATATAATAAGGATATACACCTAAGTGACTATGCTTAAGTTCACTAAATAACGCAACAAGTAAATACATCACCTTTGGGCAGAAGTGAGAACTTGAAAAAAAAAATATTTTAGTTAAGCAAATTTTAAATCAATCAAAAAAAAATTAGTTGAATGATTATTTAAATGTTAGGTTTATAAAACATAATAGAGTAAGGTTTTATAAACTAAAAGTATTTAATAATAAACTCAGCTGATTTCGAGTTGTTTAAATAATCATTCAGTGGAAACAAATAAACCCACTCTAGCCCCTTATTTCAATTTATAAATTAATTTAGATTACGAAGAAATCTTTAAATATCAACTATAGTGATTAACTTCAATTAAAAATTCATGAAGTATAATCATATTGAATTTCACTGTGGCTTTAGATTTAAAAGAAAACAACTAACAATAAAGCATGCGAATTCTTTAATTATTCTCGAACATCAGTGGCAACTTGAAATAACATGTGATAACTATGCATATGTCTAATCCTCATATTACTAAGACTATCCACATCAAGGATGTTTGTAGGTGACATGGAGGGTGTTCATTCCTATGTGGAGGGCATTTGTGAGAGGGATGGATTAGTAGGTGTTGTAGAGGATGACATGGAGGGTGTTCATTCTTCACAATTCTTGGTGAAGAATGGCCTAATGGTGAGTCATTTCTTTTGTTTTTATAAGGTTGTTTGTGGGAAGGATATATATGTTATTGTTGTGGGTAAAAAGTGTTTGTGGGAAGAATAAGTGAAAAGCTGATGTGGCATGCTGATTAGGCTGTTTGTAGAAAGGATAGCCTTTCACTGATGCGGATAGTCTAATTGATTAAATATGCATGTTAAATTATTATATTATTATATATATTAATTGAAAGAGGGGATGAATAGTAGTTCTAATATATAGTTTTTCTTTAATATTTTAATATTCTATAGTCTTATTATATCTTTAACCTTAAACATATTTAGATTTTTAATTTTAACTTTAATGATTTTTTTTAATATTATCAATATCGTTCGAACAACATCAGTACTGGTACCGTATAATAACGGTTTAGTTTCTTTTGTAGAATGATGTCGATTACTCTTTTTCATTTTTTATTAATATATAACGCTTTATAAAATTTCAAATATGCTCTCTTCAATACAATTTTTATTCGAACGGGTCAAATATAGTTGATATTTTTATCGTCACAAGCCAAACAAATACCGACAAACAACGCCGATACATGTACCATATTCGTTTTTATGGTTTTATCGATGTGGCTGTATAAAATTAATTTAACATAGAGTTGTATTCAAAATCATGTAATTTTTTTGGTATCGTAACATATATATATATCGAGTGCCAGCACTAACCGGACAACACCGGTACAAATATCAGTTTTTATAGTTTTTAATCAATGTAAAACACATGTTGATTGCTATGCCAAATGCCGATATCGTACTGTAATGAACAAGACCGATACTGCCTCAAAGCCCGCCGCAAAGCGCAGGGGAGTACATATCAATTAAAACTGTCCATGAACAGTGTTTCAATGTTTTATTTTAATGTGTTTATTTATATTTTAATTCTATTTTCAAGTGTTTATTTATTTTTAAATACTATTTTATTCAATCATTTAGTTTAACTTACGTTTGTTAATTTACAAAAGAAAAAAAATCCGCAACAATGTTCTTTTAACATTATAGTATAACTTCTATTTAAAATGAATATTGTGCTACAGGTGTACCAAACCAAACCGAAAATGACAATGAATGGTAATTATTATTTTAAAGTATTTATTTATTTTTAAAAAAAAAATATTATCTATCATTTATTTTGATTTTTTTTTAATAATCTGTGTTTATTTTTTCCGATATTGTGATAAAGTTTTTTCTTTGAAATAGATAATGTGCCGATAACGTACCAAAAAGTACCGAATCGATTGAACAACATCGGTATCGATACCGCTATTAATTTTTACTTTTAATAAAATGGCACCATATCGTTATTATATCATAAGGGTGGAGGGTATGGTTCAATCACTCTAGGGTGTTTGAGTCATTCTTTACCCAATAATAGCATGCCATGTCAACTCCCCATTTTACACTCAATCACTAGGTATGGTTCAAACACCCCTCAATTTAAGAAAAAAAAAACTTGATTGGTTGTATCTCTCCTCTCTCTCTCTCTCTCTCTCTCTCTCTCCTCTCCTCTCTCCTCTCATCGGTGACTATACACCGAAATCAACCCTCCCCACTCACCGATGGACCGGCAATCATTCACCGTGCGATGAATGCCATCCCCGAATGATGTCACCGAACCATACCGACCCCCCTAACAAAACAAACGAACAACTTTGGTACTGGTACTTGTATTCATTTTTATGGTTTTCGGTTTCGATAGTTTTTAGTTTATACAACTTTGTCTGCAACGATATATGAATAATGATATAAATACTATGACGGTCTGAATCAATCAATACCGTTTGAACATTCGTGTCAGTACCCGTGTTCATTTTTGTCGTTTTCAATGGATTGATTTCTACACGGAGTGCATGTATCGTACTGGTATTGTAACGAACCAGAGCGATACCAATCCAGTACTCGTGGTAATGTACCGCCGCAACGCGCGGTCAAATCACCTAGTAACACATGAAATCCAAAGTTGAATTCCAAAAAAAATTGTTTTGAAGTCAAAGTGTCAGAGCACCTTTAATGATTGAAAATAAACAAGTTTTTTTTCGTGAGTTTGTTTTGGCCGTCACATAAAATTAAATCAATTTTAATAAGAAGCAGTTAGGATGGAGAGGGATGATAACAGATTATAGTGAGGGGGCCGTAAACTTTATGGTGTGTCTTTAGGGTTCCCAATAACCTGTATTTATATGTTTCACCCAAGGGGAAACCCTAATTAACTAGTACGGGCCTTTATGTCCATCAAATAAAGCCCAGTTAATTTTATAGGGATATTAAGATAAATATTGATCTGGTTATTAGATAAATGATCAATAAGGGCACCATAAATTATTTAATAAATAATTAAATAAATAATTTACGCTAACATATATATATATATATATAGGTTTTAGGAGACATTATATAAAGGGAGAAAAGAGTGTTTTAGTTTCCCTTCTTCATGAGAAAAGGATAGATACAAGTGTATGTTTTAGAGAGAGAAAGTTGAGAGACAATGGATGAGCAACTAAATCAATCAACATTAACCCATCTCCTTCAACACACATTGAGAAGCTTTTGCATCCATGAAAATTCACAGTGGGTCTACGCTGTTTTCTGGAGGATCTTGCCTAGAAACTACCCTCCACCAAAGTAATCTTTTTCTTTGTTTATCTCATCAAAAATAAATTAATAAAAATCCATACACAAAATTATGCAATTGTATTTATATGTCTATATGTCTCTCATGTTGTTATGTTTTCTTAATTAATTAATTATAGATGGGATACTCAAGGTGGAACATATGATAGGTCAAGAGGCAACAGAAGAAATTGGTACACTAGTTATTCTATTTTAATCCAACTTATTGTCATATCTTTTTTATAATTATTCATAATCATCCTTAATTATTTAGCTTTCATTTTTAACTTTATATATATATTTTTTTTTAAATAAACAGGATATTGGCATGGGAGGATGGATTCTGTAATTTTGCAGCCTCAACAGCCGGAGAGACAAGTAACCAAGATTACCAACAATACCATGGTCTTCAACCTGAGCTTTTCTTCAAGATGTCCCATGAAATTTACAACTATGGGGAAGGGTATTTTTTAAATTTATTACTATAATGCTTTATTTAATATTTACCTAGCTAGTTTCATGTTCTATTTATCAAGCAACTAATTATGTACATGCTAATAATTTGTAATAAGTACTAGGTAGCAACTAAAACAAAGGCGGTTTAACTGATTTTTTGGTCTAAAAAACCAGTTGATCTACAAAGCGAGAGGCTAGCCCGACGTTTTCCAAACATATTTCGCTCGGTTTACTTAAAACTTGTTGGTTTAAATATGTTTTACGGGTCTGGTCTGGTTTTCAAAACACTAATTAAAACATCATCGATGGTGTGTATTTATTTTTTTCTTTCTTGTTCTTTTAGATTAATTGGAAAAGTTGCAGCAGATCACACTCATAAGTGGATTTTTAAAGAGCCAACTGATCAAGAAATTAATTTCTTGTCTACTTGGAATAACTCAGCAGACTCAGTAAGTAGAGCTTAACTATTTTTGTCGTATAAATGTGATGTGCTGAAAGTGGTTTAATAAAAACAACTAAATTAACCCTAAATTAGACACTCTAAGCTTTAAATTTATAAACTAAGACTCGACCTAAAACCCTAAACCACACAACCGGCAAGTGTACCGATCAATGTAGTAAAGCTAAAGTAAGTCCGAGTATCGAACCCACGAGACTCTACTGATTACGCTACTGACTCTATCTAGACTAAAACTGACACGACTTAACCATTTGTTTATTGAGGGGGGGGGGGGGGTTTCTAAAAATCCTAAAAATGCAAATAACGACTAAACTAGCAAGACGAAACGAACTAGACACGAACTCACACGAAGGCTGAACTCAAGGATGATGAAGGAACTACCTAGATAGGAATCCTGATTGCTTTTAGTTATGATTATAATTGGAAGTTGTCTGCTATGGAACCGGGATCTTGAAATTCTCACCTATCGGGAAATCTAAGGACCCCTCTCAAGAGCACGCTAAGATCCCCTAAAGGTTGTTAAACTACCGATTTTAGACTCTCTTACAAGACATCTAATGGGGTTTATAAAAGTATCCTACAAGGCTCACTCCCTTACGAGACCTAAACCTAGGATAGGTTTGTTTTCTCAGTTAGACTTGCTAGACAGCAGCAAATAGGTTAACTTTCTAAGAAGGACCCACCTTGCGGTTTAATCACTTAGACCTAGCAATAATCTCGCACCTTACAGCTATTGATGATTAGTAGAACACTTGATTTTATTAAAATTACCAACTATTACTTCTAAGGTTACTTACATGATTTTCACCCTAAAGGATCAAAGGTTTATTATGTGATATAGACACTCACCAAAACCTAAAACCCTAGCCCGACTCTATTCCGTGATAAAGACCGTCACCAAGATTCAAGCGAAGCAATAATCAATAATAAAATAACATCAAGCACGCAAACACATCTAACTGATAGAACAAACCGTTTACAATTTATAAACTATCCATAGCTTCCATAAATCCAAAAATAATCAAACTTAAACAATCATTCATCCATGTCTAGGTAGTAACAGAAATTTAGCCAATAATCATATTCAGAAACAGGTCTATAATCTTAATCAAATCTGAATTCATCTTTAAACAATCTAAACAAACGAAAAACGAAGAAACAAGATTGTATAACCCGTGAACTTCGATCCCGTGTGCTCCCGAATGATCTCCAATGATTCCCAGCAGTCCCGAGCCTTCAAACGCCTGAAAACAGCCTCTATGATCGCCTAAAGTTCGTCCAAATTCGTAATTGTGTTGTTGTTTTCGTGCGTCTGATGTTATGTTCGTATATATCTCCCTCACAAAAACAATGGGCCTTGTTCACCGAATAGTCGAAGTATATGTGGGCCTGATGTTTGTCGAAATAATAGGCCAAATCCCCCTGATGTTATTTGATTTTGTAATAATAGAAATATGAATACTCCTCTGCTTTTTTTTCAAAATATATCAAGTCCAGCCTTTTTATCTTTATTAATTGGGCCTCTAATATAATTCCTCCTCTTATAATAATATGACAGTGCACGATCTCAACCCAAAAAGTATATATGGCCGCATCAATACATATGAATTATATAATTCATATGACCCATCTTATAACATAGAGATAGCGGGCTCGGTCCACTCACAGAAAATAGCGCCAATTTTACTCCGGTCACTGGCATTCTACTCTGGCCAACTAACAGGTCATTTCCATATTACTCGTTTTCGCTCCATTTGCCCAGAACCTGTCCCACCACAATATAATATAATAAAGCACTAAAAATAAATAAAACTTATACAATAATTATACATTTTACACGGGACAATTATGTGTATTTTACCCTACATCAAAATGCTTGTGATCAAACTGTTTTAATTGATCATAAAAAACATTATTAGATTATCTATAATTAGATAGTTTACTCTCATTTTGAATGCTTAAATTTTTGGCAAATCATTTGTGATTAAACTTCTTAATAAACTATTTTTTATGAAGCTGTTTAGTTAAACGATAATAGTAATTAACTGTGCATAATCACGCACGTTATAATACATAATTACGCACGTTATTTGCGTAATTACGCATGGGTTGGGTTAAACCCTAATTACGCACGTTATTTGCATAATTACGTATGGGTTGGGTTAACCATAATTACGCACGTTATTTTCATAATTACAAGTTATATGGTGGTCGCGTACTATCGCACGATAAGGTGGTCAAGTTAATATATATAATTAAGGGCTAGGATTAGTTCACACGGTTCACTATGAAAGGGTTGTTCACAAATAAACTTAACCCTCTCTCTCTCTCTCTCTCTCTATATATATATTATAAATGGTCAATATATATTTTTATTAAACAGTTCAAGTACAATATTGTTTAGAATCTAACTTTTATTAGGCAGATTATCAAGTTTTCAGTAAATATTCAAATCCCATCAATGATTCTGTTTCAAACAGTTACAAGGACATGTTAATATAGTAAGTAGTTAGAATTTCATTAAATCATATGTGACAAAACAGTTTTGATCAGAGTTTAGGGTGTCCGGAGTGGGGGCGGCAAACCCACCCGGCACCGATCGGCAACCATTGCCAGCTCATTTGCCGCATGAGGTTTACCGAAAAAGAGGAAGAGTTCGGTGAGGGAACACCGATGCGGGGAAGAGAGTATGTGAGAGAGACAGGGTAGTGTGGGGTGGGGTTCATTCCAATCTCAACCAATCACATTTTTTTCCTTTTTAAAAAAAAAAATAGTTTACCACTTTACCATTGTCTAAACCATTGCCAACACTTTGAGCATACTTTACCACTTTGACATGGCACACTCTCATTGGTTGATTTTTTAGTTTGCCACTCTCAAGTGTTTAACCACTCCTAACACCCTTAAATATTGCATAAACGCCTAACAGTTCATTACTTTTTTTTATAATTAAACAGTTTAATCTTATAGATTTTTAAGTACAAAATATATATTTAAAAAACTAAAATGTATTCAGTGTGTAATGAACTTAAGCTCATTTAGCAGGTTTGAAGCAGATGATCAACTTTTCAAAGAATATATAAAAAGTTGAAGCACAATTTTTAAATTTCATTAAACTTTTACTAGGTCTGAAGCAGGTTATTAAGTTTTCAAAAAATATATAAAATCCCATCATTGATTTTCCTTTCAAACAGTTTTAATATTTTCATTTAATCATTTGTGACAAAACTGTTCTGGTCAGATTTTATATACTACAATAAATGAATGACGTTTCATCAAAATATGTGAGACTAATGGAGTAATGGTTGTACTCTTGCAAGGCTATCCTTAAGAATTCGGGAGCCTTGAACGACTAGAAAAAATGAACCTTCGAGAATGCAATCTTGGTCGATCTTTGTACTTTTACTTTTGGGCCAAAAAAAGATATTCCTATTTAATTAGGTTTAAAATTTTTAAGTTTTTTAATTGGGTTACATGGCGTTACTTGGGTTAAATTAATTGTAATATTAACATAATCTTAAATTAAACTAGCGACAAGGTTGGCTCAAATGCATAAGAAGGTAAAGTTAATGGTTTTTGGGCACCCAAATTTTTAAGGCCAATTTAAAAAAATTGAATATGTATAGTATGTATAACTTTTGGGAAAAATTACAAATTTTGTCCTTTATCTTAATACCACTTATCAGGCGGTGTCCTTTTTAACGAATTTTGACAAGTTTTGCCTTTTACAAGGAATTTTGTTGCACGTTTTGTCCTTTAGTCTTAACCCAATTAGATTTTCTTGTTAAATCTTGTCACTCAAGGGTATTTTAGTCTTTTTACCCATTTATTTCAAGAGTCAACCCTAAAATATTTTGTTTTATTCTTTTAAATAGTGTTAAATAAATGGGTAAAAAGACTAAAATACCCCTGGGTGATATTATTTAACAAGAAAATCTAACTAAGTTAAGCTTAAAGGACAAAACATGCAACAAAATTTCTTGTAAAGGGCAAAACTTGTCAAAATTCGTTAAAAATGACACCGCCTGATAAGTGGTATTAAGATAAAGTACAAAACTTGTAATTTTTCCATAATTTTTGCTTTTACTTAACAACAAATGTACTTTGCTGCTTCCATGTTGACTTTGATATAGCTTAACATCCAAAAATATGCATATAGAAAACCCTTTTTATAAGAAAACTTGGTTTTTTTTTCTCAAACAGTGGCGGATCTAGGATTCCGACCAAGCGGGAACGTTTTATAAATAAGCGGTAATGAAATCGAAAAAACGTCAAATTTTTCCAAAATTTACACTAAAAACGTCAAAAATTTTCCGGCCAAGCGGTAGCGGAGGCTACCCCTTACATCAAGGTAGATCCGCCCCTGTTCTCAAACAAAGATTAATTCAATATTCTTTTTACTATTTCAAATATCTTTTAGTTTATATTTAACTTATTCATTTACTTAAGTTTGAAGCCGCATAAATAAAATTTTGGAAGGTACGGACCCAATTTCTTTAAAAGGCCCGTATTTTTGTTTGCTTTGGGGGCCCAAAATGGTTGGGCCGCCTCTGCGTAGCGACAAAGATGCTCGCACAAATAACGGCTGCAACGATTAACGAACTCGTGATCAATTAATCAAAAGGCTGGTTTTAAAGTAAAAAAATTATAATTACAGACCCAAAATGAATCATTTGCATAACTTTTCTAGTAAAAAATGTCAACACAACTTTGATTTAAGAAGGTAAAGATTTTAATCTTTTATTGAATGATTATAAACCCTAATCTAATTAAATAAAATACCAACCAAGGTTACTTTTATTTATGGATTTTTCTTTATTTGCTTGAAAAAACAGCATCCTAGGACATGGGAGGCCCAATTTCAAGCTGGTATAAAGGTACAATAAGTACAATGTACAATACTTATATGGAGTTTGTTAGTTAAGTTATATCTAAATAACTTTAATGTTTATTTTCAGACTATTGCATTGGTTGCTGTTAGAGAAGGTGTTATTCAACTAGGATCCATTAATAAGGTTCTCTATCTCAACTCTCTTGAATAAAAGTTAACAAAGAGATTGATAACTTTGACTTTTTTTTAAATCAAAATTGTGAAAAATATTGGAAACTTTTTTGTTAAAATTACTTGATCATAAATGGGACCTAAAGGTGATTGAAGACTGTTAGTTTAGAATGTAAGTTTCTTTACCAAAAAAAGGCAAATTGGAAATAAATAATCCCACCTAACTCAATTTGGACGATAGTAATCCCAAATCAGTTATTGGCCGATAATAATCCGAACTGGTCAATTTTTTTTGTAAAATAGTCCACCGTTAAAATAGCTTAACGGAGTTAAGTTTTTTTCCGAATTACAAACCGATGTTTTAGGGTTTTTGATCAGAACGAGGATACGAGTCGATTGATGTAAAACTTACCTCGAAATACTGCCCCAACCCACGAAGACGGTGCTTCAATTCGGGTGTTTAAACTTCCAATTAACAAAAATCAAGCCATGTCGAGCACAATTTCGATGTAAGTTTTACATCAATCGACTCGTA
This sequence comes from Helianthus tuberosus, assembly GCA_030545235.1. Classification (NCBI taxonomy): domain Eukaryota; kingdom Viridiplantae; phylum Streptophyta; class Magnoliopsida; order Asterales; family Asteraceae; genus Helianthus; species Helianthus tuberosus. Next base: position 3,730,342 of record JARYGA010060438.1, read on the forward strand.
TCCTCGTTCTGATCAAAAACCCAAAAACATCGGTTTATAATTCAGAAAAAAAAAAAAAAAAAAAAAAAAAAAACTTAACTCTGTTAAGCTATTTTAACGGCGGACTATTTTACAAAAAAAAATGACCAGTTCGGATTATTATCGGCCAATAACTGACTTGGGATTATTATCGGCCAAATTGAGTTAGGTGAGATTATTTATTTCCAATTCGCCCCAAAAAAAATACATTATTAAGTTAATAATAGTGTTAGGATCATTTTGTTACGTTTTGATAAAATGATAAGCGTTTAGATTTATTACTTTTTATACAAATGTAAGCGTTTAGATTAGTTTATCTAAACTGAAAATTTAATTATGTGCATGTAAAATAAACTGTTCTAAATAAATAGTTAGGGTAGAAGTAAAATTTGTCGTTTAAAAAAAATAGTTTGATGTTGGTTACCAGTTATTACTAACTTTTTATTTTAAAACAATAATACAAATAGTTTTAATAAGAAATCTAAAACAATACACTAATTATACTATGCATCTTTTTGTGTCACTAACACTTTAATTATGTAAATGATATCAAAAGGTGACTGAAGATTTAAGCTATATTGTGATGCTAAGAAAGAAATTAAGCTACATAGAGAGCATTCCAGGGGTACTATTACCACACCCCTCATCCTCATCATACCCTTACAAATCTGAAGGATACAACATGCCGGAAGCATGGCCTTTCCACGGCGGTGGGGAGCCGTCATCGCTTTACAATCAACCAATGAACATAACTCCTTCAATGAGTAGCCTTGAGGCGCTCTTATCGAAACTCCCTTCAGTGGTTCCGGCTTCTTCATCGCCGATGGAAGCCCCGCCTTACTGTGAGGCGGCGCAACCACATTTTGTGGCGGTGTCGCCGCAGAAAGAATTGGTAGAGGAGGAAGATGTGGAGATTAAAGATGTGGGAGAGTGTAGCAGTTCTATGTCTCCATATGGTCATCATCATCAAAGTTTTCAACATCATGGTTTAAATGTAAGCAGTTGCATGACCAATAATAGGTATTAATTAGGTAGATTAGTATAAGTTAATAACTAGAGTTCAATTACTTTTGTATTAGTTTAATCATATATTAGTCTCCTTTTTATTATATATATGGTTTTTCAATATAAAACTAGTTTAAGTTTTAAATAAAGAACTAAGAAAACATATAAACATATATGTATATGTGCTTTAGTTGTGACAAATAATGTGGTTATGTGGCCACATACATATCTGCTTTTCTCCATCACTATATATGTGAGCAGTGAGCAACAATGTTTACAAATGCTTATGCAGTTCTCACCATTCTTCTGTTAAATACTGTTTTGAATTAAAAGTGTCCATATAGCTAGTGGCGAAGCTTGAGATTTCCGACCAGGGGGTCGAAAACGTATATACCCAAAAAATTCTATACAAAAACTACATACTCTCCACTACTGAGCGAAAAGTTCGGGGGGTCGGCCGCCCCCTCCCGCCCTATAGAAGCTACGCCCCTTGCATATAGCCCGTTTGATACAAAAACAATTTGAAGTGAAAAGTGAAACTATGAAAAATACATAAGCACATGCAGTGGCTAAGCTTTCTTAGGGCCAGAGCCACAGCCACCCCCCACCCCCATTTTTTCCCTTCGTAGTATCAGTTGTACCGAAATTTCCGAGAAAAAAATGTAGTGTAAAATATTGGTTCATAAATGTTTCTTTGAACATGATGACAAACAAATCAGATTTGATCATATTCGGTGGCAGAGCTTGAACGAAAAATCAGTGGGTTCGGACTTTCAAAATCCAAAATAGTGGGGGCCGAACTCTTAAAAATACAATATTTGACACGAAAAATCAGGAGGGGTCGCAGCACCCCTGGGCCACCAAGAAGTTGCGCCCCTGATCATATTAGGGGATATTTGGGGTGTGTTTAAACATATTATAGCAATATAAAGCAACGTTACGTAGATTGTGTCCGCGGAAGGACATGTCGAATTCAAACACAACACGAATTTGAAATTTGTGTCAAAACACACGACCCGAAACACAAGGCACGTATTCATTCGTGAAATGACATGGCTTCAAACTCCTAGATTGAAGAAAATGTTAGCTTTTAATGAAATTATGAAATGGTTTTAAGACAACTATTTAATAAGACATTCAGATTGAAGTAATAACACTAAACATAAAGAACCAAATATCCGGACTCCAGTGCGTCGTTCAGTTGAACTATGAACTTGGTTCATAGAGACGACAATCGATTGAACCTTGGTCACGTAGGGTTGGGGAATAGCGATCATCAAACCAAGAATTGTAACACACCTTGTTTACACAATAGCTTATGACGGCTCTGATACTAAATGATGTGTACCACTTGGATCAAATGATTTAGAAAGGATGTTAAAGATGACTAATCATTTTTCTATAATACTACTCTAAATACTAATTTTGCAAATTCCTGAATAACCATTGATGAAACAACCACAATCATAAATTTCTGTGACAACTGTAAAACTTTCACAAAATCAAAGCAAACCAATTATCCAATAATACTTTTCAAATCAAATCTAGCATTTAAGTTTCCGTATGTTCGGTAATACTAATGAAAAGCATCAACTTCTTCCTTGAAATGTTTAAGAAGATCTGGAATTGTCTTCACTGAATGTTCTTGCTTGTCTCTCACTCGCACGCTTACCTGCAAATAAATATTGGTCAACACATAATTGTTTGTATAACTACAATATAAGATCCTTTCCCTGAGATGACAGCATTCTAATCCTAAAAGTTCTCTCTATATAAAGGTAGCCTCCACATATGATATCTCTGATATATATTAAAATTGCGCTTTTGGAACACAGGATTCTTGTACGAACCAAACGTTCAGCGAACAGTTCGTGAACCGTTCGGCGGGAAGTTCGTTTGTGTTCGTAAACAAACGAACACGAACAAGAAATTTCGTTCGTTTGGTTAAATGAACAAACATGAACGGAGACCACGTTCATTCATTTATGTTTGTTTTAACCGGGCCCACGCTGGCTTCAAAGTTTGGATTTTCGGGCGTTCCCCGGCTGACACTTGACAGTCGTTGTGCCACCACAAGAGCAAAACTCTCTAGTGGGACGAAAACCCGGTTAGGCTCGGAAATCGAATTGACAACCTCACACGTGTTCGTTTATGTTTGATAGTTCCTTAGTGTTTTTAGTTTTTATATTTTATTTAAATACTTCAAAATTCCGGCAGATAAAATATTTAATAAGGGTCGCTGTATTATATATTTTGTTCATAAACGCTTGTTTGTGTTCGTTTGTTTCCATTTGTATTCATGAACGTTCGTTGCCTAAAATTAACAAACGAACACAAACATAAAATCTCGTTCGGTAAGTGTTCATGAACAGTTCGTGAACACATATTTCTTAACAAACGAACATGAACTAGGTCTTGTCCGTGTTCGTTTGCAGCCCTAATTGAAAGGGTAATTTGGTCCAACACATAGATAATCCTACAACTAAACTGCATTACAAAATTTAATAATCTGATAAGAGATACATACCTTGCCATTATTGGCTTCCTCTTCACCAACAACCAGTATGTAGTTGTACTGTGCCAACTGAGCTTCTCGTACCTATACACCGATTGATATAAAAAATAATAAGCTGTAATCACAAGCAGCAATAACAATGAACCTTTTATCTGCTTATTATTCCGTTTTGAAACAACAATAAGCTACTTTAAGAGTGTTTGGCAGTTTGAAGTTGCATAAGTTAAAAGAAACAATATAAGCAGAACTATAGGTTTATTTATAAGTAATCCATCCCAATGAAAAAAATTCCGTAATACCTTTTTCTGGATTGTTCGATCAGATGAGTCAATATCAACGTAATAACCAGCTTCTTCAATCTGACTCTTTACCTGACAAATTAATACAAAAAGAATAAGGAGTAATGATCTTAAAGATCGCTTATTTAAGAAAAAGAGTAAAATGCCATTTTCGTCCTTGAGGTTTGGCCAGTTTTGCGACTTTCGTCCAAAGGTTTGTTTTCCGCATTTGGATCCAAAAGGTTTGAAATCTAGCCATTTTCTTCCGGCTCGTTAACTCCATCCATTTTTTCTCTGTTAATTCAGGGGTATTTTTGTCTTTTCTGCTAACTTGAAGGGCAATTTGGTGTTTTTCACTTTATGTAAAAAGACCAAATACCCTTGAAAAGGACCGAATTGCCCTGTAAGTGAACAAAAAAGACAGAAATACCCATCTTAACAGAAAAAAATGGATGGAGTTAACAAGCCGGATGAAAATGGCAAAATTCTAAACCTTTTGGATCCAGATGCGGAAAAACAAACCTTCGGACGAAAATCACAGAACTGACCAAACCTCAGGGACCACTATGGCATTTTACTCTAAAAAACATAGAGCTTTTTTTCTTAACTAATATTCTCATTTTAATCGCTAACATTTAGCAACAAATTACCTGTTGTCCATAGTCTTGAGACTTGTCGGAAACAGGGCAAACGATTGCTTGACGGGGGCTAAGCCAAAAAGGCCATTTTCCCTTGTAATGTTCCAAAAGTATAGCGAACATGCGTTCAACCGACCCTAAAATAGCTCTGTGTATCATAACGGGCCTCTCCCTTTTAGTCTCATCCTCTGCGGAATATGTTAAGTTGAAGCGTTGAGGAAGTTGGAAGTCCAACTGTAAAAAGAATATATTGTAGTTAAATAAATAAGCTCACAAAAGAAATCAGCATAACATATAACGTTTCAGTCATCAGTGTTGAAAAGAAGTAAAAACCTGTAAAGTTGCACATTGAAATTTCCTTTTCATTGCATCAGAAACTGATATGTCAATTTTCGGACCGTAAAATGCCCCATCTGCTTCATTAATCTACCAGAAAAAATAAATATAGAGATGAGTTTTAAAAGTCTAGAACGAAAATTTTAAATATTATTATAAATTTGGTCATTAACCTGCCATGGTTTCCCGAATTCATTCAATGCATCTTCAAGTGCTTTCTCGGCTTTATCCCATGTTTCCAGATCTCCGAGATATTTCTCTGGCCTCTACAGAAGACAAAATAAAACATATTTTAAACAAATATATACAGCCCGTATGAAGGTAACAAAAGGTAGATCATAGTTGATTTCACAACATGATGTAGCAAATATATCCATCATAGCAGAAGTCTAACCCTACCAACCCAGTAAAAAATATACTTTACGATTTTATATGTAAAGTTAATTTTTTTACGTCAACACAAAAAAATCAGTTCCAAATAAAGCCTATACACTTGTGACTTATGAATATTGAACAGTGGTGGTGTTTTCATGAAAAAAAGGATGCATGTCAAATTGGATATATCAAGTAAACAATAAGATATGATCGGATGCACATACTGTTGATAGCTTTAGTTCAAAGGTGAAGCCAAATACATCATAGGCGTAGTTAATGAATTCTAAGACACTCTTGACTTCCTCTTTGATCTGTAAAAATTAGAAAAGAAAAAGTCAAAAAAAATGTAAGAAAGAAGCGTTAGACGAGAATTAGCTGATTATATTCCATCTTACCTGGGATTCTCTACAGAAAATATGAGCATCATCCTAAGAAAAGAAAACACGGTCAGACGGTAGGAATAACAGTTTGTATAACATACAGTATTAATTGACAATGTAAAATACGAATCATTGAATTAATAAAACCTTTGGGTAGAATATGATATTCATAAAAACAAAAATATATGACAATCTCATTGAGAGTATGAGAGTTTAAATGAGTACCATATTGAATAATACCCTTAGCACAAAAATGAAGATAATTTATAAAAATATATATTTATATATATATATATATATTACTAAAACAAACTGACTACTGAGACCGTTATAATGAGTACCATATTAAATATGGTTCTAAAATATTATTACTCATATATAATAATTATTAATAAGTTAACTAGATATTACTTTTTAATTAATCAAGTAAAAATAAACATTCACTAAAATGAAACAAATTTGGTGTGAGCTTATTCCATAAATATGCTCTTTTACACGAAAAAATGGTGTAAATGTCTGAGCATATAAATCAAAGAAAAACATTACTGCATTACCTGCTGAAACCTTCGAACACGAGTCAAACCTGTCAATGCACCACTGGCTTCATTGCGATGCAAAACTCCAAAATCAGCTATACGGAGTGGAAGTTCTGTAAAATGGAAATGATGGAGAGTTGTAATAGCTTATAGGTTACTCCAGCTTTAACAATAGTATTAAAAAAACATATCCTTATAAAATAAAAATAAACTGACCCCTGTAAGAACGGACTCTGTTATCAAATATCAAGCAATGTCCTGGACAATTCATAGGCTTAAGTCCAAACTCTTGCTTTTCTATCTGCATAAATAAAAAGCAATGCAACAACATGAAATTTGATCTAAAAACTTATCAGCAAAAAGCCAGTTATACATTTGTCAAAAATAAGGAAATAGAGTACACTGCAATATGCGCCTGTGGTTTGTTCAGATTTCAGATAATTGTGGTTTTTTTTTTTTTGCACATTTAGTCGGCGAGAGTAAAATTTAGCAGCCCTGATGTTACCTTTTCAAACTCACACTTTTAGACTTATACCTAAAGTTTGCTTATGGCCAGTGTAATTAAAAAAAATATCCCGCGCGATATTTATGTGTGTGTAAGTGTATATTTGAACTGAATCAAAATTAACTAAAAATATCAAATTTAGCTTGATCACAGAGTAATTAACATTTAAAACTGTGCATAGTTGTTAATAGCGAATAGTGACAAATAGCGTACATAGATATATACCAGGGTATTTTAATATAATATACATATAATTAAATTTTTAAAAATCTAGTGTATCGCTATTTATAAAATTTCGATAAGGTACCTAACGCTACATAGCGATAAGTAGTGGGTGCTATTTTATAAAAAGCGGTACACTAAAAAAATATTTAAAAAGTTTATATGTATATTATATCAAAATAACCTGGTATATATGCTATTTTACATGTATATTTAACAAAAAAACTGAAATCCCGCCATTTATTGCTACATACCATGTAGCAGCCTTCGACCTATTCGCTATAGCGACCGCTATTGACAACTATGAAACTGAGCACTATAGCAGTTCACCCAATTGTACAGTTCATATTACAATATTTTTTTTATTTTTAAAAATATAACATGTATGAAAATTGGCAACATTATTAAACTTAGGTGACTTACATCAAACACAAACATATTCTCCTTGTAATTGGCTGCATGACCTGAGGTTTCCCACAGTTGCATGTTGTACATATTTGGTGTGGTAACCTGAAAAAGCAATGCCATATTAGACAAGTATTATAGTATAGGGACTAGATGTGTATTATGGTGCTCTATATAAACACCCAGCTCATGTGACCCTAATTACACAATTACAATCTAATACAATTCTGATTACAAAGTTCAACTTGCCACAATATGCTAAATTTGAGAACATTCACATTAATTAAACAAAACATAGATGAAGCAAAAAAATTAAAAAATAAATAAAAAATAAAACTCACCTCCAGATAACCTCTTTTACGGTACTCGTTTCGTATGAATGTCATTAATTTCTCAGTTATACGAGTACCATGGGGAAGAAAGAAACAGCTTCCTGGGCTGAAACATATATAAAGTGAAATTAGCATGTACAGTCAGTCGACAAGTAGATGGGTAAACAGGTCAACGGGTCAACTTACCTAAGTGGATGGAAAAAGAAAAGTTCCTGCTTCTTGCCCAATTCTCTGTGATCGTATTTTTTGGCTTCTTCCAGTAGGGCGATGTATTCCTGAAATAACATGTTATCCTCGTAATCAGAACTCAAATATATGTATTAGTAACCGGATATACTGTAGTATTTTGTATATATTTTATTATGTAAATCTTTAGAGATGTCTCCACATATTTTGGAGATCTAGTTTCCTTTCTTTATCTTTTGTATTTGTATTATCATATGACTTTCAATATTAACACACCTAGATAATTACAAGCAATTATAACCAAATACAATTCCCTTATTTATATATATCTATATTGATACGAAATAATGTTACAATCAACCACCATCACTAATACCCAAACAATCTAATCTAATCTAATCTAAATTCTAATAAAGGATTCCAATTAATGCCACGTGGCATTCTCTCTTTCAACCTCGGAAATTTTTATCTAACCACCAGATATATCCTGCCCAAAAAGAGTAAATTGTTGATATATAACTCAACATTCAAGTGATTAAAAAATAACCTTTAGACGCTTTTGGTCAGGGTAAGATATCCCATAAACTCTTTGTAAGCTCTCACGATCTTTGTTTCCCCTCCAGTACGCGGCCGAAGCCTAACATATATTAAAAAACAAATAAATATGCATCTATGCTTCAACATTTAGAAATCTATATATCTTAAAAAACCACACCTTTAAGCAAGCAATTGCTTTCACAAATTGTGTATTTGGTATATGGGGTCCACGGCACAGATCAACTAACGGACCACACCTATAAACTGTAATGGTTTTGTCTTCAGGAAGGTCGCTAATGATCTCAACCTGATAACGACAACAGTAAATAAGACCCAATAAGATGTGACGTAATCATCAATATATTAAAATTCCAAAATATGTTAGATGAAAGATTTTCACCTTAAACTTGTTGTCAGAAAACATCTCAAGAGCCTGCTGTCGTGAAACTTCAATTCGCTCAAAAGGTTGTTTTTCCTGAAAAAAAATATGGCGATTTAATTTGGCATGTGTAATATATGAAATGGCAAAAAAATGTATCTTGTATAAGATACTAACAATAAGCTAACCAATCATCAAATTCTATAAGAATGAAATATAAAGTACCGTAACAGCTTTCTTTGCTTGCGAAACAATTCGATCAAAGTGATCATCGTTTAAGCCAAGTTCACCATAGAAACCATCATAGTAAAAACCCTGTTACAACAACAACTCCATGAAAAAAATCCATAACACCTATTTTTAATACATAGACCATTACACAGAAAATGAAACTACCATAAACAAAAACATACCTCTCCTCTTGTAGTACATGGCCCAATACACAACTTGCATCCATATGTTTGTTCTAAAGCCTAAACAAACACAAAACAAAAACAAATGAAACAATTTCACCAGCATTATCAAATCTTATCCACAACTCAATCCCCAAATATCAAATTCACTTTCACATCATTACCTGCCCAAGAATATGAGCACTCGAATGCCAAAACGTATCGCGACCCTCATCGCTCTCAAAAGTGAATATTTTGAGCTGACAATCAGCTTCCAAAGGCCTTGACATGTCCCACAGCACACCATCCACCTGAGAAATCAATGCATCTGATGCCAAACGTTTCGATATCTCCTTAGCGATATCGAAAGGAGTTGTTTCCCACTTCTTTCCCTCCTTCACAGTCCCGTCAAGTAATGTAATCCTAGTTAACCAACAAAAAACAAAAATAAACATATAAATAACACAATTCTATAACGCACACCAACTGTTCGACGATATGCTTGAAAGAAAAAAAGGGTCAAACAACATCAAAATCGAAACTTACTTAATGGGGTCACCGGAAATAACAAAAAGTATATAGATAAATAAAAAATAACGCAATTATCTTATGCACACCAACTGTTCGACTAAATGCTTGCAAGAACAAAACGGTCAAACAACGTCAAAATCAGAACTTACTTAATGGGGTCACCGGAAATTGACTTAAGATGTGCAATTTGTTCAGTTTTGATGGATTCAAACATCTGGATTCGTTTGGGGATGACTGATTGAAGATATGCATCATCTTTAGCAATAGATAGTGTAGATTTGGGGGCGTTGTTTGCAGCTTTACCCATCTGTGGTTGCAGTGACGGTGGCGATGCGTATAGGCGGCGGAGAACGTCGTTAAACGGCGGCGAAATACGGCGGCAATGAAGTGAAAATCGCCAGAGGATTTGGGTGCATAACATTCGTTTGGTTACTGGTAGCGTTTTGCCAAAGGTTTTATTAGGGTCTACTGTTTTCCTTATTGTTCTTGTCGAAACGGCGTCGTTTGCGTTTAGGCCTAAAGACTAGGCCCAATAAAATAGGCCCAATAAAACACTTTTACAAAAAAAAAACAAAATGCCTACATGGCTCGTTTGTAAAAAAACCGTCCGGCTCCGACCGGTCGGCGGTTGAATCAGAAACAAGTGTTTGGTGGTCGAACCGGAACTTTGGTTTTCTTTTCATTTGAGTCGACAACAGCCTTTTCACTCGCACTTCTACTTTGATCGCTTTTGGTTATAAGTTTGTTTTACTTTATTTATTGACTAGGTTTACACCCCGTGTGTTACACGGGTTGCGTAAATATAATTTTATATAATAAATAGTAAAAAAGAGGCATCTTTAAAAAAACTCGTTATTTCATCATTAATTATAAACTAGTGTATTTCCCCCTGCGCTACGCGGCGGGAACTCAGTTAGTGTCGGTTTGATTTCTTCCGTATTTTACATCAATCGAAAACCATAAAAATGAATACAGGTTTCGATACTACCGATACCGGTACCAATGTTTTTTAGTCGAAATTGTCATGGAACAAATATGGTGCCGATATATGTATAGTTTACTATGAAAAAGAATATGTTTTAATACAACTCATTTTTTTAACAAAAATGTTACCGATACTCATATAGTTTACGATACAAAATGATAAGTTATTTTGAATCCAACTCCGTTTTCAACAAAATTTATACCAAAATGTCGAGAAAAGAATTAAGCACAACTACGTATTCAGTTTTTTAACAACTAACAAACGCAGGTTATTAACTATCACATTAAATTATAAAGCAATTAATATAAAAAAATATACAAAATCTCTATTCATTCATGTTTAGCATTAACATATGCTTATAATTATTTATTAAAGTCCCACCAACGTCCTAATGATCAATCTTCTTCTTATAAAATACTTTAATAATTATATAAATAATAAAAGAACTAAAATATATATGCTACTGTTCATGGAGATTCTAAATTCATATATATATATATAATAATTATACCGTAAAATTGAGAATTAAATTCTCTTTGAATGGAGTATAGAATTGTTATATTTAAAACTGTTGTTCTTTCTGAATGTTGATGCAATGTGTGATAAATTATGTGTTTAAACCAATTATAAGTTTATAACAGTACGCCTAACATTGCAAAGGTAAAATTAAGTTGTCTAGATTTGACATTTATGATTATATAAAAAACAAACGTTTATCCTTATCTAAATTTTTGTTTAAAATTATTTATAGAAAAACAAACATTTACTCTTATCTAAATTTTGTTTAAAATTATTATTATCGTTTCTTATGAAAGATAAATAGAAAATAAGATGAAAAAACACCCGAAAGTGACATGTTTCCAAAAAAAATTTATTTATTAGTAGAGAGAGGAAGATTATTACAGGGTAATAAAATAGTAAGCTATATCCATAATAATAATAATAAGAAGAAGAAGAAGAAGAAGAAGAAGAAGAAGAAGAAGAAGTTGGCTACACAGTCCATTTTTCCTACAAAGTGTACAAAGTCATAAAAGATCACAATTTCAACCATAAAATACATTCAAAACCCACAAATAACATAGTGAAGATTACTAAAACATCATATTTGTGGGTTTTGTGTTGTCTTTTGGATAATAAGGCTTTGATTATCAAAGGACTGATATTAATGTGTTTTATGTTGATTATCATGTTGTGTTTTATATTCGTAGTTGTACGATGGTGTGCTTGAAGTTTTTAAGGACTGTTAGGGTTTGGATATTGTATTTTAGTGATCTTCACTATGTTATTTGTGAGTTTTGAGTGTGTTTTATGACTTTGTACACTTTATAGGAAAAATGGACTTTGTAGCTGAACCCCACTCATAATAATAATAATAATAATAATAATAATTTTTTATTTGAATGGATAGCTTGCGTAGTGGTGTTTCAAATGATTATTTTAATAATAGTTATATTATATAATTACAGATAAAGTAATTATCGATTATCAAGGTTCTTATTATTATTTTTTCTAATTTGAATTTTCTCTCTATATAATTCTGGTAAAAAACTTCTACATTTTTTTTGAAGCAGTATCAATTTAGATGAATTTCAACGTTCAAAAAAATGGAAAAAGATTGAATTTGATAAATATAAAGTAGTTATATATATTATTAAAATCAATGTTTGTACGAGCTGTTTTTTTTTTAATTTCATCTTTATAATTTTTGTTTAAAATTATTATTATTATTTAATATGAGAGATATTATTTAATACTGAGAGATAAATAGAAAAATAAGATGGGAAAGCACCAGAAAGTAACATGTGTCCAAGAAAGATTTTTATTTATTAGTATAGAAAGATAAGTATAGAATAGATATAGATTAAAAGCAGATTGTGATATAAGAAATTACAATTGTAAAGCCTGATTATAGAAAATATTATATGATAATGTTATACGTTTCGGTCTAAATTTGATGAGTTAACACCAGCAACGTGCATGTCTGGTTCAAACGTTTTTACGTCTATTTTTTGTTTGGTTGGACAGTCTCATCGCAACGCGCAAGTCCTAAAACTCTTGCATGTATGTGTTACAAATCAGTGGCGAAGCTTGAGATTTCTGATCGTGGGGTCGAAAACGTACACACCCAATAATTTCTATAAAACGGGGGGTTGAAAACGTATATATTTGTTACAAATCAATTTATTCGATTCAAGATCTATGAATATATTTGTTTTTTTTCTTTTCGTACTATAATATATTTGTTTTTTTTTTCTTTTCGTACTATGTTCAAAAATTATTGAGTTAATTATTGTTTTCGTTCCTATGGTTTGTCAAATATCACTATTTCAGCCCATTGGTTTAAAAATTACGATTTCAGTCCTTGTGGTTTCACTTTCGTAACCATTTCAGTCCACCTCCGTTAACCCCATCCATTTATTTTGTTAAGTACACGTGAATTGACCATAATGCCCTTATTAATAAAAACCAAAAAGATATCTACATTAAAACAAAACCTAATTAACTCACAAAAATAACATTACTTTAACCTCTCTAAAACTCCCCTCTCTCTCTCTCTAAAACTTTTCATTTGCCTAACCATCTCTCTCTCTAAAACTTCTGTCTAGCATCGTGTTCTCTTCCCCCTCCATGTCTGAAAATTCATCAATTGTGGGTGAACCCACAATTTCCACCGCCTAAACCACCTATTCCTCCTGATTTGAGATCTAATTTGGCTGGAAAGGCCTCGTTCCTTTCTACCTGCCCTAATTTGGAGGATAACGCAACCTCTGGGCATCTTCTGTTCCTTCATCCCTGCGCTAATGAAGACGATTAAGTGTTTTTGACAACATCTTTGGAATAATCGGCTATTACAGCCCCGATTCTAGTTAGTAATCGAACCAAAATCAATGAGTTGGGCACCAAAAAGTCTTCACGTTTATCCATTCTTTCACCTATTTATTCTTATTTTTCAAGTATATCAATATGCTAACTAGAGGATTTTATTATTGGATTTATATGATTATATTGTTGTATGGCATATGGACTTAAATTGGATTGTAAGGTTCGACCCACCATGGTTTCAGTAGAAGTCTGGCACTATTTTTACATAGAGTTAATTATTGTTTTCGTCCTTGTGGTTTGTCAAAAATCACTATTTCAGTCTATTAGTTGAAATCTCCAAGGTGGCCATGAAAGGTGTTGGGAAGGAGATGGCCAAATACCTTGGCGATTTCCAGTTTGGGGTAGGGATTCCGTGTGGGGCAGAGGCCGTTCTTCATAGTGCGAACAGGTTCCTTAATGAGTACCACCAAGATGGGTCTCTTGTTATGCTTACTGTTGATTTTTCGAACGCTTTTAATTTGGTTGATAGGACAGCCCTACTGTACGAGGTAAGGAAAAGGTGTCCTTCTATTTCTACGTGGGTAGATTTTTTATATGGTCAACCAGCTAGATTATATGTGGGGGTTGAGTATATTTGGTCTACTACTGGCGTTCAGCAGGGGGACCCCTTGGGGCCCCTCCTTTTTGCCCTTGTTCTCCACCCCCTTGTTCACCGAATAAGGGATCACTGCAAACTTTTATTTCACGCCTGGTACCTAGATGACGGAACGCTTATTGGAGATGCCACCCAAGTGGCTAATGCTTTAGACATCATCAGAGCGGATGGTCCTTCCTTAGGGCTTCAACTTAATATAAAGAAGACTGAAGTTTTCTGGCCAACCTGCAATGGTGTAAAGGTTCAGAAAGGCTTATTCCCTCGTGGGATTGGGAGACCGGTGCTGGGTGTGAAACTCCTTGGGGGTGACGTTAGTCATGATGCAGAGTTTATTAGTAGTATGGCTCTTAAAAGAGCGAACTGTGCAGTCGAGCTGATGAGGTGCCTTAAACGCCTACGGGACCCTCAGAGCGAGCTCCTCTTACTTCGTTCTTGTATGGGTGTTGCTAAATTACTGTTTGGTCTTCGAACGTGTCAACCTTCTTTGGTCGGGGGAGCTGTCTCTATTTTTGATGAAGGCCTCCGGGGAGCATTAGAGGATATTGTTGTTTGTGGGGGTGCCTTTTTTGGAGATCTCCAGTGGAGGTTGGCTTCTCTCCCGACCCGGTTCGGAGGCTTAGGGATTTGTACGGCCGAGGATGCCTCTTCATATGCTTTCGTGGCTTCAAGGGCCCAATCTTGGGGTTTACAAGACCACATACTCCGAGAATGTGGTGGGGATGTTTTAGACTCCGATTACAGGAGTGCGTTGGACCGTTTGCATAGTTCTCTTCTCGACCTTGATATTGACGGTTTCTACATTAAAGACACCGCCCCTCCTAAATCCCAGAAAATTCTGGCGAATGCCTTATATGGCGAAATTGTCAAGAGGTTTGAAGAGAAGTTTGTTTTATCCCCTCGGCAAAGAGCTGTGTTTGAATGTCTACGTGCCCCACATGCTCAGGATTTTCTGTCTGTCGCACCTATTGAAGGCTTGGGGCAACACATGTCGGCTGTGGAATACCGTGCTATCCTTAAATACCGACTGATGATTCCTTTGTTCCCAGTTGACGAGCCATGTCCGGTATGCCGCAAAGCGTGTTTGGATTCTTTCGGCGAGCACGCGATCCACTGTAAAGAGCTACCATGGTTTAAATATCGGCATGATTGGGTGAGAGATGTGTTATGTGATGTTCTTAAGCGGGCCGGGATCTCTGCCAAAAAGGAGGCTCCAGTAAATTTCCTGACTGACCCCTTAGAGGGGAGGTCCACTTTACGTCCGACGGACATCCTTGTGTTTGGATGGGAAGGGGGAAACACGCTTGTGTAGATCTAACTGGAGTCTCCCCCCTTGTCGGGCTCAAGGACAAGGGCTTTGCCGTAGGGCAAGCGGTGCTCAAGGCAGAGGCGAGCAAAGTGGCAAAACATGAGAAAGCCTGCCTAGAGAATCAACATGTGTTTGTCCCGTTTGCGTTTGATACCTTTGGTGGTCTTGCTCCTGACGCTGTGCGACTTTTGAATCGGGTTCAAAAAGTCATTAATAGTAATTCTTCGTCGCTAAAGGTTTCAAACTATGTATTTAGTAGAATTGGGTTTTCTATTCAAAAGGGGGTGGCGGCGCAACTTGTTGCCCGACTACCTGCCATTGCTTTGTAATTGCCCTTTTCGTGTGGAATGATATTGCAGTTTATATGTTTAAAAAAAATGGACTGAAATAGTGATTTTTGACAAACCACGGGGACGAAAACAGTAATTAACCCTTTTATATATATGGTTCCAAAATTTTAATTTTGGATTTTAGAATGAGAAAATGTCCAGGTAAGCATTATTTTTCAAAGGTTTGCAAATGGTTTGTAAATCTTTCATAGGAGAATCAAATTATGATGTGTTCGATCCTGAAACAGTGGTCATGGATTCTCCTGAAGATGGTTGCGACCGCGGCGACTTTAGTTTTGCGTTCAACAATAGCAATTTCTCCGATCGTCTTATTCACATCTATATCTTTTCTGAGCCGATGGAGTCTACACCGTGCCCATCAGGTATTGATCACCTATTGTTATCGTTTATTTTTCGATTTTCATTAATGATTTTAAAATAGAAAGTACTATGTTCACGAAGGGCCAGATGCACAAAATAACCGGTTAATTAACCGTAACCGGTTAATAACCGCTCGAGGAATAACGATTAGTGGTTAATGTTAACTGTATGTTAGTGAACCGGTTATAAATATTTAGTATAATAACCAGGTTTTTTTGGGTAGACCGGTTAACCGAAAAAAAACGAAAACTTCAAGAAAAAGAAAAAATCCGGCTACTACAAATCATTTAATATTCTAGCATTAATATTCTAGCCGAGCAAACTAAGGTGAGTTCACAACTCTTTACTAAAAGCATACGTCTCTGGTTTGAGACAACACACTTACTTCCCTGGTTTGGGAGACACATATGGTACCCCTTGTTTGGGGCTACACGCGCATCCCTGGATTGGGATCACACATACTCTACTATCCCTGGATGTGGGAACAGTACACTTAACTAAACGCAAACTCTATCTGGAAGTCCCTACACATTTTACCGATTAGCATGTCAGGTTGGCAGATGAGGTATTAGTTGATAGCGCTATTAAGTTTGACAAATCTCACACGTGCTGGGAACCGGGCGTGAACTATTGACCTTTTCATTGTATCAATGTGGATAGACATTGATGAGGGCATAAAAACTATAACGTCAGCATTCGGTACACAAAGTTTAGTTGTCTTTATGAGGGTTAGCTACCCGAGTCAGGTTTATAACGCTTTTACATGTGAACTTACCTTACGCTTTACGCTTAACTAAAATTGTGAATCCACCAACTTTATATTGACACGCTATTGCATGCTTTGCAGGTCGTTAGGTATAGTTGCACGGGGGCTTGCAATTTGGGGAGTGTCTTGGGTCATCAAAATTTACATTTTACATATGCTACGAACTGGGGGTTTTTGGTTTGTGTCTGGATTTTTTAACTTTAATTCCGCTGTTAACTTAAACTTTGTTTTGGACTTTTAAACTTTGATCACTAATCGTGTTGATTGTAATGATTTTCTAACTTTAATAATTGGTTCAACATGATTAGCGGCTGGATCCTGGTCAGTCGTACACCTTGCAGTAAAACCCCACATGTTGAATTTGAGGGTGTGACAATATCAAGGATAATAATGACTTCCATAGGTTTGTGGAACGGGGGCACTACAAGTATCAGCCCGTTACGACGCGTGTGCGAGTTTGTTTCGTTTCATTTATTTTTAATTGTTCAACTTGGGTGATCAAGGTTTTAACTTGGATGATCAAGGGTTTATGTTGGGTGATCAAGATGATTAACTTGGGTGATCAAGAAATAGTGGTAGTTTATGGAAATTGAATATGGGAATGCAAATGGGACTTTACGGATTTTGATTTTGATTACAATCACTATATGTTCATTTGTGTATTAGTCTAGCATAACAGGTTTATAAACTTTAGTTACTATGTGTGATGTTTTATAAGATTAAGGGGCTATTTGGCAACATCTGAATCAATAAGTGTTGAATGAATAAGAGTTCTGAATGGGTAAAAGGCTTTGAACCAGTAAGTGCTGAACTACTAAAATGCTGTTTGGTTGCACCTCTAAATGACTCTGTAAAATGAGATTTTTACCCCTAATTTGTAACACCCCAAAATAGGATAACATGAAACTAAGTTTAAATAATTAAAAGAATTAGCTTAGTTAGTAAAAATGTTACAAAAGCTAGTTAAAGGGTGGAAAGTGTTTAATTAAAGAAATGTAATTCTATGAGGGGTAAACATGAATAATTGCAAATTATGGGTATCAAAAGAAATAAAAACCCCAAAACACACTCCTGGTGTGTGCGCTGGGATCGAACTACACAGGGGAACAAGGAGGAAACCCTTGTTCTTGCTAATTTCAGCAAATTGACAAAGGATTTCAAAGATAATCGATTGCATGATTCAGAAATTCGATCATCTAAACACACTTAGTGAAGTGGCGTGAAAGAAGAAGGTTCAAACACTAAGAAAACAGGAGACTCACAAGATCGAGGTACGTTAGGGTACACCATAATTCTATCTTTATGATATTGTCATATGTATAATAATTTTGATTGTATTGTGTTGTTATGTTAAAGTTTTGAGAATTGAAATCTATGATCGTTCGAAAGTAAAAGTAAGATCCGTCGTAAACGGATTGTGAGGAATGAATAAACTACGTAAGATAATGCATCATATCCGGTTCCTTCTAGTCGAACCGGGTATGGGAAGTTAAGTATGTAACGAATGAAAGTCTACTCTATCCGTCCTTCTCGGATTGGAGTGTAAGTGTATGTAAAGAATATATTCGTTCGTCATGGACGAATCGAATGGAAGTTTTGTTAGAAATACTAGTACCTGTCGTTAGCGGGTAAGTTAAGAAAAGTGTGCTAGTCTCTACACTGAGGCGAGTATGTAATGAACTGTCTAACGGTTAAGTAATGCAAGTGAATGATGTAAGGCCGTGATTGAAATTAATGGATTTATTAGTTAAACCTTGTTAGTGACGAAATGCTAACTTATTTATTTATGTTGAATGTAGGTAAATCCTCATCTTAGGCGACTTGGCAATTTGGAGTGAACACACGCGCATGCTATGACCATCAAGCCCTTCCGCTATTTTGTAGTAATATTATGGGTCAAAATACTTGTTGTGTATAACCTTGTTAGTAGCTATACTTTTTAAACTTGATGTATGGTTTTTGGTCGCGTCTGTCAAACGGGTTGTAGACTTTTATATAGTTGATGGTTAAAACAAGGATATACTCGTCGTACGGACGGGTCATGCCCAAATTTTGTTAATATTGCTCATTAATGTTAATAGTACTCTTACCTTTCAATTGAGAAAAGGTCGGATGTTTTTAAAAGTTCACGTTTCTAGTGTCTCTTGGTCGTCATTTCTATTAGACACAAATGCAGGCTTTACAAGTTGGTATCAGAGCCGAGGTTTGAGGGATTCAAGCATATGTTGAGATGCTTGAACTCAAACTGACGGCTCGTTCGAAGGTGTGTTGTGACAACCCTCACCATACCAGGTATCCGTACGAATTAATTAATATTTAATTAATGCTTAATTACTGTGCTTGATTACAACTGTGATTAAACTGCTTACTGATTTCTGATACATACATGCTCATGCATCACATTTTATACTGTCACTCTATTATTTATACACAAACGTCAGTGACAACCTTGATGCACAAAAGCACAGTGAGCACACTATACGGATAACCCAGCAAACATGCTGACATAGCCAGCATCAGGCAGTTACTGTCTCTGAGGCCATTATGAGCCGGGAATAGATTACTACACTAGTAGTGAGTGTAGGGAGGTGAGGATTGTAGAACTGCGTCACTAGGTGAAGTTTATAGTGACCGGATGTGCCTAAAACGTACTTTAAGTACAACATTCTGCACTTTAATACAAAACTCAGCATTTTAAATTACTAATAAAGTGCAAAAACATGGCAGAACGGTCCCGTATATTTTCCTAAGTGCCGGGAATAATTTGTGTTGCAAAAATATATATAAAAGACCCTTGTTGGACTAATTAAACACTCTAACGGGACGTTACCTAACCGGATAACCGGACATTACCCGGGACACTAAATTTTTGGCAGACACTTAGTTTTATTATTTTTGGCTAGTCATGGTCCCCGTTTATCATAACACCCATTAAAAATCCAATAACTTACATATTATCATCATACTTGGATTTCAACTATCATTACATTTTAGTTGGAGAATTTTTGCAAACATACCCCCCCCCCCCCAACGATTTTAGTTCCCAAGTGGACCCACCATATCACCATTTCCATACTTCACATCTTCTCACTTGATTAAATCTCAATTGTTTATTAGACTTTACTTGTTGATCTAGACATAATATATGAGAACATCTATTAAAGCATGGTGTATGGATCTTAACCTCACTTCACAAGATTTCACTCATTTCACTCAACTCTCTCTCTCATTTCGGTTTACCACAACCGAATCCACCACATCTACATTCCATACCTTGGTGATTTGTTAATTAAAATAATAGATTGATTGCGTGTGTAAGTATCTAAAAGAAATGCAAGATGATTATAAGTAGTATGGCTCTCTAGATTGCCATCATATCCTCAAGATTACACACTCATTCCTTCACTTTCTTCCTCTCACTTTCGGTTCCCACACAAACCGCCACCATCACCCTCACTTTCACACCATCTCTTCCATTTTACAAGTTCCATTTAAGCTTTGAAGTTCAACCATGGAAGGTGCATCTTGAAGGTGCTTGTTTCAAGACTTTTCACCATCTTTTTCTTGCCAACTTTGCACTAGATTCATCCCTAGCTATAAGTTAGTAGTAAGTCCTTTGTTACACTCTTGTTAATCTTGTTTCATCTCGTTTCTATGATCAAAAGGTCTAGTATGCTTAAAATCACTAAAGTGGCAAGAACAAGTAGATGAACATAAAAATTTATTTGAAATTTACATATAAAAAGTTTACTCATGATTGATACATAAAGATGAAAACTTGTTGGTTTAAGGTTGGTTAATACATATATGATGTTTGATAGTCAAGCTTTTGATAAACCCGTTGTTCGGACGCTTGTTAATACGACTTAGTAACATTTAAACTTCAAAACAACATGCTGAGTTACTTTTTCAGCCGTCTTTAACAGGCTGTAAACAGACTTTAATAAATCGAAAAACGGAATTTCTGAAGCCTAAATTGGGTATTTTCGAAAAATGAAGAAAATGGCGCTGGAATCGTATTTTTCTGAGGTCGGTTACTATTTTAAAACTCTGTTTTCATGACAGCAGCTAAGGCTAAGTTTAACTGCAGTAAAATGGGCCATACGTTTTCAGTCACAACTTGAAACCTAAACAGAACCAACCCCTGATTTTTTTACCAAAGATGGTCACTGATGTATTTGTGACCCTCCAACTGGAATTTCGACAAACGGACTTACAAGGAATTTTAAACGAATTATTCCGTAGACTGCGATCAGAATGTAACAAATCTGATTACAGTTCGGTAAACGATTTTCTATAAATTACTGATAATGAACTGGACCCCGATATTTTTACACAATAATTTTTGGGTCGATTAGGACGATCTGTAAAAATTTGGGAATTTTTGGAATAAGTTAAGTATTTTATTTAATCGTCCGAAAACAGTCCAGTTTTTCATATATTGAAAATGAAACGACAAAGGTAGTATTTTGCGTGTCAAAACGTAAGGGATGATTGTTGATGATCATGGTTTGATTTCAAAAGAAAACGATGTGCGTATTAGCACGGGCACCCCCGTTTTTAGGAGAAACTCTGGCGAATTTTTCTAAAAATTCCAGGACTTAGAATTTTTTTTTTCTAACAAGTATGTTTAACTTTATTTCTCGGAAGTAAACCTCGCCATGAGTTTTGACACAAAACTTCAAAGTGTTGGAAATGAGACTTGAAAATATATTTTGTCAATACTCTAAGTCACCGAATACATAATACATGTATGAATACCCCATCCTTGGGAAGGAATCTATTTATACGATAATTAAGAAGTATAAACACGAAATAGTTGTCTAACTATTTCCCAAGAACGTTAAACTTTAAGCCAAGGCACGGTCGTTCGTCTAATAGATATTAGCACGTTGTAGGTTGTCGTGTTGCAGACCGAGTTTGAGTTGCTGTTATCGAGGACGCATTACAGTGAGTTCATGTCCCCCTTTTCTCTTAACTGTTTTCAGTTTTTATACTGCGGGGGTGAAATACATGTTACTATGATTACGAGTACTTCTTACATGGTATGGTTAGCGTAAGGAGGGTTACTACTTAGATCATGTGAGTGGGTAGTCGCAACTTGAGGCCATTAATCCTCATTGTAGGACTGAGGGACAGTAGCGGTAGATCTATCTGGGTGTAGCGAGCCCAGCCCCAGGCCCAACAGAACGGACCTCGGGGTGACTTTGTGCCCAACGCAAAATCCGCTAGGTTTGAGTCTTCCTACTTGCACTTCACACATATCAATGGCCTTGCAAACCATTGGTGATCTCTTTATTTCCTTATTCGCTACATACCAGGATTTTTATACATACAAAGGTTTTACATACTCACTACACATGAGCTCGCTCAACAATTTTTGTTGATTTTTCCAACTTACATGTATTTCAGGGAACTAAGGATCTGGCACGGTATGCTACGTTTTCATGCTGCGTAGAGTTATGGGATCATCCGAGTTTAGGGGTTGTGGCTTTTACCTGGACGAGTCACAGTTCTTAAATTACGTCTAACTTAAGTTGTGGTTGTGTCTTTCAAACAATGTTTTTTTATGTTATTAGGTTGTAATTTCCGTTGCATGTGTCAACGCCTTAAGACAATGTTGTGGTAGTTTACTTTTCAAACTTAAATCAATGGATGATCTGCATGGTTTTATTTTCATATAGCTTTGTTGTGATTAAGCTATGGTATTAAGAAGTCACACCAACTTAACCCACGCTTCCGTAAAAGCCAGGGTGTGACATGGGTTCACTCCAAGATCGCCAATGAGGTAACAATTTGAGTTTTTGGTTTAATACAAGTATGTATAGTGTGTTTACGATAAATATTTAAGTTAAGTATGTGGAGTAGTAATAATGGGAGATGAAACGAGAGTTCCAGGAACCGTATAACTGAAACCGGACCGAAAAATGATTAAAATGCCAAAAACAAGGTCAGCAGCGATTTCAGCAAACGGGAGGCCGTCACCGACGGGCCTCTGGCCGTCGCCGACGCCACCCTGTTGTGCCGACGCCTTAATCATCTGTATACGGGGGTTGTGACCGACGCCCTTTTTCGGGGCCCGTCGCCGACGGGCTAGGGGGCCGTCGCCGACGCCAAGCGGAAAACCAATCCGCTAAATTGTTTTGTTTTTCACACTTGGAGTTACCGGGTTGTCCGAAAGCTCATTTAACGATTACGTAGGGTCCATATAAGGCCTAATAGATATATGTAATCACAATTAGTGGTTACGATGGAATGGATTCGTAAGAGTCGAAAGTGATGAGTCGAATGACACGAATGAATGATGAAAGTTTAAAAAGTGAGTAAGTTTAAAATGTAAGAATGCGAATGAAGTAAATACAGACTAATGAACTATGATGTATTGAAAGCTTGTGATTTGTATTAAACATAAACATGACAATGTGTAGATGGCCGATGCAAGAAACGTTAATGAGGATGACGATGATACGGCTAGACAAGAAGCATTTAATAACAAAGTCACAGAAGTGGCGGAAGGGGTTATGCAAGCTAATCTTCCACGGTTAGCTCAAGAAGTAGAAAGTCAGGTGTTAGGAGTTGTGGATGCAATGATGACTAGTAAGATCGAAGAATTAAAAGAATTGATTGAGGGATCTAAAGGTAAAAGCAAAGAACGAAGATGCACATATAAATACTTCATGGCATGCAATCCCGCAACGTATGATGGCAAAATCGATCCGATAGCATGCCAAAGATGGATTTCGAACATAGAGGCAATATTTATACGAAGTCGATGTGATAAGGAAGATCAAGTGATGTTCGTTACTAGTCAACTCTCTTTCCAGGCGAAAGACTGGTGGGATGCGTATAGTAAAGAAATAGGTGAGGATAGACTCCAAATGATGACTTGGTAAGAATTTAAGGAACCCTTCATGAGATATCATTGTCCTTAGTCAGCCATTGATAAGATTCAGGAGGATTTCTTACGCCTCCGACAGAAAAACGAGACGATAAACGAAATATCAAACACTTTCATGGATAAGATGAAGTTTTGTGGAGACTTTGTGAAGACTGAAAGAATGAAGATCAATCGCTTTTATGGCATACTGAAGGCAGAATTTAGGGAGTTCATCACTCCCTCAAAATGTGAGACCCTTGATAAGCTTATCAATTTGGCACGGGATAGAAAAATTGAGATTAAAAGGCAGGAGGAACGTGGTGAAAAGAGGTCGACAGAAAAGGGGACAAATGCGAGTCCATCTAAAAAGGCGAGGTTCCAAGATCAAGGAAGGAAAGACAAGTCAAAGGGTGGTATTACTCCTTGCAAGACATGTGGAAAACTTCACACTGGGGAATGCCTTTTGGGTAAGAAAGGGTGTTATAAGTGCGGTGAAGAGGGGCATACATCCTACAAGTGCCCTAGCAACCCGAAGACATGTTTTAACTGTTTCCAGAAAGGGCATGTTAAGTCGGAGTGTCCTTAACTCCAACAAGGATCAAAGAAGGAAGGAAAGAACGAAGAAATCTCTAAGGTGAAGGGGAGGATGTTTCAAATCACATCCGAAAAAGCCAAGTCCCATCCGAATGTGGTTTCAGGTATCTTTTTATTAAACTCCATACCGGTTTATGTTTTGTTCGATACCGGAGCCACTATGTCGTTTATTTCAAATGAAATCATACAACATCCTTCATTTAAGATTGAATGAATGCCGATACCTTTAGAAGTAGAAATAGCCGATAGTAAGAACTATGTGTTACACGAGATTTGTAGAAATTGCAAATTCATTATAGAAGATGAAGAATTCGATATCGACCTCATACATATGGTTTTGGGGGAATTTAAAATGATAGTAGGTATGGATTGGATGGCACGACACCGTGTAGAGATTAATTGTAAAAATAATGTAATGCTTGTCCAATCTCCAAGTGGAAGGCAGCTGAGTATTCAAGGGGACAGAAATGTGGAAACAAAATTGTGCACCCTTGTTCAAGCCGTTAAATACGTACTTAACGGGAGTAGAGCATACCTAGCTTATGTAGTAGACGCTCGACAAAGCCTCCCGAAGTTTGAAGATGTTGAGGTCGTGAACGAATTTCCGGATGTATTTCCGGATGAATTGCCGGGACTCCCTCCCGAACGAGAAATAGAGTTTCGCATCGAATTGAACCCGGGTGCGAAACCGGTAGCGAAGGCTCCCTATAGATTGGCTCCCACCGAGATGCGGGAGTTAATGACACAACTACAAGATCTATTAGATAAGGGCATTATACGCCCGAGTGTGTCGCCTTGGGGAGCGCCTGTCTTATTTGTTAAGAAGAAAGATGGGTCGATGCGCATGTGCATCGATTACAGAGAATTAAATAAGCTGACCGTGAAGAACCGCTACCCTTTACCTCGAATTGACGATCTTTTTTATCAATTACAAGGGGCGAGTTGGTTCTCTAAGATAGACCTGCGTTCGGGGTATCATCAAGTTAGAATTCGGGAAGAAGATATTCCAAAGACCGCGTTCAGAACCCGATATGGGCATTATGAATTTTTAGTCATGTCCTTTGGATTGACGAACGTGCCGACTGCGTTTATGGATCTTATGAACCGGGCATGCCGACCCATGTTAGATAAATCTGTGACCGTGTTCATAGATGATATTCTAGTCTATTCGCGAAGCAAGACTGAACATGCGAGACATTTGCGTGAAGTACTTAAAGTTCTCCGTAAGGAGAAACTTTACGCAAAATTCTCAAAATGCGCCTTTTGGCTCAGTGAGGTACAGTTTCTCGGCCACGTAATAAACTCGAAGGGTGTCCTGGTTGATCCATCAAAGATTGAGGCGGTAATGAAGTGGGTTTCCCCAAAAACCCCAATGGAGGTAAGGAGCTTTCTAGGCCTTGCTGGCTATTATAGGAGGTTTATACAAGACTTTTCAAGAATAGCGTTACCCTTAACGAAGTTGACAAGGAAGAAAGAGAAGTTTGTGTGGGGCAAAGATCAAGAAGAAGCCTTTCGAGGGTTAAAAGAAAAATTGTCTAGTTCTCCGGTTTTAACACTCCCAGATGGAACGGAAGATTTGGTTGTCTATTCGGATGCCTCACGTCAAGGGTTGGGATGTGTTTTAATGCAAAAAGGAAAGGTTATCGCGTATGCATCGAGACAACTTAAACCGCATGAAGGAAACTACCCAACTCACGACTTAGAGTTGGCGGCAGTAGTATTCGCCTTAAAAATCTGGAGGCACTATCTTTACGGTGCAAAATGTACAATCTACTCGGATCACAAAAGCCTCAAATATTTCTTCGAGCAGAAAGACTTAAATATGAGGCAGCGGATATGGTTAGAACTTATCAAAGATTACGATTGCGATATCCTTTATCACCCGGGAAAGGCTAACGTGGTGGCTGATGCGTTAAGCCGAAAGGAGTATCCACCTCCCATTCAAGTAAAATCCATGAAGATGATTGTTACACCACGTTTACTTGATATGATACGAGATTCCCAAATAAAGTCACTTGGAGCGGAAGACCCAAAGAAAGAAAGAATGAAAGGTATAGCCGATAAATTGGAGGAAAATTTGATCGGGCTCAAAACAAGATTCGGTCGAATTTGGATACCACGGTTCTGCGAAGTCAAGACCGCTCTACTCGAGGAAACTCATAAGTCTCGGTATTCAATTCATCCCGGGGCAACCAATATGTACCGGGACTTGAAGACCAATTATTGGTGGCCGGGTATGAAACGCGATATTGTTAAGTATGTCTCGAAATGCTTAACATGCTCCCAAGTGAAAGCAGAACATCAAAAACCATACGGGGAGTTACAACCATTGGGAATTCCAGTATGGAAATGGGAGGAAATAACAATGGATTTGGTGACCAAGCTTCCTAGAACGAAAAAGGGGCATGACACTATATGGGTAATTGTAGACTGACTTACAAAAAGTGCCCATTTTTTACCTATTCGAGAGGCTTATTCTTCTGAGAGAATGGCGGAAATTTATATGAATGAGATCGTATCTCGACACGGGGTGCCCGTGTCGATCGTCTCAGATCGGGATACTAGATTTACCTCTCGTTACTGGCAGAAGTTCCATGAGAGTGTGGGCACGAAGTTGCACATTAGCACCGCTTATCACCCTCAGACTGACGGTCAGTCAGAAAGAACCATTCAAACACTTGTCGATATGTTAAGAGCTTGCGCCTTAGAGTTTGGCGGGAATTGGGATGACCACTTACCACTAGCGGAATTCTCTTATAATAATAGTTATCATAGTGGTATTCAAATGGCTCCCTATGAACTATTATACGGGAGGAAATGTAGAACTCCTGTGTGTTGGGGCGAAGTTGGACAGAGAGAACTTGCGCCTAATGATCTGATAGCAGTGACTAATGAAAAGATCGATCTTATTAGAGCTCGACTGAAAGCGGCTCAAGATCGGCAAAAAGCTTATGCGGACAAGAGAAGGCGTCCTATCTAGTTTCAAGTCGGAGATTATGTACTGTTGAAAGTATCTCCATGGAAGGGTATAATCCGTTTCCACAAACGAGGTAAGTTAGGTCCTCGTTATATTAGACCGTTTAAAATTCTGGCTCGAGTCAGAAGGGTTGCATATCGTTTAGAATTACCGTCTACACTAGACGGGATTCACAATACCTTCCACATATCACAGTTGAGGAAGTGTCTTACGGACGAAACAGCATTAGTACCTCTCGATGACATTGAGTTGGACGAGGGGTTAAACTACGTCGAGAGAACAGTAGCCATTAAAGATGTTAAGGTGAAGAATCTTCGCAACAAAGCCGTTAGACAAGTGTTGGTTCAATGGCAACACCGAAAGGGGTCGGAACTTACATGGGAAGCGGAAGATGAAATGAGGAAGCACTACCCTTTTCTCTTCGGTATGTAAATGTTTAAGTTTGTTATGTGCCCAGGTTTCGGGGACGAAACCTCTTTTAAGGGGGGTAGACTTGTAACACCCCAAAATAGGATAACATGAAACTAAGTTTAAATAATTAAAAGAATTAGCTTAGTTAGTAAAAATGTTACAAAACCTAGTTAAAGGGTGGAAAGTGTTTAATTAAAGAAATGTAATTCTATGAGGGGTAAACATGAATAATTGCAAATTATGGGTATCAAAAGAAATAAAAACCCCAAAACACACTCCTGGTGTGTGCGCTGGGATCGAACTACACAGGGGAACAAGGAGGAAACCCTTGTTCTTGCTAATTTCAGCAAATTGACAAAGGATTTCAAAGATAATCGATTGCATGATTCAGAAATTCGATCATGTAAACACACATAGTGAAGTGGCATGAAAGAAGAAGGATCAAACACTAAGAAAACGGGAGACTCACAAGATCGAGGTACGTTAGGGTACACCATAATTTTATCTTTATGATATTGTCATATGTATAATAATTTTGATTGTATTGTGTTGTTATGTTAAAGTTTTGAGAATTGAAATCTATGATCGTTCGAAAGTAAAAGTAAGATCTGTCGTAAACGGATTGTGAGGAATGAATAAACTACGTAAGATAATGCATCATATCCGATTCCTTCTAGTCGAACCGGGTATGGGAAGTTAAGTATGTAACGAATGAAAGTCTACTCTATCGGTCCTTCTCAGATTGGAGTGTAAGTGTATGTAAAGAATATATTCGTTCGTCATGGACGAATCGAATGGACGTTTTGTTAGAAATACTAGTACCCGTCGTTAGCGGGTAAGTTAAGAAAAGTGTGTTAGTCTCTACATTGAGGCGAGTATGTAATGAACCGTCTAATGGTTAAGTAATGCAAGTGAATGATGTAAGGCCGTGATTGAAACGAATGGATTTATTAGTTAAACCTTGTTAGTGACGAAATGCTAACTTATTTATTTATGTTGAATGTAGGTAAATCCTCATCTTAGGCGACTTGGCAATTTGGAGTGAACACACGCACATGCTATGACCATCAAGCGCTTCCGCTATTTTTGTAATAATATTATGGGTCAAAATACTTGTTGTGTATAACCTTGTTAGTAGCTATACTTTTTAAACTTGATGTATGGATTTTGGTCGCGTCTGTCAAACGGGTTGTAGACTTTTATATAGTTGATGGTTAAAATAGGGATACACTCGTCGTACGGACGGGTCATGCCCAAATTTTGTTAATATTGCGCATTAATGTTAATAGTACTCTTACATTTCAGTTGAGAAAAGGTTGGACGTTTTTAAAAGTTCACGTTTCTAGTGTCTCTTGGTCGTCATTTCTATTAGACACAAATGCGGGCTTTACATAATTACACACAACATAATCCGCACATCAAACTTTTACAACATCACAAGTTCACAACATTATATCACTAAAAATTACAAACAAAAAATCCGCATATCAAACAATTACAACAACTTGAAAAACACTTAAAAAGTCATGAAAAGCTTTGTGAAGTTAAAAATTTGTGCTGATTCTAACTACAATCCAACGCCGTAAACATAGAGTATAACAACCCTCCTAAACTCTATTAGAACATCCCTATATGTCCTAAAATACACCCCGTATACGAAAAGTGGGCCCGAAATACCTTTATTTTACTAAAAAACAAATAAAACGATATTTTATGTCTGTCGCGGGGCGCGACAGACTAATCTTGATCCATCGCGGGGCGCGAGCGAGGAGATAAGTGGTGTAACCCTGGGCTGCCACGTGTCCTGCCACTCGTCAAGCCTATACTCGTGACTAATCAACCCTACACCCTACTAGACCTAGCTCGCGGGGCGCGAGAGCCCCCTTTGTCTCTCTCGCGGGCCGCCAGGGACTCCCTGATCAGCCCTATAAATGGAGCAGTCGAGCTTCATTTGTTCGTCGTTCAATTCTCGCAACTCTCTCTCTCAAAATTCTAAAGTAGTAAAAGTAATATCGGGTATAATAACCCCCTAATTAGCAAAGCTCTGCCTCGTTGTAAGTATTATAACCCCCGGTTACGTATTAGATACGCTGCCCGATTGATCTAGTGCTCCGTAACGCATGTCGAGGCTCTGCCTGACTCAGTCGTTGGAGTTCTGTCTCGGGGAGGGTATAGCTAATGTAAATTTGGGTTATTATACTAACGCGTGTACATTGTTTAATTTATTAGATCATAACCAGGAAGTCACAAGGGAAATACCTAAAATAGCAATATGAGTAATCCTTCTTTTGTAAATTGTTTTTATAAAACCTCAATTGTTTTAAATTATATTTAACAGTGATTGAGTATTTGTATTCTACAATTATCGTTGTTATGTTGGGGTTTTGTATACAAAATTTGTTATTACACTGTGAGCAGTAACATTACCACAAGTCAGGATTGATAGTACCGTGGATGGTAATTAAAGTAGATATAAACAAATGTAATTGTTGGATTGCCCTCAATGTTGTAAAATGATAAAACCTGTTTTGATTAAACTGGGATTCACTCGCCAGTATTTCTTGCTAATAAAATGTTTTTAAACGCGTTTCAGGTAACAAAATGGGAAAGCCAAATAAAAGCCAGCTGGAGAGCACTGAAGGCTTGAAAAAGTGGCTATAAAAGTTACCTAAATAAAGAAGAAGTTGTATTTCAATAAATTAGGGTTTATCCCTATAAACTTGTTTGTAATGGAAACTTGGGTTTATCCCAATGTATTTATTATTATAAAAATGTGGTGTTTTACTCTGATAAATTATTTCCTAACTACGGTCCTGATGTAAATTCCGCTGCCAAATTAATGATAAACACCAATACCACCAGCTCTGAGTAGGCTGTGGCCGCCCGCCTCCCGGGGCAGGGGTCGGGGGTTGCGACATAGAGGCTTAAAACTTTACATAATCTTAGGGTTGTATTCTTCAAATCATATCATATAACACCTTTCATAATCACATTTATAGATTCCGTATGAAACATCGAGATAAAAAAAAGTAAACATAGTTCCCTGTTCATATATAAAAAAAAGAATCTAAACGTCATCATACAAAGATATGACATATCCAAGAATTAAAATACTACTAATCAAAGCTTAATTGATATGAAGGTTGGAGAGTAGAAATCAAACCTGATTGTTAATCGAAGAACACCAACGAAGAAGGCGAATAGAAATCAAATATGAACTCACGAACAGAGATCGTAGGCAACATAAAGAAATCAAAGAAACAAAACAATCTAATCGAAGAAGATGGCCAATCACGGTTGTGGAGGAGAGACGAGGTCGGACGACGACGCTTAGGGGGAAGTCCGACGAGGTAGAGGAGGGCCGACGTGGCGGAGGAGGATCGACGTGGTGGAGGAGGGCGGTGGAGGGAGGAGGCTGTGGAGATGGAGCGTCGATGTTGAAGGATATGAGAGCGCAAATTGTTTGATAGGGCAAAGGGTATGTGTGTCAATATTTTCATTCAGATGTATATAGTAGCTAAACCATTCAGATCCGAATGGTTTCATTAAGAGGTGGTGTTTTGGTGAACCAAACGCTCATACATCTGACCGATTTAGAGGCTTGCCTCTTAATGGAGCCATTAAGAGGTAAACAAACAGTCCCTAAATGTTAGACGTTTAAAGTAAATGGAGCAGTATCTTGATAATTTTTTTATTTTCTGATTTATGAGTTAAACGGTTATGATTGTATATTTTTAAAGGGGGATTTCATATATGCTCTTTCAGGCTTGTGAAATAGCATATATCCTAAACTTAAAATATTGTGAAATATCATATATCCTAAACTTAAAATATCATATATACCCTTAAAAACTAGTTAACATATCATATGTGCTCATTTCATTAAAACAATTCAAGAAATAACCATCTTACCCTTATTTTTCTATTACTTAAAAATTCATATTTACCAATTTTTAAGCTTAGAGCATCCACAATGCTATGTAGTTCCACCCTCACAAACAGCCACATCAGTTGCCGAATCTATAAGTTAAAGCTCTAATGATCTCCACCAAATAGGGGAGAGGAATATAAACAAATGAATACATGAGTTATAGAAGAAACGAAAGGATCTATACTAATTATACAATTAATAAGAATAATGAATGAAGTATAATTAACAAAGGAAAATAATTAAGTCGTGATAAATGTATCAGGAAATACCGATCTCTTCACCCCTAATTTTTTTTTTGAAAGGTGTAATTCACAACAGACGGTTAATACACACCCGCAAGTCGCAGGCCCGCCCCATTTCTGTCCCAAGGACTATGTTGTCTTAACGGGGCCCACGCCTCGGTAGAAATGGGACATAGCTATCCCCGAGAAAATTTCCGACCCCCTGCCACTTGACAGGAGTTGCACCCTTCACACGAATCGACCGCCTGTTGTGACAGAGCGACCCGCTGGAGGCCTGGAGTAAATGCGCCGTAATAGAAAACTCGGGTTCCCTCAGGCTTGAACCGGAGTCCTTGCCATCCTTGGGTTGGGAATAACCCCAATGCCTCACCTTTTGATGGAGGTGAGGATCGAACCTGAGACCACTCACATGGCCCAAGTCCTTTTCACCACTCCACCAAAGGATCATTGGCTTCACCCCTAAGGTTGAAATCTAGAAACCATCTCTAATACTTAGTAAAAGAGAAGCATGAGTGGTCCATGATTTCGTGTGATGTGATTTTAACACCGATAGGCGTGAAACGATACATTTGAAAGAAAGATTTTCGACAATGAAAAGTCGACATAAACTTAAACAAGATGTGATGTGATTACGGTCACCAAAAGTGACATAGAATTTAACCACGTTGTAACGTGAGTTACGAGATATGAAATCAGAAATACGCAAAAGGCCGGGATGGCAATATGATATACCCGAGTAACGGAGTATAAAATGACGGCGACAAATCAGTCTAGCCGGTAAAAAAAAAAACCATTCGAAGTCAAAATAGTGTTACGACTTACGCAAGGCGCTTGTCAATATAAAATTAGCTAGAAGTAAAAATGCTGAATAATAAATACGACTAAGTAATCAGATGACAACTCGGTCAAATAAGTGACCAGAATAAGAAATACAAGCTGAAGGTAATGGCCTACGAGGCCTTACACGTGAAAGGCGCATATGCCTTAAAACTAAAAACACAATACCATACTTTTTGGTAAGATTATTATATGCGAGTAATGCTCAAGTGATCACCGAAAACTAAGGTTCAGATGATCTAAACTAATAAAGTACGTGAGAAAGGTTTCGAGGACGAAACCTCTTTAAGGGGGGTAGACTTGTAACACCCCGAAAACGGGTTTGGTAATCAAACCACGTTAATATTTATAAGACGGGTAAAATACCGTTAGTGGTAAAATTAACCCGGTAAATATTAGGATTTAAATAATTAAATCTAATATTAAATAAAAAGAGAATAAAAGTTTTGAGAAAAACAAAGCTTATAACAGGCCGACTTAGCGGGACTTAAATAAGACGGGTTATAACCCCCGGAATCCAATAAGTTAACTAGGAATAATAATAACCTAGTTAGAAGAGAAGTCTTGTAGTGACATACTAGTGGGTTAAAACACTTAAAATAAAAACCTAATGATAGTAGAGGGGCCAAACTTGTTAAACTTGAAACTAGGTTTAATTAAAACAAAATAAAATACACCAAACACACACAAAAGTGTGTGTCTGGTCGATTGAAGCAGAGGGCGACCAAGGAAAACCCCACAACCCTAGTTCATGCTTAATCTCTCAAATTGAAGGCCAAAATCGATCCTAAATCAAAATTCAAGCACGAATTAGTGATCTCCACTGAAAAAGGAGTCACAAGGTATGTAAATTTCATGAGAAATCTCGAGTTGAAATTCTGAGTAAACATAGAGAACTCGAAAATTGTTGATGCATGCTTGTTATATGGATGAAATAGGAACATTGTAGTGTTTAGGAGTAAACCCTAGACAAGTATATATTGAAATCATGCTTAGCTCAAGTAAATTCAGATTTTGTTGATGCTAAATTCATGTATGAGATGTTTTTAGGGTTTTGATTGCTAAAAATAGTGTTATGATGTCAAGAACATGCTTAAATTGAAAGTTGAATTCAAACAGCTCCTGATCAGAATTTACAGCCGATTTGTATTGGCTGTAACCTGGACAAAACGTGGCAAAAACATGTGTTTCTTGAGTCTAAAATGTAATTCCAGGAAATATCTTTAAAACCCCACTGGAATCGCATTTTTTTGACGAAAATTGAGCGTTTTATGAATTTTTCCGTATCGAAGGTTCAAGCTGCGTTTTCTGGCAGAATTTGCAGCCCATTACGAATGTCATAACTCAATTTAGGAATTTAGTTATGATCTCAAATTCTTATTGTAGATATTTTTAAGTGATTACAAAAATCGCTAATTGGAATTTCGTCAATCGGATAAACGAGAAATTTTAAATGAATTTTTCCGTAAGCTGCAGTCAGAAGTGACGAATCTGATTGCAGCTTAGTAAATGAATTTTTACGAATTTTTGGTAAAGAGTTAGATCTTGAAATTTTAACACAAGGCCTAACCCTCCGAGAGGTATGCCACATAAAAAAATCATAATTTTTGAAGACTTGTAAACAGGTTAAATAGGTCACCAAAAACAGCCTATTTTCAG
The DNA here is from genome assembly GCA_030545235.1 of Helianthus tuberosus. Taxonomy (NCBI): domain Eukaryota; kingdom Viridiplantae; phylum Streptophyta; class Magnoliopsida; order Asterales; family Asteraceae; genus Helianthus; species Helianthus tuberosus. The sequence goes on from JARYGA010060438.1 coordinate 3,764,685, forward strand.
TGATATGAACATGCCTAAATGAAAGCTAAAATGTTGAAATTTCGAGTGAAGCGCACATTTGAATGATATGGAAAATTATGCGAAATATGAAACGATAAGAGTTCTAAATATCATGTTCATTTAGACTTAATTGTGTAAACCATGTGATCGAAAATAGTTAACTTATGATAAGTTAAGCTAACTAATGAGGAAGTCGAATAGTAGTTTCGACATAGAAAATAAGTAAGGTGGAATAGTCGTGTTTGTTAATGACTAATCTAACCGCCTTGTAAATATTGAAAATAGTTAGATGCTTAACGAGCTAGGTGGAGGCTTGGGAAAGAAGTGGTCAAACGAATCAAGTACGAGAAGAAAAGCATAATCGGAATTCAAGGTAAATAAAAAGCTTACACTCTTTTTTTAGACATGTATTTATTCATAGATCGAGATAAAATGCTATATCCGAAATATGTTTCCGACACGAAATAAAACGGGACATATAAAATGATGAAAACCTTGGTTAAAAAAAAGGGATCTAATGGTAAAATCCGAAAGGGGTCGGATGGGCGAATTGGTAGTTAAAGCCATGTTTTGTTATGTATGTAAACGTTTGGTCATATGGGCCAAACGAGCCAAATGGTGATGAAAACACCATTTGGCAATATCGACTAACATTTGGTTGTCAAGTTATATGTTCTCAGGATTGAACAAAAAATTGAATAATTGTGTTGCTTTGGATTAGCGGCTAATAAAAGCAAGGTATAAAAATGAAACGGGTCTATATGTCGACCGGGCCAGGTACGCATTATTATGTTGTAGCTAAAAGTGCTATTTTGGTCAAATGATTGTGAGAGTCTTTCGTCGTAAAATAAGAGACTAGAATTGACCGAAAAACCCTTAATGGGTAAAACGAGCAAACGACCCCTAGAGGCCGTTTAGAAACTTGCATTGTAATTATGTAACCCACCCTTAGATACATGTAAGAGTTGTAGGCATAAACTTCGTAGTTTAAATGCCTAAAAATGGTCATTTGCGTAAAATGACTAGTTGAAGGGTAGAATTGAGAAAAAGGGGTTCGTTATGTTAAATCCACCACAAAATAGTTGTGGTGGATTATATATAGTTATTTAGATATGGAAATATTGTAGTGTAAAAAAGAAAAGAGCAAGTTTTAGACTAAATTGCTTAAATTCCCTAAACGGGTCAAAACAGTTTATGCACATAGCTTGCGTACTAGTCGCGCAAATTATAGCAATTACAAACCCGAGCTAAATATTTTGTGTTAAATACATCGGAACACGTATTTTGATTAGTTAGAAACAAGTTGGTGGTTTTAAATACAAACGGGTCAAAATGTTGAATTTGAATAATAAGCCGAATGCTTAGAAATTTGGAATTTTATTAGTTTGAATGCTGAATTTTAACTCCATGAAATGGAGAATTAAATTACGGTCGCGTAGGAAAACGAATCACGCGAATCGGATAAGTAGAACAAAAGTTATGACATTTTAAAGTTGAATTTCGATTAAACTTATAGCTGGGCAAATGCAGGTTTCAGCAACAAACCCGCTGGAAATTGGTTTCCCCCGCGCCACGCGACGGGTCACAATGTGTGGGGCGCGACACGTGACAGACGTCGCACCACGCGACAAGTTTGTCAGAGTCTCTCGCGACACGCGAGAGACATAAAAGCTGGAAAAATTATTTTTAATTATCGTTTAACGCGTAGAACTTGTTTAAACTTATATTTAAGTTATCAAAACTAACTTTTATGTTGGTTTTGATCATAGGTGAATATCAAGAGTACTCGGATGAAGATCAAGCGGCGAAAAGGAACCGAACACGTGAAAAAGAAGCTTCCGCAAGTCGCGTCGTCGTAGCTTTTAAACGACGAATTCAATTACGCTATGTTGTTCTAAACTGTAAATTGTAAAAGTTTTAATAAACCCCAATTTTGTAATATATATGTGCTCATAATCACATGTTTATTTTTGGTAAATTATACGAAAACCATTAAATAATATTAAGGGTGTTACAATCAAGACAACCACAATGTACTTGAAAGATACATCAACACTATGGTGGAGACGTCGTCACACAGACATCGCACGAGGTATGTGTACTATTAACACTTGGGATGAATTTGTCCAAGAACTCAAAATACAATTTTACCCGGTCAATGCTGAACACGAAGCATAAGTTAATTGAGAAAGCTCAAGCATTTAGTAACCCCCAAGGATTATGACAAAGAATTCCCAACCTTTGTCCTTGAAATTCCAGACTTATCATAGGACTTCCTTTTCTACTTCCTTGACGAGTTGCAATAATGGGCTAGAACAGAAATAAACCGTCGTAACATCCAAGATCTAGCTTCAACCATTACCATAGCTGAAAGCCCGACTGATCTCAAGGAATAACGTCCAAATAAACTCATAGTCGAGGAATATGATGACGAAATAAGTGGGGGAGCAAAACCAAATCACACTCGAAGAATATAAGGACCAAGACCCCTAAGATACAACAATAATCAAACCACAAAGAAAGGATGTTTTATTTGCGATGGGTCGCACGATGCACGTGATTGCCCAAAAAAGTCGAAGCTAACGGCCCTAATCAGGACCGATGATGATGAAGCTGAAGGAAATGAGGAGGCTAGTCTAGGAGCAATGCAACTTCAAGTCCTTAATGCTTAAGGACATAAGAAGGAAGGCCATTAAAAATAACACATGTCCGCTCGAATACAACCAAGAGAAATTATATTAATGAAAAACCAAAAGGTCTTTGGTTCATTACTATCGAGATCAACGGGCAACTTGCAAAAGTCGTAATTGATACCGGAGCCAGTCTACTTGGTTTACGAATCACTACAAAAGAAGGATTAATGATGATGGCTATTGGCGGAGATCCCCAACAATCGAATGAATAACCTATGACGCCAATGCCAAAATCGAGACGTGGAAAGACAATATCACTTTCTCAGTCGTTCCCGTGGTCGACTACAAGATCATGCTTGGGATGGTATTCTTCTGGAGGTCCAAAGCTGTTCCAGCTGTCACACCCTGACTTTTGCGGAAGCGTGATTATGTGTGACTTTCTTAATATCATTGCATTCAACCATAACAAACAACTATATGATAAAGCTAAAGATGTTCATCCATTAATTAAGTTTTAAAACATCACAACAACATTGTTTTATAATCCAAACATAGACTTCAAATCCAAATTACAAACCATGCAAATTGTTTAGAGTTCCATAAGGACTCGACAAGAGACAGTAGTAAAAACCAGGCTTTGAAAGATGCGTCTTATCCAGGATAAGACACACTATCCAAACCCTTAGACACCGGATGACATCTTTTATTTCCAACATTACTTGAAACTTCCAAACGCCCGCCAGATCCACATTCAATTTCCTGAAATACGTGTAGTTTGAAAACATCAACAAAAGTTGAGCAAGTTCATGTGTGTTTATATGTGTGCACGAATAAACCTTTGAAATCATTGTAAGTATGTATGTTTTGTAAACCCGGTATGAAAGCAAACAAGGAAAACAAATCGATTAATGGTTTGCAAGGCCATTAATATGTGTGACGTGATGCAGGAAGGCTCAAACCTATCAGATTTTGTACCGGGCCTCCGGCTGTAAGACATAGTCACCTCATGGGCCAAACCCCGGTCCACATGGGTGGGGCTCGCTACACCCAAATAGATCTATCACTCATGTCCCTCGGTCCTACAACGAGGATTAATGGTCTTAAGCGTTGTACCCACCACTCACATGATCTAGCAGTACCTTTCCTTAGCTAACCATACCACATATAAACGTTTGTAAACAATTTATAACATGTACTTCACCCCGAAGTTATAAAACTGAAAACAATTAAAAGAAAAGGGGGACATGAACTCGCATTCTTGCGTTCTTCATAACCAACTGTAACTCAAAGCTTCTTCTGGCGTACACAACTACCTACAACGTACTACGGTTTATTAGACGAGCGGGTCGTGCATTGACTTAGTATTAATTAGTGTCTTTGAGTTACGTTCCTTTATGTCTTTAATATTATCCCAAGTTATATAATTATTTGTCAAATTTTGGAATAATGATTAAAATAATATATTTTAACTTGTTACTTTTTATGCATTAATTCATGTATATCCTTCCCAAGGATGGGTGTATTTATGCTTGTATTCTAATTCTTGTATATTTTTGCCAAGTATCGATGGCGTAATCCGGTGTCTATTTATACGTACGAGAATACATATTTTCTTGTAATTATTAAGTATTCTTATACTTAATTTTTGTATTAACTTTTCCAGAATAATATTTCTAATAAAAATACATCAATATATATTCCCAAAATATATATTTTAAGAAATATTCATAGAAAAATTATTTATAATTTTTCCCTTGGCAAAAATATTTATACTTTCATATAAATCTCAAAAATAATATATTTTCAAGTCTAACTTAGAAAATATATATGTAAATCCATTTTTTACCCAACAATAATATACTTTATGTTTATTCAAGAAAATATATTTTTTCACCCCAAAAATATTGTATTTCATGTTTGTTTGAGAAAATATATATTTTCTTCCGAAAATAACACATCTTCTAATAATTCCAAGAAAAATATATATTTTACTTCCCAAAAATAATATATTTTCTCCTTGTAAAAAAATATGATATATTTTGTAATAATTGTAAAAATCGTATTTTTGTTCTCTTGGTGTCCAAAATACCAATTACCAAAACATACTTATGAATTAATTTTCCGGAATATTTTTGTAAGTTATATTCCTTGTTCGGTTTCTCCAATATTTTGGGTATGGATTATATATTCATGTTCTTGGAATTTTGGTAATATTTTAGATTGTAATTTCTTGGTATTTTGGTGAGTTATATTATTTCAAGTCCTAAAATAATATAACTAATACACATAATACACATAATATACAAATAATCACACACATGGTGACTTCTAAATATATATTTCCTAAATACATATTTAGTCACTTTTATTTGTAAAAACCAACCTCCAATATTTATAATTTTTGTAACAAAAATTATGGCAAACTTTATATGAAAATTCATGGTTAAAAATATACTTGTAAATATTTGTTTAAAAATATTTTTCTAAGTGTTAATTTTTAGAAAATTTTTGCCATAGTTTCCCTTAAAAATGGAGGTTTCCATACTTTCAAACAGAGGCGGATCTATAGCCATTTAGGGGGTTCCCAGGAACCCGTTCGATTCGTAATTTATAGTGTTAAGTTCTATAGAATATTCTGAAGGAACCTGTTAGTATTTTGTAAGGAACTCAAAGCTTCTTCCAGCGTACACAACTACCTACAACGTACTACGGTTTATTAGACGAGCGGGTCGTGCATTGACTTAGTATTAATTAGTGTCTTTGAATTACGTTCCTTTATGTCTTTAATATTATCCCAAGTTATATAATTATTTGTCAAATTTTGGAATAATGATTAAAATAATATATTTTAACTTGTTACTTTTTATGCATTTATTCATGTATATCCTTCCCAATGATGGGTGTATTTATGCTTGTATTCTAATTCTTGTATATTTTTGCCAAGTATCGATGGCGTATTCCGGTGTCTATTTATACGTACGAGAATACGTATTTTCTTGTAATTATTAAGTATTCTTATACTTAATTTTTGTATTAACTTTTCTAGAATAATATTTCTAATAAAAATACATCAATATATATTCCCAAAATATATATTTTAAGAAATATTCATAGAAAAATTATTTATAATTTTTCCCTTGGCAAAAATATTTATACTTTCATATAAATCTCAAAAATAATATATTTTCAAGTCTAACTTAGAAAATATATATGTAAATCCATTTTTCACCCAAAAATAATATACTTTATGTTTATTCAAGAAAATATATTTTTTCACCCCAAAAAATATTGTATTTCATGTTTGTTTGAGAAAAATATATATTTTCTTCCAAAAATAATATATCTTCTAATAATTCCAAGAAAAATATATATTTTTACTTCCCAAAAATAATATATTTTCTCCTTGTAAAAAATATGATATATTTTGTAATAATTGTAAAAATCATATTTTTGTTCACTTGGTGTCCAAAATACCAATTACCAAAACATACTTATGAATTAATTTTCCGGAATATTTTTGTAAGTTATATTCCTTGTTCGGTTTCTCCAATATTTTGGGTATGGATTATATATTCATGTTCTTGGAATTTTGGTAATATTTTAGATTGTAATTTCTTGGTATTTTGGTGAGTTATATTATTTCAAGTCCTAAAATAATATAACTAATACACATAATACACAAATAATCACACACATGGTGACTTCTAAATATATATTTCCTAAATACATATTTAGTCACTTTTATTTGTAAAAACCAACCTCCAATATTTATAATTTTTGTAACAAAAATTATGGCAAACTTTATATGAAAATTCATGGTTAAAAATATACTTGTAATATTTGTTTAAAAATATTTTTCTAAGTGTTAATTTTTAGAAAATTTTTGCCATAGTTTCCCTCAAAAATGGAGGTTTCCATACTTTCAAACAGAGGCGGATCTATAGCCATTTAGGGGGTTCCCAGGAACCCGTTCGATTCGTAATTTATAGTGTTAAGTTATATATAATATTCTGAAGGAACCTGTTAGTATTTTGTAGGGGAACCTCCTAAACGAATCTACAACGTGGTCCACTGGTTAATACGCGTGTAGATTATCTTGAGGTCGCGTGTTCGAGTCAGATTGAATCCTTTTTTTTTTTTTTGCCTTTTTTAAAGTGAAAAACGAATTAGGGTTTAGTTCATTAGTTGCCGCCCTTTACTGTTTACTCTGAAACCCAAACAGAAGAACAGAACACATACGTCGGTACCACTCATCCCCTATCTCCACTCTCCCGCTACCAGCCCACCGCCGGCCGTCACGCAGCCCCTTCTTCGGCATTCCCTCAGTCCCTCACTCGGTCACTCTTTTCAGCCTTCAGGTTCTTTTAAACCCTAAACCCTATAAGGGTATATGGTGTTGATTTTAACTTTCAATTTGTTGATTTACATGTTTGTTTAGACTTTAGACATTCAATTTAATTTCTAGGTAATCAATTGTTAGATTTTTTCTCTAAAAGTTTTATGATTTTTATTTTTTATTTTGCGTAAACTGATGATGTTCTTGTGTGTATAAAAAGCATTTTTGGATGCAATTTGAAGGGGTTGTTGGAGAACGATCCAAACTGGTATGATATTTTCGTTTTGATTTTGTGTAAACAGAGCTCATAGATTTTGCCCACCAAATACTTGATAAAATGACTAGCTCTTTCAAAGTTCCTGCTCTTTGTAGTTTTATTATTTATTTTGTATAATGACCTCCACTAATTAGTTTTATTCAACAATATTAGGCAGAAAACATGGTTCATAGAGGGGGGAGTAGTATTTGATGCCATTTACCGGTTTATCTTGAGTTGGTGGTCAAACTAATATTTGGTGTAAACTAATTTGAACTTGATTGTTATGTAAGTTATAGTTTTATATTATATATTTCTATTAAGTGGTTGGTTTTGCTAGTGATACTTTATTGCATATACATAATCTTTATGTAAGTTCAAGGATTTTTGTAAGCAATTCTTATGTACAAGTGTTGTTGTTGTGGGTGGAAAATGTTCACAGATGGCTGATACAACATTTTGTTTGCTTTTTTATATCAATTAATCTTGAATAGAATGCACTTGAAACTATGGATGTTAACCTTCAAACGATTGCAAAGATTGTTGCTTTGGTCAATGATGTAGACATTGAAAAATCTAAACGGTTATGTAGAGACTAGAATACCAATTGAAGCAACATCAAAAGTATTAGTTACCATAAAAGGTTTGCTTTTTTATATGCAATCTTAACTTGTGCTTGTCTTATTAAGAACTACGCATCAATTGTATTTTTTTTTTTTTTTTGTAGGTTCTTGTTAAGGAATTGGCTCTTCCTAGTTCCTACTGAATTGGGTTCTCGTTCATCTATAGGAGACAATGACCTTATGCGTAAGTCACTAGCAGTTTCTTTTCTTAAATAATTTAGAAAACTGATCTTCACTCATGGTTATCAATTTTGCATTATGTCGTATTTTTATTGTGTGATGAACCTTACCCGACCCGAACCGTCGAACTGACCTGAATTTTTTATGTTCGGGTATATAAAACAAGAACATTTAAAAAAGTGAACCCCTTGGAAAAAATTTCTGGATCCGCCACTGCTTTCAAAGCATATCATTTTCTTTTATAAATCACCATAATCAACAATAAACCAATCAACACTTACCAATTTGCCAAAATCAAGCATAAATTACTACTTTATGAACTTGAAAATTTACAAAAAATTGTAGTAACTTACTAGTGTGTTTAGTAAGCTTAGTTACCCTTTAAAGTGTGGTTGTTTATTTAAAAACTTCATTTTTGAAGAAATTAGATCTTCACAACTTGTAAATCATTTTTCTAAAAATATTTCTTCTTGGATTTTTCTTGTTAAATACATGATCCTACACTTGATTAACCACTAAAAATGTGGTTAATTTCTTTAAGAACCAAGATTAAGTAAACTTTGTATTTTTAACTAGGTTTCTTGAAAAATCATTCTTGAAATCATAGATTTACAAGACTTTACGCTCACTTTGTTCATCACTTTACAAGAAAAACAACTTATACTTTCAAGTTCATGATTTTCATGAGGATGATCTATTGATCTTTAACATAATCATCCTCTCATCTTGCTAGATTATGTCTTTAATCACTATCTAGCAAGATCACATGATGATCTACATCAATAACATGAGTAATCAACAATCAACAAGCATAACAACACATAAACATCATGATTCCTTATGTATTTAGTCTTATGTTCAAGTTTCAAGTTCAAGATTCTTAGTGTTCTTTATGATTAACAACTTGTATCTTCTTTTAACCAACAAAATAAGATGTAAAATGAAGAGTAGAATGATCTTACTACTAGCTCAAGGCTAGGGATGATCACTAGATGAAAATGGAGTGGATAAAAGCTTGTGTGAGAGGTCCTTTAGCTTTCAAAGGCTCCAAGCTTCCTTATACACCTTCTTACACCTTGTGATGTCTTGAAAATGGACGAGAATTGAATGAAGATGATGGTGGTGTGTGTGGTGGCTCACGGCCGTGAGGGAGGAGAAGAGAGGGAGAGATGAAGTGTGTTGTTTTGTGTAATGAGCTTGTGAAATGATCTCATGGTTTATAACTTAATCATTCTCCAAGATCTAAGTAACCATAGGGTATTATGTTGCAAAAAGAAACAACAAATCTAATAAACAAATCAATAAAATCCATGGGTGGGTCCACCCATGGTAACCGTCGCACAAGGGGGGGGGGGTCTTGGTTAAGTTGTGACGATAAGTTAGATCATATGGTTAGATTCTAAGTATATTGGTAAGGTGTTTAGTTATTATATGTTTATATAGTGTGTTACGATGTTCGGTGACCATAACTAGCTTCATAATGTTAAAACAATGCTTCTAGTGAAAATTTGGTGTTTCGGGTAGTGTCCGGTTGTTCGGTTGGTTACCGGTTCGTTAAGGTGCTAAACTATGCAGTTTAGTGAGCCTTATGTTACCTTTTGTGACAGTTTTGATTCCCGACACTTAGGAAAGTATTATGGACCATTTAACCATATTTCTGCATGATATTAAAGTGTTTAAATGCTGATTTTTGCTGAATTCAGCATTTTAAGTGAGTTTCAGGCACTTTCCGGCACTTAAACTATCACTAGGAAGGTAGTTTTGTGATCCTTACTTTCCTACACACTATAGTAATGTAACTCTTGGTTTCTGGCTCATTCTGTGTCTCAATACCTTGTCTGTCTATGTACTGAACTCCGTCAGCATTTTTCTGATTCGTCTGATAACTGTGCTAACTGTGTTTCGTGCATCATTTGAGTCAATAAAGTTTGCATGCAATGATGACATGTCATTTGCAATATATGATGCACATGTATGTATGATAACAATAACCAGTAAGCAATTCAAGTCATTAAGCACTAATCATTGTTTAATAGTGGTACGGATACCTGGAATTTTGACAGTTGTCACACCAGCAACTTTCTCAACACCTTGTACATCATCAAGGAAGGTGAAGTTCACATAACATCCATGGAGACGGATACATGGTATCAAGGCAAAGCCTTATCCGCCATGCGAATGAGAATAAAGCATTGGTCAATCAAGTACCACGACGAGGACGTCGTGATTTTAGGTGGTGGAGAATATCACGATCCGCCTAAATACAAAACTTTTTTCGCAAGTTCTGGATGTTTCCGGAACATTAAAGAAGCATCAAGTGCTGCTCGAAACTCTCCATAATAACATACACTTTTACGGATGACTTTGGTTGATTTAAGGCAACCTATAACAACCAAGAAATCACTTAGGAAAGGCTGGAATGTTGCTGGAAATTCTGGACAGATCTAGCAGCCTGTAACGTTCCAGAATAGCCTTGAAAATGCTGGAAATATGTTGGTAAATCGGATCTGATCCAAGGATCATCTAGGTCTGTCTAGGTCGAGTACTCCCCGAATAATCGTTACAAGGTTGGCTACTGAGGACTAAGTACTCTCCTCCTTGGCCATGTACTACCCGTGTACTTTCCGCCTAGGCCGAGTACTCCCCGATTACTCTCAACTCCGACTAGGGACCGTCTTGCGACTTTTGTGACCATGGTTATATGTAGCGAGAGAGAAAAAGAGATGGTTATGGTGTGTCATAAATGTCTTATGTAGCACAACTAAAACAATATGTATATGGGTTTTTGTGATTCCCGTATTTATTTTTTACTTAAAATTGATTGTGTGTTTGACCAAACTCAACAACAAAATTATCAAACTTTTAAGAAGAAACAAACTTGAACTTGTCTCGATTTTTATACAAGCAAACTAACTCGAGTAAAATTTACTCTACATGAATGACTAACATATCTTTATAACTAATTAAGGGTGAATTTGTAAGTCTCGTGTTTGTTGGGGAAGATATCAAGTGAAAACCAGATTGCTAAGGTTAATAAATCATGACAATTTTTATCTTAAGTTGCACATAAACTTTTATAGCAAGATGCATCTTTAAATTTACTATTCTTTCATTGCCAATCATTGATATTAATGCTATTGATTAAGGTATACAACTTTTTAGATTTATTTTTATCAAAAATTATGTCATGCCACCGATTATTTACTTTTAAATAACCAGAAATTAAGAAAAGGGTATATAATACAATGTTTATATTGCTAATAATGTTTTAAGGGAAAATCACCAAAATAGCCACGACCACGCCGGAATTTCAATACTAGCCAACTGACACCTCTCCACGAGCCGGTACCGTTCACTGACACGGCTTAAGGAGTTCTTTCAACGCAAACCAATTGGAACACGTCACGTGTCCGACAAACTTCTGAAACGGCTTGGGTCACCTCAGACGTCTCGAACAGTACATGTGACGGCTTGAGTACTTGCCGGAAACGGCTCGGCTTGAGCACCACCGTAAACCACCACCATCTGTGAAACCGGTGGTTGATGATGAGTTTGTTGAGTTGATTGAGTTGCTGAACGACGATAAAGACTTGAACTTCGATCTGCACATATGCTTCAAGGAGGTGAGGGTTGTGGTGGGTGAAGGGTGGTGGTACTCGGTGAGGGTGGTGGTTGGTTGCAGGGTGGTGGGAGGTTGCAGGGTGGTGGTGGGAGGTGAGGGTGGTGGTGGTGCTCGGTGAAGTTTGCAGAGATATGGAGACATGGAGGAAGGTGGAGTTCTAGGGTGGGACTTGGGAGTTGTGAAGAGAAATAAGAAGATGACAGTGGAGAGAGAAACATGAGAGAGAAAGGTGACAATGATGGGATATGTTTTGACAGTTAACACGTGGCAAAATGTGATTGGCCTTTGAGGAAAGTTCTTAGCTTTATGTCTTGAGCCGGGTTGGAATTCGTGAAACGACATTTTATGGGGTGTCAATGGGCTGTTTTTGAAATTTTGACCAAGTGTTGGCTAAATTCGTGATTTTCCCATGTTTTAAGGTATCCTAATTAAATAAATTCAAGTGTTTGGAAAATTCAAACTATTTAAAAAAAATAACACAGCATATTTTAATATTGTAACACGTTTTGGGACATAAAAATAAAATGTAACAGATTACATCGAGAAACAAAAAAATATCATCATCATCATACTCTGTTGCGGATTTACCCACGGTTGTTGTTGACATTAACTTGCACATCTCTCACCATGCTACCAATTATTAATATTCAGTTATGAGTTAAATATCTTTTCTTTTCCTGAATGGTGGCGTATTTGGGCTCGGTCATTGGCGAATTCAGGAAATTTTTTAGGGGTTTTGTTGCTAGATTCTCACTATTTTTATTCAAATCATACACGTTTTATACTAAAATTTTCCATTTTTTTTTTCCAAACCGAGGGGTTCCTGGGAACCCAGGAACCCCCTCGATCCGCCACTGGGCTCAGTGGCAACTGGCAACCGTTACAGGAGGAAACTGAACTAGTTCGTAAAACCCCATGATAATCAGTGACCGTGAGGCTTTCCATGATTCTGAAAAAGCAGAGAGATTGAGGCTCGAATCTCCGTCGTCCTAGGAAGTTTTCTCATAATTCTTGCCACATGCGTGATTCGAACTTAGTATATTTCTCTAGCCTCACACTTAACCCAATTATCATTGCCAACTTAATCAAGGATCATTGGCTTTTCATTATCCCAACATATAAATTTATATATTTCAACTTGCACAATAATAATTAAGCAAAATTATGAGTGGTTCAAGTGAGATTTTCAAGGAAACAAACTTTTACTATAAATTGCATAATTTGACTTTCACCAAGATTTCAACAAAAGCCCAATTGGGCCCTGTCCTGTACATTCATGAGAATGAGAAGCCAACCCTTCTTGAGTTCTTGGTGAGTGATTTATACATAAAGAAAACACAGTACCTTAAACAGTAGTAGCTTTTCCTTTTTGAAGTAAATTACAAATATGCCCTTGGTTTCACTCTACCATCATACAAAAAAAAACACCATTATAAAAGCCCATTTAAGACCTCCACCCATCAGCACATGAACACATCATCTATCCATAAATTCACCACTGTACCAACATATTCAGCTCATCAAGCAAGTGTATTTCTCCTTCAATTTAGCAAAGATTGATCTTATTCTGATATTCCGAGGTGGGTATTCCAAAATCTTGAATCTTTGTAAACCTTTTTATGTTAAAGTTTGATTTTTTTAACCACCCATGTGTTTTCTTGAATCAAGATCTGGTTTTTATTGCATTTTGTTAGATATAGTCAAGTGGGTTTCTTGTAATCACAACTTTTAGCTGTTTTTCTTGATTCTTTATTGGTTTCATGAGCTGGGTTTGGATCCAAGATTAAAATAATCAAATAAAAATCCTTTCTTTTTCAAAAAACTTGTACCAATTTTCATGGTTCTTGAATCTGTTCAAATCTGCTAAAATGCGCCTCCTTAAAATGCGCCTCCTTTCATCTTCTTCACCCCCTCCTGTTAACCCTCCAACAAATTCAAAAACTAATGAAACTGTGCTTTTTGCTAGAAACATTATAATTGTGATAGCATTTATGTTTTTCATATGTGGGTTACTTCATTTACTTGTCAAGTATTTGATTAAAAGGAAAAAGTTGTTATCTTTATCTTCAAATTCCCATTTTCAATCTTCAAGATTTCAAGAAAGTGGTGGTACTATTGATGATGGTGATGGTGATGCATATCAAAGACAGTTACAACAGCTTTTTAATCTACATGATTGTGGTTTAGATCAAGCTTTCATTGATGCACTCCCAGTGTTTTCTTACAAAGAATTAATGGGATTAAAAGAGCCTTTTGATTGTGCTGTTTGCTTATGTGAATTTACACAAAAGGACAACTTGAGGTTACTACCTTTATGCAGTCATGCTTTTCATATGCATTGTATTGACACTTGGTTGTTGTCAAATTCAACATGTCCTTTATGTAGAGGAACACTTTTCACACCTGGATTAGAAAATCCAGTTTTTGAGTTTGGTTATTCAAGGGAACAAGAAGATGATGATAATGTTGTTGTTGTTGACAGTCAAGGGCATTTTGGTAATTTCAAGCAACATGAGGGAAGTATTTGTAGTGAAAAGAGGGTGTATCCAGTTAGACTTGGGAAGTTTAGAGCAACAAATGGTGGTAAAAGGGAAGAAAAAGAAGTTGGAGAAACAAGTAATAGTAATTTTGATTCAAGAAGATGTTATTCAATGGGAACTTATGAATATGTTGTGAGAAATCTTGATTTGAAAGTGGAGTTTGTTCCTAATAGGGGTAATAGTAGTAGGGGTAGTTTTGGAATTAAAGATAAAGGTCATGTTTCAATTGATGGAGGTAGTGATGGAAAGAAGATTAGTAATAGAAGCAAAGGTGAGAGCTTCTCAGTTTCCAAGATTTGGCTTTGGTCAAAGAAAGATCATAATCATCAAAAAGGTCAAATTCATTGTGTTACACCACATGGTTAATTCATATGTTGATGTTAGTTTACCTTTGATATATGCAAATAATAGTCATAGTTGACCATTTTTCTAAAGTCAATAGTTCTAATTTTCTGTAGGTGAGTGGAGATTTCTGTGAATGATTCTTCTTTTCTTTTCATGATTCACTTTATTAAAGCTTTCAACATGTACTCATAACATTAACCTTTTATTTAGTATTTTGGCCCTTTTTAATGTGAAATGTCATGTTTGGTATATGTTTGAGACCTTTCACTTTAGATGTCTTGTTGTATTTATGTTGAGTTTGGTTGATTCGTGTTCGTTATGAATGTTTGTATCTTTATCTAAACGATTCTAGGGGTGTTTGGGATTGCTTATTGGTGTAGACGTGTTTATTTGCATTTTATTATTTAACGTAAGCAGTTTGGAATAAACAACTTCAAACTACTTATTTAAAACGTTTTTATTTCGCTCCCAGTTGTTTCCGTTTTTTACCAAATTTTAAGAACGAGTACTTTTCATGTCTTTTAGAATCCGATCATTTAAAACTTTAGCCTAGCTGGTGTAATTTTATTAGCAGGTCTTATTTTTTGAAATTTTGTTACGATTCGGCTTTATTAATTTTATCTGACCCATTTCAACCGACCTATTTGACCCATATCGATGAAATTCCTAGATTCATTGTTACGATCGATTTAGAGAGATAACGGAAACTAGAGAGAGAAGAGTTTTACTCAATTCATCGGTACCAATTCTATTCCATCGTATTTTTGTAAGTGCCATATTAACGAACTAACTATACAAAGACCTCCTATTCTATTCAACAATTACATCTCAAGCCCCTATACTATTACGACTGTAACACACTCATATATAACCATGACATAAGATTTAAGGAACATTGATTTTGAGCCAAACCAATCTTATTCATGTCTTTGGAATAACATGACTAGGTATTCCAGGACATCTTGTTGGTACATATTATTTTCTTTTTCAAATTTTATATTATTTTGTTTTTAAGTGAGTGTACAATTATGAAGTGGGATCCATGAAAAGGGGAGAGTGAAGGGTATATGATGAGAGGTATTGATGATTTAACACAAGGGTTGACAAACAATTCATGCCTTCATAACTTGTGGGTCATATAATATGACATCAAATAATTTGTTTAGCCACTAGTTCTATTTTGCCCCTTGTGTGAAATGACCATACAAGCCTTATATTTAGAGACCATATACTTTAATAATAACTATGACAACAAAGTGTGCGACTAGAAAACACTCAAAAGACATTATATATTTTGGAAAACCCTTAAATTAAATTATTGAAATATTGAGTTTTTATAGCACAAAAACTTTTGTAGAATGCTATCACGAAATTAATTTCTTTGTTCACACTTGTTATGTATAATTTTAAGGGGTGACACAACCTATTTTGGGTTCTAAGGAACAAGTCATTTTGAGACTTCTTGATTAGAAAAATAAATAATAATGATAATAATAATAATAATAATAGCTAAATGTTAGCGTAATAAGTTAATGGACTCGAATTGTTTTGGGCTTTTGCTTTTGCTTAATCCATGGGTTAGGGATAAGGATCAAGCGAGTTTAAAAAGTGTAACTAATAGAATTAACTTTGTAATTATTGAAATCTTGGGACCAACTGTGCAATTTTTGCAAACCACGGACCAACCAGGCATTAAACTCCTTTCTTTATTCTCTTAAACTTCTTTTTTTTTTCTTGAATAATAACTCTAGTCGCATTCTATACATACCATTGTTAATTACACCAACAACTATTCTCCCTTGTCCTAATTAGAATCCATCTTTTAGTTAATGGTTTAAGATGTTAAAAATGTTATATTATTTTACATATGTGTATATATGTATATACAAATAATTAAAAATATATGATATAAGGATAAAGAGTTAAATAAATAAGAATAAATTTTCTAAGAAAAGAATCTTTACAAGTTTGGGTCTAAAGCCCTAGCTCAATTTTTTGTTTATAAAGTAGGCCCTAGAGAATTAAAAATATACGATTTAGAGGAAGTATTCAAAATCAGCCCCCAACATGATGTAGTCGGGTTGTTTGTTCTAGAGATCAAAGACTTGAGAAGTAACTCATATTTCCATACTATCAATTAGCAAGTGTTATGAGCATAAATGTATTGTATGTTTTGCTTAGTGAGTTTTTCAAAAAAGTTTAGTTGTGGGCCATGGAACATTATATTTTATTGTTATCTTTATTTCTATTATTATTTATTTTAGAGTAAGCTCCCATTTTGGTTCTTGTGGTTTGGCCAGTTTTGCCACTTTAGTCCAAATCTCAAACTTATTACATCTGGGTCCCTGTGGTTTGCATTTTGTTGCCATTTTAGTCCAAAATCCAAAAACCCTATTTTTTTACTGTTGCAACCTTCTATTTTGTCCTGTAGTGCAGGGGCATTTTGGTCATTTTAGAATTATTATAACTAAATATTAATTAAATCTTTTTCTATTTATGATTAAACATAAATAATGTGATTTGTCTCTCTCCTCTCTCTCTCTCTCTATTATAACCCCCTGTTTTGTCCCATCACCACCATCGTTACCACCTCCTCCACCATCAACCCATCATCTCCACCTAACCACCGCCTCCATAGCTAAAGATTTTCTTTTCTGGTGGCAAAGAATGCGATTCCGAATAAAATAAATCAAACAAATCCATATACTTAAAATAAATACAGAAAAAGGTAATAAACACATCATCTATTGATATTTATTAGTACTAAAATAAAATTATAAACAAACAAATATCTATAAAAAGATCAAAACTCATCAGCAATCATCATCAACACTCGTAACTAGTAATTGGGTTGGTGTCGTATCCACTGGAGTTACCTTTTCTGATAGAAAGATTGAAGAAGACGGGGTGTTGGGTGAGATGGTGGGGTTGCCGGAGACGATGACAATGGTGAAGGAGGTGGTAGGCGGCTTCCGGGTCTCACCACCAAAACACCCACCAACACCCGAAACCCACCACCACCAACGTACACCTCCACCACCGGGCAGGCCACCACTACCGCCGTAACCACCACATCAGCCTCGTCGCCCCCTACTGCTTAACACCGCCACAACCATTAAGATCCACCACCGCCATCGTCTCCACCATCCGCCGCCGTCGGCAGATCCAGTCGCCGGAATTCCTCATCTCTCTCTCACTAACTCCCTCTCTCCCTAACCCTCTCTGTCTCCAAAGGCGGCAGCAGCGACGCCGTCTCCGGTAAGCGACTGTACGCCACCACCGTCTTTCTTCCCCAAATCTCAGATCCGTCATCGGAGTTCCTTCCCCAAATCAGTGTGCTGCTGAGTTTCTTTCTAGAGAGAGAGAGGGAGGAGGTGGCGCCGTGGCGGTGGTGGTGGTGCTATAGAGAGAGAGAGAAGAGAGAGAGAGAGAGAGAGAGAGAGAGCATATTTCATTGATCTGGGTAATAAGAGAGAGAGAGCTGATAATCTTTAATAAGAGAGAGAAAACTGATAATCTTTAATAAGAGAGAGAGAGAGCTAAAAAAAATAATCAGTTTTCAATTTAAAAAATGACAAAAATGCCCCTGCACTACAGGACAAAATAGGAGGTTGCAACAGTAAAAAAAAATAGGGTTTTTGGATTTTGGACTAAAATGGCAACAAAATGCAAACCACAGGGACCCAGATGTAATAAGTTTGAGATTTGGACTAAAGTGGCAAAACTGGCCAAACCACAGGGACTAAAATGGCAGTTTACTCTTTATTTTATGATTTCTTTGTTTTTATTTTATTACTTACTAAAATCATGTATGTATTTTTGTAATACATATTGATTTTATCTTTTTGAAATTTTATTCATTTCCATACACGGCGCAACGTGTGTATGTGATTCAATATTTTTAAGTCTATTTTTTCCCGTTTGACAGGTTCGCCGCAACTCGCAGGTCCTATATCGACTTAGTTATTCTTTTTTATGTTTTATGTTTCAGTCTAATTTCTTCGCGTGTGTAGTTCAATGATTTTACGTTTACGTTTCACCCGGTGTTACTTTCCATTTTTTATTTATTTTGTTTTACAATTTTTTCCGATGTTGGTGGTCGTTAGCAGAGGGGTATAGCATTGATGCAACTTGGCACGGTTTTATGTCGCCCGGCGCAACGCGAGGGTTTAATACTAGTTTGATCTCAAATAGAATATGATTTATAAAAATAAAATTCATGTATTTTTGTCGGATTAGTTTGATTGAACTTCCATTTAAACTTGTTGTTGATAAGTTTTATCTATTCTTTACCTAATGGGTCCCTAGAAGGACACTTGGCCCAGTGGTATCAAAGTGGTGGAAAATGTGTCTCTTTTCGGACCGTAAGTGGTGAAGGTTTAAATCATATAGTGGAAAAAAGTGTAAATTTAAAAGTAGGTTTAAACAATGTTTTAGGTGAAGTTTGTTTTTTAAAAGGTAAAATGTTTGTAGTCTGCGGACCACATCTGCAGACATCTGTAGATGTCACGGCCCCAACCCCGGTTTTACCCGGTCAGGAGCCGCGGGACAGGAACCCATGGTATTTATTAATTGATGCGACAGCGGAAGATTTAACATGATCTTTTAAACTTGAAAATGCCCGATTACTTTATTTCATAATTCGGGATAAATCCCGTAATTTACAATAGAGTAATTTAACTAGGAAATTCCCTGGTTTCTAAAACATGTTTATTCATTTTATTGAACCACCTCTTCAAGCTTGTTAGTGTTTCGTAGCACGTTTTCTTTGATTTACAGCAGGTCGCCTGAAACATGTTTTAAAAATATTTTATCAGCGGGGAAATACTGACGAGTCATTCAAGTATGTAAAACGACACATTAGTTATCAATTACAGCATAAGAGCGATTACAATTGCTTCTATCTTATTTTTATATGGCTCCGTGTCACCTGGTGACGATGGTCATACCACTATTGGGTCTTTTTCCCCAAGTAGTGATGATTATCACTGTTAGGATTTATTAGCCTAACCGTGAGAAATTAGTAATGTGCACAATACCCCACTTAGCCAGTGATTCAAGATAACCACGACTTAATCCCTGTAATTATAACTTTTGAAAATAAATGGAGTATTGTAAAATACTTTGAATAAAAGAGAATGACTCACATTGTAGATTTATACGGGCAGAGTTTAGCCTACTGATTAGCCTTGTAACCTAATTTAAATAACAATGCACACGAACTAGGTCAGTAACTAATACAGCATTTACGATAACTCACGAGATTAAAACCCTCACAACGAATGAAAAAGTGCTATACTTAAACATCCGTCGAATTCACGACTAATGACAAAGTATGGCCCTAATGTGGGCAACACTTAAACATCCATCGGATAGTTTCAATCGATCGGACATTGAATCGTAGCAGTGATCGAGTTAATACCCTGTATCGTAGCAGCGTTTCACTACTGTGAATATTATTTTCGTCTTTTGAGCAGTATAATTCTTGATTTTGATTGAAATTTCAACACCAGTGAACTGCTCGTAACCCATTCTATTTATAGGTGAAATTTGGGTCTTACGCGGCCCGCGTAAGCCCACCCTTGATCTTTACGCGGCCCGCGAGGGGCAACTATTCGTAGATTAGGGCTAGCGTGTCACACCTAGGGCTGCCACGTGTGTGACGCGTGGCCCGGCATGCTTATCCGGTCAAACTTCACTTTGACACGGCCCGCGTAAGGCTAAGCTAACCTTTACGCGGCCCGCCTGAAGACCAGAAATTTGGTTTCCTTGATTTTTGATATGGATTATGATTTCAGGGGTCCAGGTTCGCACTTACTGGTAAATTTGGGACATTTTTGAAGGTCCTTACATCCTCCCCACCTCATTTAAAATCTCGTCCTCGAGATTTATGGAAATAAGTAAGGATACTTTCGCTTCATCTCCGATTCCAGCTCCCAAGTGTACTCGGGTCCTCTCTTTGAATCCCATTTGACTTTGACCAGGACTAGTCTTTTGTGCTTGAGAAACTTGATCTTTCTGTCTTCTATTTGAAGTGGTTTCTCTACAAACTTTAATTTCTCATTTACCTCTACATCTTGAAGAGGTACTAACAGAGATTCATCAGATAGACATTTCTTGAGGTTGGATACATGAAATACATCATGTACCCCGGCGAGCTCCTCTGGTAGTTGTAAGCGATATGCGACTGGTCCTATACGTTGGATTACTGGGAATGGTCCTATGTATCTTGGACTTAGTTTTCCTTTCTTACCGAACCGAACTACTCCTTTCCAAGGAGATACCTTCAAGAGTACCTTGTCTCCAACTTGAAACTCTAGTGGCTTGCGTCGATTATCGGCATAACTCTTTTGGCGATCTCGAGCCGTCTTTAGTCTTTCCTTGATTTGAGTGATCTTATCGGTAGTTTCTTGCACTGTTTCAGGACCTGATAATTGGCTTTCTCCTATTTCTGCCCAGCAGACTGGAGTTCTGCATTTACGTCCGTATAGTGCTTCGAACGGGGCAGCTTCAATGCTTGAATGATAACTATTATTATAGGAGAATTCGATTAAGGGTAGGTGGTCATCCCAGTTTCCACCAAAATCTATCACACATGCCCTAAGCATGTCTTCCAGGGTTTGGATGCTTTTCAGTTGTTCCATTAAGTCTAATTGTAAACTTAATCTAAGAGCACGAACTCGTCGTTGTTTCTCATGATACTTACGACTTAAAGCATCAGCAACTACGTTGGCTTTTCCTTCGTGATATTGAATATCACAGTCGTAGTAACTTAGGATTTCCATCCATCTCCTTTGCCTCATGTTTAATTCTTTTTGCCCAAATATATATCTTAAGCTTTTATGGTCTGTATAGACAGTAAACTTACTCCCGTACAGATAATGTCTCCAAATCTTAAGGGCGAAAATTATGGCTCCTAACTCTAAGTCATGAGTCGTATAGTTTTCTTCGTGCTTTTTCAATTGCCTTGATGCATACGCAATTACCTTCTTACGTTGCATTAGCACACATCCAAATCCTAGTTTTGAAGCATCACAGTATACTTCAAAATCTTTTGTTCCTTCTGGTAAAGCTAAAATTGGAGCATTTGTTAATTTCTGCTTTAAGATCTTAAAAGCTTCTTCTTGTTTAGGTCCCCATTCAAACTTAACTGATTTACAGGTTAGCTTAGTTAATGGTACAACTATCTTGGAAAAATCCTTAATAAACCGTCTATAGTATCCGACTAACCCTATAAAACTTCTAATTTCTACAGCTGACTGCGGAACCTTCCATTTGGTGATCGCTTCTATCTTAGAGGGATCTACGTGAATGCCTTCGTGATTCACCATGTGTCCTAAAAATTGTACTTCTTGCAGCCAAAATTCACACTTCGATAATTTGGCGTAAAGCTTTTCCTTTCTTAACAAAGTTAAGAGTACATGCAGGTGTTCACAATGTTCCTCCTGACTTTTGGAATAAATAAGTATATCGTCGATGAAGACAATTACAAATTTATCCAAGTACGGTTTACAGATCCTATTCATCATATCCATAAATGCTGCCGGGGCATTTGTTAATCCAAAGGGCATGACTGTAAACTGGTAATGACCATACCTAGTTCTGAAAGCAGTTTTAGGTATGTCTTCGTCTTGAACTTTCAACTGATGGTATCCGGAGCGTAAATCTATCTTAGAAAAATATATAGCTCCCTGAAGTTGATCAAAAATATCATCAATCCTAGGCAATGGGTATTGATTCTTAATTGTAACCTTATTCAATTCCCTATAATCGATACACATTCGCATCGACCCATCTTTCTTTTTCACAAACAACACTGGCGCTCCCCACGGGGATGAACTAGGTTGTATGAATCCTTTGCTTAGTAATTCATCTAACTGCTTTTTCAATTCTAGCATTTCAGTGGGTGCTAACCGATAAGGTGCCTTAGCTATCGGTGTAGTTCCAGGAATTAGATGAATTCTAAATTCTACTTCCCTATCGGGTGGTAATCCAGGTAGTTCTTCTGGGAATACCTCTGGGTATACTGATACTACTGGAATTTCTTTGAGTTCCTTACCCTTAGTGTTAATGATTACCGAAATCATATACACTACTTCTTGTTTTCTTGAATAACTGGTCAATTTCATTACTGAAAGAGTAAATTACAAAGTTCGTCCTTTATGTATGTCATTTATTACAAAGTATGTCCTTTATCTTTAATAAGCTCAGAAAACATACTCGATGTTTGCAAACCCTTACACATTATGTCCTTTAGCCCTAACTCTGTTATTTTTCATGGTTAAATCAGACCAAGGGTATCCCACATAAGGGTATTTTGGTAGTTTTATTAATTTATTAAAAATATATAAAAACACCAACACCATCCACCAACACCCACTTGCCATCACACCACACCTGCAACCACCAACACCACCACCTACCTGCCACCACACCTGCACTATCACCACCGCACCTCCACGACCATCAACCACCGTACTTCCATCATCACCACCGAACCTCCACCACCGCACCTCCACTTCTGCAAAACCCCCCACCAACGGACAGAAAATCAAGCAGCCGACGACTGACTGGCCGGAGATTCATACATTCAAATGAAAACAGAGTGCAGATTGCAAACAAAACAACATAATTAATAATCGTCATCAAATGAAAAATGCAATTGAAACTGTAAAAGGCGCATAATTACCCCTTAGATTCATACATTCAAAACACATATGCAAACCATACAGCTTCGATCTCCTCTCTGTCTCGATTACAGCCAGCCGACGACTGACTGGCCGGAGCCGGTTTTTCTTCGGCTGCCGGCGGTGCTGATTTCTCTGGCTACACACCCTCATCTAAACCCCTCCTCCTCCGACAACTCCCACCTGCAAACACCCCCCTTCTCGGCTACCTGGTCCGACCGGATGTAACGACTCTCATCAAAAGTCATAATTATTAAATTAATTTGACCAATAGGAAACCTTAATTAAGACACCCAAGTGATTTTGTGCAAACCCTAAAATTTTCAGAACAATTGGAATCAGGATCAGGGCCCCTAAAACTCAGGGGGGGTAAACCCTAGTTGATGATTATCTACAATTACTTGCTGTCAACAAGTAAAAATTCGAAATATATGATTCATTTGAGCTAGTCCCACACGTGGCTACCCTATAACCTGCTTTCACCCCTTACGCATCGTAGAGGTTTATAGCCTACGATGCGCAGGCTTGTTAAAGATCCATACGATGCGCAGAGGTTTTAGGCCTACGATGCGTATGGCTGATCAAAATTGGGCTATAAATAGAGGACCTTGGGACTTAATTCTGGACGATTGAACGACGCTCAAATTCACTCTGTGCGTTGAGATAAGTTCTGTATACTTCAATTAACACACACAGGCACTAATTCAACACCGCAATCAGGGTATTAGCACAATCGCTGCTACGATTCATTGTCCGATCGATCAATATATCCAATGGATGTTTAAGTGCCGCCCATATTAGGGCTATACTTTGTCGTTCGTCGTTAAATCGATGGATGTTTAAGTATCGCACTTGTCGTTCGTTGTGAGAATTTGATCTCGTGAGTTATCGTAAATGCTGGATTGATTACTAACCCCGAATTGTGTGCTTGTTATTAAATTTAGGATAAAAGGCTAAATCAGTAGGCCAAACTCTGCCCGTATAAATCTGCAATGTGAGTCATTCTCTTTTTATCAAATATTTTACAATACCTCAAATTATTTTCAAGGTTATAATTACAGGGACTAAGTCGTGGATATCTTGAATTACTGGTTAGTGGGGTATTGTGCACATTACTAATTTTCTCCCAGTTAGGTTCATTGACCTACAGGGATAATCATCACTATTTAGGTTCATTGATCTAAATAGTGGTATGACCATCGTCACCATTGTGACATGTCACCATTGTGACATGTCACCATTGTGATAGGACGCCAGATAGAAATAAGATAGAAGCCATTGTAATCGCTCTTATGCTGTAATTAATAACTATGCATCATTATGCAAAATAGAATGATTCACTCAGTATTTCCCGCTGACAAAACCTTTTTCAAACATGTTTCAGGTGACCTGTTATGAATCAGGAAAAGTGCCATATAGCACTACAAGCTCAAGGAAGTGGCTCAGTATAAAATAAAGAAACATGTTTTGTAAAATAAAAGATTTCTTTGTGAAATCAAATGATTGTAAATTACCAGGTTTTATCCCGCGTTGTGAAATAAAATAATCAGGAAATATTTACATTTTAAAAGATCCTGATGAAAACTTCCGCTGTCAAACTCAATTAATTAAATACCACGGGAATTTCTGTCCCGCGGCTCCAGAAACTGGTCAAACCGGGTCGGGGGCCGTGACAGAAATAAGGTGGTATCAGAGCCACTGATTTAAGCCAATTAAGTATTTAGAAAATACTTAATTTTTATTTATTTGCTATTTTATGATTATGTGTTTTATTATCTAGTTAACTGTATACAGTATGGGCAGATCTTTATATGCTAACTAATGTAGTAATTAATACAAATTTTTAAATAATTTGACCCCAAGTTTAGCACTTTTATTATCTACAGTCTAGAAACCTTATAAATAAATTTACAAACAAAACCTAGTGTGTTTTAATTTTCAGTTGTTTTGATAGTTACCCAGTATGAAATACTATTTAAAAAGTTGTTCTATAAAATTTTGCTATGACTTAGTAATTGTGTGTATTTTGCTAAACAGCATGAGTGACTTGTCTGACGCCCTTCAGAATTTAAATCTCTATCCGGTAAGAATAGAAGTTTCCAGAGATTTCAATAGGTATATTCCAGACATAGAAGAACCTATAGAATTCAATGCTTTACCTCTTGAGAAACCTAAGCCTAAGAAAATGGAAATTGGGGAAAGCTCTAGGCAAATTGAAGGGTTACCATCTCAAGAAGAAATAGATTTTATAATGGCAAATGATGATACTATTGAGCCTATTAATGAAAATGATTTTATTCATTTTCTTGAAAAACAACTACCAATGAATTTAAAACCAGCTATTCCAAACCCTTCAATCCACTCGCAGATAGACGAATGGTTGAATAATGAAATACTGTTACAAAACCATCCCTATAGGCTTTTTCCTAAGTTCAATCCAGAACCTTTACCAAATTCACCAATAAGTAACGAGAATATGGCTAAACTCCATCATTTTGACAAAATGGATGCTGGGAATAGGATCCAAGAGATTTTGGGACAGATCTCCTGGAAATACGACGAGAAGGAACGCCGTTACTAGAACATCACCTGATAAAGGATAGGGGATTATGAAACTATGGTTGTGTAATAGTAATAGTAAAATCAGTTGTGTAAAGTAAATAATAAAACGGTTGTATATACAAGCATGAAATAATCTATACAACAAATGAAATATTAGAAAATTTACAATTTTTGTTGTATATTTGTTTACGTGATTATGTGCAAATAATTGTAACATTGGATTATTTCTTTTATACTAAATATTTATCTATAAATTAGTTATCAGATGGAAAACGCTAATAATGAACCAGTTAATGAGGTTAATCAATCTGAGCAACAACCGGGGGATCAATTTATGACTAGGCAAGATATAGAAAATATTGTTGCTCAAGGGATAGCCAACGCTATTCCAGGAATAGTTGCTCAAGGGATAGCCAATGATATTCCATCAATCGTTGCTGCTATTAAAAATCCAATTGAACCTCAACAAATTATTCCAAGCAAACGTATTTCTGAAGATAATTTCAGTAATAGCGTAAACGGAGGCAATAATCATGTTAATCATGATAATGAACCACGGCAAGCTCTGCTCCCTAAGAAAATGAAAGTTGCAACGCCTGGTTGCACTTACAAAGAATTTCTTGCGTGTAAACCCACTGAGTTTGCAGGCAATGAAGGAGCGACTGCGGCACTGCGTTGGTTAGAGAAAACCGAGGCAGTAATTGCCATAAGTAAATGTGCTCAGGATGATCAAGTCATGTACGCGTCAAACCTTTTCAAAGAAGTGGCGTTAGAATGGTGGAATACGGTGTTACAAGCAAAAGGAAGAAGGATAGCATATGCTATGAATTGGGAAGAATTTAAGAGCTTTGTAGAAAGAAAAATTTGTCCTGAGTATGAAAAGGAACAAATGACAAATAAGTTTCTAACCCATCGGATAGTGGATGTAGATTATCGAGGGTATACTTCGACATTCTTCGAGTATGCTCGAATGGTACCAACCCTGGCTTCGCCAGAGCTGGTACTTATTTCCCGTTATATTTGGGGATTGATTGGCGAAATCCGTAATATCGTCAAGGCTGCGAAACCTCGCACAATTGATGATGCGGTGGATTTAGCCAATACTCTAACTGATGAACTAGTACGGACAAGAGAAGAAAATAGAAGGAAGGAAGTAGCCCAAAAAATTACCCAAGAATTCCATCCAGGTAATCATAACAATTCCAAGAGAAGAGGAAATGGGCAATCTACCACTAGTCCATTTTGCAATTTTTGCAAAAGGAAGCATTTTGGAAGATGCAAAGGATATTGCAATTTTTGCAAAATTCCAGGGCATCAAGAAGAAGACTGCAGGAGGAAGAAATTTTCAGTCTGCTACAACTGTGGAGAAGCTGGACATCTTAGGCCAAATTGTCCAAAACTGAATAAACCATTTGACAATAAAGCCAAACCGTCAGAAGGAGCAAAAAGAAATGCGAGAGCCTTTCAGCTGACTACTCAAGAAGCCGAGATCATTCCAGATGTGATAGCCGGTATGTTCTTAGCTTACAACGTTTACACAACAGTATTATTTGACTCTGGTGCAAACCAAAGTTTTATAAATACTTTACTCTGCCAAACTCTTAATTTACCGTTAACCAGCATTAGATAAATTTCTACAGTAGAAGCGGCAGATGGGAATTTAGTTAAAAGAAAAATAAGGTTCTGTAAAACGTAGAAATAGAATTTTTAAGTCATAAAATTTCATGCAACCATATTGGTTGAATTCGATGTTATGTTAGGAATGAATTAATTAGTAAACCACTATGTTCAAATTCTTTGTGATAAGAATTCCATAGAAATGCAGGCAACCACTGGAGAAGTAAAAATGATTACAGGAAATAAGTCATAAAGTTCATATCAGTAATGAAAATTGCTAATTATGAACGAAAGCAATGAATAGTATATATGATTTCAGTAATCATTAATACTAAAGATAAAGAAATTAAGGAAATTTCTGTAAATTCAGAATACCCAGATGTATTTCCAGAAGATTTACCTGGATTACCACCAGATAGGGAGATAGAATTTAGGATTCATCTAATTCCAGGAATTTTACCGATAAGCCAGGGAACCTTATCGGTTAGCACCTACAGAAATATTAAAATTGAAAAAGCAATTAGATGAATTATTAAGTAAAGGTTTCATACAACCTAGTTTATCCGCATGGGAGGCATCAGTGTTATTTATTAAGAAAAAGGATGGTTCGATGAGAATGTGTATTGATTATAGGAAATTGAATAAGGTTATAACTAAGAATCGATACTCATTACCTAGAATTAATGATCTATTCGATCAAATCCAGGGAACTAGATAATTTTCTAAGATCAACTTACATGCCGGATATCCTTAATTGAAAATACAAGAAGAAGACATACCTAAAACTGCTTTCAGAACTAGGTATGGTCATTACGAGTTTACAATCATGCCCTTCGGATTAACGAATGCACCTCCAACATTCATGGACATGATGAATAGGATCTGTAAACTATATTTGGATAAATTTGTAATTGTCTTCATAGATGATATACTTATTTATTCCAAAAGTCAGGAAGAACATTATCAGCACTTGCATGCACTCTTAGTATTTTTAAGAAAAGAGAAGCTTTACACCAAATTCTCGAAGTGTAAATTTGGCTGCCAAAAGTGCAATTTCTAGGTCATATGGTGAATCATGAAGGTATTCAAGTAGATCCTGCTAAGATAGTAGTAATTACCAAATGGAAGATTCCGCAATCCGCAATAGAAATTAGGAGTTTTGTAAGTTTAGTCGGATATTTTAGACGGATTATTTAGGGATTATTCCAAAATAGCTATACCATTAAGTTGAATGGGGACCTAAACAAGAAGAAGCCTTTAGGATCTTAAAGTATAAATTAACAAAATTTCCCAATCCTAGCCTTACCAGAAGGAAATGAAGATTTTGAATCATACGGTAATGCTTCAAAGTTAGGATTTGAATATATGTTAATGCAACGCAAAAAGGTAATTGCGTATGCCTCAAGGCAATTGAAAAAGTATGAAGAAAATTTTATCACTCATAATTTAGAATTTAGAGCCATAATTTTGCCCTTAAGATTTGGATAAATTATCTGTATAGAAGTAAGTATACTATCTATACGGGTTACAAGAATTTGAGATATATAGTTGGGCAAAAAGAATTAAACATAAGGCGAAGGAGATGTATGAAAATCTTAAGTGACGACGACTGTGATATTCAGTATCACGAAGGAAAGGCTGAAGACGGCTAAGGATCGTCAGAAGAGTTATACAGATAATAGACGAAAGCCGTTGGAGTTCGAGTTGGAGACAAAATACTATTAAAAGTTTCTCCTTGGAAAGGAGTTGTGAGATTCGGTAAGAAAGGAAAATTAAGACCAAAGATACGTAGGACCATTTCCAGTGATCCAATGTATAAGACCAGTTGCTTATCGTTTACAAATACAAGGAGAGTTAGCTAGAGTACATGATGTATTTTATATATCCAATCTCAAGAGATGTCTATTAAATGAATCTTTGGTAGTACCTCTCCAAGATATAGAGGTAAACGAAAAGTTAAAATTTGTTGAGAAACCTCTTCAGATAGAAGGCATAAAAGTGAAATTTCTCAAGCACAAACGACTAGTGCTAGTTAAAGTTAAGTGGGATTCGAAACGAGGACCCAATTACACTTAAGAACTGGAATTAGAAAAGAAACGAAGGTATCCTCATTTATTCCGGTAAATCTCGAGGACGAGATTTTTTATTAAGTTGGGGAGAATGTAACGACTCTCATCAAAAGTCATAATTATTAAATTAATTTGACCAATAGGAAACCTTAATTAAGACACCCAAGTGATTCTGTGCAAACCCTAAAATTTTCAGAACAATTGGAATCAGGATCAGGGCCCCTAAAACTCAGGGGGGTAAACCCTAGTTGATGATTATCTACAATTACTTGCTGTCAACAAGTAAAAATTCGAAATATATGATTCATCTGAGCTAGTCCCACACGTGGCTACCCTATAACCTGCTTTCACCCCTTACGCATCGTAGAGGTTTATAGCCTACGATGCGCAGGCTTGTTAAAGATCCATACGATGCGCAGAGGTTTTAGGCCTACGATGCGTATGGCTGATCAAAATTGGGCTATAAATAGAGGACCTTGGGACTTAATTCTGGACGATTGAACGACGCTCAAATTCACTCTGTGCGTTGAGATAAGTTCTGTATACTTCAATTAACACACACAGGCACTAATTCAACACCGCAATCAGGGTATTAGCACAATCGCTGCTACGATTCATTGTCCGATCGATCAATATATCCAATGGATGTTTAAGTGCCGCCCACATTAGGGCTATACTTTGTCGTTCGTCGTTAAATCGATGGATGTTTAAGTATCGCACTTGTCGTTCTTTGTGAGAATTTGATCTCGTGAGTTATCGTAAATGCTGGATTGATTACTAACCCCGAATTGTGTGCTTGTTATTAAATTTAGGATAAAAGGCTAAATCAGTAGGCCAAACTCTGCCCGTATAAATCTGCAATGTGAGTCATTCTCTTTTTATCAAATATTTTACAATACCTCAAATTATTTTCAAGGTTATAATTACAGGGACTAAGTCGTGGATATCTTGAATTACTGGTTAGTGGGGTATTGTGCACATTACTAATTTTCTCCCAGTTAGGTTCATTGACCTACAGGGATAATCATCACTATTAAGGTTCATTGATCTAAATAGTGGTATGACCATCGTCACCATTGTGACAGGACGCCAGATAGAAATAAGATAGAAGCCATTGTAATCGCTCTTATGCTGTAATTAATAACTATGCATCATTATGCAAAATAGAATGATTCACTCAGTATTTCCCGCTGACAAAACCTTTTTCAAACATGTTTCAGGTGACCTGTTATGAATCAGGAAAAGCGCCATATAGCACTACAAGCTCAAGGAAGTGGCTCAGTATAAAATAAAGAAACATGTTTTGTAAAATAAAAGATTTCTTTGTGAAATCAAATGATTGTAAATTACCGGGTTTTATCCCGCGTTGTGAAATAAAATAATCGGGAAATATTTACATTTTAAAAGATCCTGATGAAAACTTCCGCTGTCAAACTCAATTAATTAAATACCACGGGAATTTCTGTCCCGCGGCTCCAGAAACGGGTCAAACCGGGTCGGGGGCCGTGACACCGGACTCCGGTGACATCGGAGACATCGGATCCAAAAGAATCTGAGATGAACAAGAACAGGGGCCTTTGTTTACCGTCGCACCACCGCCGCCGTGCTCGCCGCTGCCGTCGTCTCCCTCTCTCTCTCACCTTCCACCACAGCCACACACCACCTGCCCCTTTATTTGGTCTGCGAAGACGGCGGCTAGGGTTCTGATCCGAGAGAGAGAGGAGGGGTGAGTGTGGGAGTTCTTGGTCGCCGGAGTTGGGCGGTGGTGTTTCACCGGAGAAGAAGACCAGTAGGTGGGTGGTAGGTGGTTGTCACACCCCGATTTCCACGTGTCACCGGTGGGCCCGGTGGGGGAGTATCGTGACGTGGTTGGCAACGTAATAGTCAAACAACACAACATAATAATGCACAGCGGAAGCAAATTTAAAATATATTATAACCGAATTTATTTATTGTAAACAAAGTCACAATATCCGGTGTTTATCCACAGTAGGATCGAATGATAAAAATATTGTTTATGGTTCAACAGACTTCGGCATCTAAAGCTTGCGAGACTTCTAATGATGCTTAGGAGAATCCCAGCCTATTTCGCCTAGTACCTGCATTTAATCTTTTTGGGAAAATACGTCAGTTTACACTGGTAAATACATTCAACTGACTCATTTTGTAAAATGATTGAAAATTGGTTTGGATGCACGTGGCATAAACATTTTATTTAACTTGGGAGAATTATTTAATATTATAATCTTGTGAACGATTTACATGTTACTTATGCGTTCAGTAGCCCGGAACGTATCCGGGTTAAAGATCAATAGACACACCACAATAATGAGTTATACACCGACAGGTGTACGCCTACACCCCGTGCTCAGGTCGTGGCCATCTCGTAAGATAATGCCAAGGATATCCGGGACATGGTCATTAACCCCCCAAAGGCTGTAAAGTAAACAGATCTGTTTAAAACGAGCCGATCAAATTTTTCAACTACCCACTAAGCGTGGAGATTTGATGCCCGATCAAGCGGTACGCTATGTACCGTAACCCAAGCCCGTATAGGGAAAATAAGTTAAAAGTATTTACCTTGATGCAAAGTATATTCACAATAAGCAAATAGCAAGTAGCTTTTACTGTTTCTCCTAATCTGGAACGAAGGTTAAATATAACCTATTAGAATCCTAGCGGGTCTTTAATTATGCTTAAGCTTAGACCGGCTAGTTTCGATGATACGGTTCGTACGCTCTATTAAGCGAAGACCGGATAGAATGTGATTCAGACCCGACAAGTTTGAAGACTTGTTTAATATGGGTTTATTATTCACATTCTGGATTTTGAGATGAAACCGATAAGATTTGACCCGTTTCGGCTAATTTATGTAAACTTGTTACATAAACCGCACCGAACGCGGAATAAGCGTAACGGGTATCCGCAAGAGCCATATAAAGGTTTCCTAAGTTAATATGCTTCAAATATGTTGTGACATCAGTAAGATGTCTTTCGTTATGCCCCGAACTAATTTAGACACAAACTATGCCCCGTAGGGGTAGTTTGGTCATTTTAAAGTTTGTAAAAGCGTTTATATGTTCAACTGAGTTACAGGTCTGATGTAAACAGCAAACATACTCATTTTGATGGGTTATAACAGTAGGCTAAGGCATATATGTGAAATTTATCATATTTAACCAAACTATGCCCCGTAGGGGTATTTTGGTAATTTCACATAAGCCGGAAAGCTCAAAAACGAAGTCTGAGTTTATCAACCTTTGCTTACTGTTAAAATATCTTAATTTTCCTCATATATCAGTAGGTATCAACCCGGGTATGTCCAATATGATTCTAAGACATACTATGCGTTAAAAACGCTAATTATGGCGATTAAAGGCCATTTCCGGGTTCTATACTTAAATCTGATATTTTTATATTTCCAGAAGGCTTAAAATAATTTATTTAACATGTGTGATCAGTAGCAAAAGGTTTGGAGTCGTTTAGATAAGTAAAACTCATTTTATGGCCCGTAAGGGCAAAACCGACAATTACCGGATTAAGCCTGCGACTACTAGTTATGCTCAGCCTAAAATTAATTAAAAATCTTTAAAAATCTCAAAATAATATATAAGATCAGTGGGTAAAAGATTTGGTATCAAAAAGTATGTTTAACTAGGCTTTACGCTAATTACGCCATTTTGTTAACATAAAGCCTTAATTTAGCGATAATGAGCATAACTCTTAATCTATAAGTCAAACTGATGTCAAACTTTGCATACAAGTTTATATATCAGTAACTAAGGTTTCTACACTTTTATATTTTCATAAATCATGATTTAAGGTAATAAGGGCATAACGGTCAACGTATGAGCAATTAACGGAAATATGCATATTAATTGGATAACTAGTGAACCAAGGTGCATGATCACAGAGGGTTGTTCTAACATGTATCCTAATCCAATTAAAGCTCTGAGGCATTTCTAAAATATGCCCAAACGGGTCAGAACTGAAAGTCAACGGAAAAGTCAAACTATGTGCCTTTCGGTTCCGAACCGGGTCTAAACAGGAAATAGTCGGGTTGAACATGTTGGGACATGTTCTTACACTTATTTCTAGGTTATAACAATGTTCAAACAGGTTATACATGTTCTAGATAGCTAATTATGCATAAATGACATTTTAAGCAATATGTTGACTTTTTAAGTAAAGGTTTGACCCGACATTTGACCTGTTTAGGATGGTGATCAGGGGAAACCCTTTTGGGGTTTTATTTCCCACATAAATACCATTCTAAAACTATTTTTAATTCGAGATAAGACTGAGTCATTAGTGACTAATCTCGAAGTCAAACCGTAATTACGACGGTTTGACTTTTAGCTAATTAACTAAGCTAAACACAACTAAACAAGACTAGCAGACTTACAAGAGTCCAATGCATGAATTATGATCAGATGGGAGAGTTCCTTAGCTCCAGAAATGCTCCAATGATCAGTTGCAAGTGTGAGAATGAATGTTGCAACATGTTGTGCTTTATATAGTGAAGAACTCACCATGATTGGTTGACAACTCACTCTAGGATTAACCACAACCATCCAACACTTGTCCTAGTGCTTCTAGGATAGTTTAGGGTCTTTAAATAATGAGAAAAACCGGTGCAACAGGTCATAATCGCGCAAAACAGCCAACAGAAGGTTTCTGGTCGCTGGGCACATCTTTACGGACCGTAAAGGATGGCTTACGGTCCGTAAGCCTGCTGTCTGATGCGGAAAATTGTTGTTCTTTGACGTTTTGAAGGGTCAAGTGGGTATAAACGAATTGTGGGCTTATTATTTACCATGTGGGACTTCAATTATCAGTTGCATACCCTACCATTTCAATTTGTTTCACTTTGAAACCAAAAACAAGTACCGAAAGTTAAGGTTTACCATTCTTTTCTTTGTGGGATCTTATCATGCACTTCCGATTTATTATTTGCAATCCATTTCTGGATTTTAGGCATGATAGATGTTTAATATGTAAAAACTTTGGGTCTTGGGATTTATAAATGAGGTGTTCAGAGGTAAAAATTAACATGACGCCACTTTTAAATCCTGCCAATACGTCTTTATTTAATCCGGGTTTACAACGCGTTTTGTCTTACATGACACGCGTCGTTTTATTATTTAACACGAATTTTCGAGGTGTTACATCCTCACCCCCTTAAAATAAATCTCGACCCGAGATTTACTGAAACAAGTAAGGGTACTTTTCTTTCATCGTGGATTCTACCTCCCACGTGAATTCGGGACCTCTACGGGCATCCCATTTGACCTTTACAAAAGGTATATGCTTTCTTCGAAGCTTCCTTACCTGTCGATCTTCAATCGACAAAGGTTTTTCAACAAATTTTAAGCTCGCGTCTATCTGCACATCTGTATGTGCATGACATGTGATTCGTCAGCGGAACATTTCTTTAGATTGCAGATGTGGAACACATTGTGAATTCCACTGAGCTCTTCTGGTAAGTTCAACTTATAGGCAACTGACCCGACACGTTCGATAACCTCGAAAGGTCCTATGTATCTCGGGCTTAGTTTGCCTTTCTTACCAAACCGCATCACTCCTTTCCAGGGTGACACTTTAAGTAGGACTTTGTCACCTACTTCGAAGTGAAAGTCCTTACGATTTGGATCAGCGTAAATCTTCTGCCTATTCCGGGCAGCTTGGAGATTGTTACGAATCTGGACAATCTTGTCCGTCGTTTCGAACACGATCTCTGGTCCTGATAACTGGACTTCTCCGACTTCCGCCCAACAAACTGGCGATCTACACTTTCTACCGTATAATGCCTCAAAAGGCGCAGCCTTAATGCTGGTATGGTAGCTATTGTTGTAGGAGAATTCGATTAATGGTAGGTTCTTATCCCAGCTACCTCCCAAATCGATCGCACATGCACGTAGCATGTCTTCCAACGTTTGAATAGTACGCT
Organism: Helianthus tuberosus; assembly: GCA_030545235.1. Classification (NCBI taxonomy): domain Eukaryota; kingdom Viridiplantae; phylum Streptophyta; class Magnoliopsida; order Asterales; family Asteraceae; genus Helianthus; species Helianthus tuberosus. Next base: position 3,800,105 of record JARYGA010060438.1, read on the forward strand.
CACTCTGACCGTCTGTCTGAGGATGGTAAGCCGTACTAAAGTTCAAGCGTGTGCCCAAAGATTGCTGGAAGCTCTTCCAAAAATGTGACGTGTACCTAGTATCTCTATCAGAGATAATAGCTACAGGTATGCCATGTAAGGCTACAATCTTATCAACGTATAACTAGGCTAACATGTCGGAGCTATAAGTCTCCTTGATGGGTAGGAAATGAGCTGACTTAGTCAGTCGGTCAACTATAACCCATATCGTATCATTTCCTTTCTTTGTCTTGGGTAACTTGGTAATAAAATCCATAGTTACCATTTCCCACTTCCACGTAGGAAGCTCAGGCTGTTGTAGCAAACCTGACGGTTTCTGATGCTCGGCTTTGACTTGCGCACATGTCAAGCATTTTGCTACATGGGCGGCTACAGACTTTTTCAAGCCTATCCACCAATAATTTGCCCTTAGATCCTGGTACATCTTATCAGCACCAGGATGAACGGAATACTTGGAACTATGGGCTTCCTGGAGGATGACATCACGAAGCCCTCCATAAATTGGAACCCATACTCGTCCATTCAACCTTAGAAGTCCGTCCTTGCTAAGAGTCAACTGCTCCTCAGTTACTCCTAACTTTTCATTAGGATAGTTAGCTTCCAGCACAGCTTCCTTCTGTGCAGCTAACAACCTTTCCATCAGACTGTTCTTTAATTCCATGCGCTTGGCATTGATTCGGATAGGTTTAACCCTCTCCTTCCGACTCAATGCATCGGCGACTACATTCGCCTTGCCGGGATGGTATTTGATTTCACAATCATAATCGTTCAATGTTTCCATCCAACGGCGTTGCCTCATATTCAACTCCTTCTGATTAAACAGATGTTGGAGGCTCTTGTGATCAGAGTAGATCACACATTTGACACCATAAAGATAGTGCCTCCAAAGCTTCAGTGCAAATACAACGGCACCCAGCTCCAAGTCATGGGTGGTGTAATTCTTTTCATGCACTTTCAATTGCCTTGAAGCGTATGCAATCACCTTGCCTTTTTGCATAAGCACACACCCCATGCCAGTGTGCGAAGCATCACAATAAACCACAAAGTCTTCAATTCCATCTGGCAGTGTCAGTACCGGGGCGTTGCTCAACTTTTGCTTCAGAATATCAAAGGATTCTTGCTGCTTAGGGCCCCAAACAAACTTAACCTTCTTCTTAGTTAAGGAGGTTAGGGGTGCAGCAATCCTTGAAAAATTTTCAATGAAACGCCTGTAATATCCTGCCAATCCCAGGAAGCTACGAATCTCCGTAGGCGTCTTCGGCTCTTGCCAGTTCATCACTGCTTCAACCTTAGCGGGATCCACTTGGATACCACGCTCACTGACCACATGTCCAAGAAATTGAACTTCTCTAAGCCAAAATTCACACTTGGAGAATTTGGCATAGAGCTTCTCCTTATGCAGAAGTTTGAGAATACATCGAAGATGTTTCTCGTGGTCAGCTTTGTTCTTAGAATAAATGAGAATGTCGTCGATGAAAACGATGACGAATTTATCTAAGTGCGGCTTGCAAACGCGATTCATGAGATCCATGAACGCGGCCGGTGCATTGGTGAGCCCAAAAGGCATCACTAGGAACTCGTAGTGACCGTAACGAGTCCTAAATGCAGTCTTGTGTACGTCTTCATCTTTGACCTTCAGCTGATGGTAGCCTGACCTCAAATCAATCTTTGAGAAGTAACTTGCCCCTTGAAGTTGATCGAACAGATCGTCGATTCTGGGCAGAGGATACCTATTTTTGATCGTGACTTTATTAAGCTCGCGATAGTCGATGCACAGACGCATCGACCCATCCTTCTTCTTGACAAACAGGATTGGCGCTCCCCAAGGAGATGAACTAGGTCGAATGAAACCCTTAGCCAGCAATTCATCTAGCTGCGTCCGCAACTCCTTCATTTCTGTGGGTGCCAATCTGTATGGAGCTCTAGCAACTGGTGCCGCTCCGGGGATGATGTCGATCCTGAATTCCACTTGCCTATCCGGTGGCAAACCAGGTAGATCTTCAGGAAACACTTCTGGGTATTCAGAGATGACAGGAATGTCTTCTATCTTCGGTTTGGGCTCATCAATGATCACTTGCGCCATGTAGATGACACATCCCTTCTTCAAACACTTGGAAGCCTTGAGCATAGTCACCTGCTCAGGCAGTCCGTACTGGGTATCTCCCCGAATGGTAAGTGATTCACCAGACGGAGTCTTTATTACCACTTGTTTCTGGTTACAGACGATTTGGGCCTGGTTATGAGATAACCAGTCCATACCCAGAACTATGTCAAAACCAGCCAACTTAAAAGGAAGTAGAGACAGAGGAAAAGAATGGTTCTTAATGGATATAACACATCCATCTAACACAGTAGAGACGGTTTCTATGGTACCATCTGCTAACTCTACCTCATAGTTCACTTTTAGGGTTTGGACAGGTAAATTTAACAATTTACAAAATTTATGATCTACGAAAGACTTATCTGCGCCTGAGTCAAAAAGTACTCTTGCAAAAACATCATTTACAAGGAAAGTACCTGTTATGACGTTATCATCCTGCACAGCCTCCTTCGCATCCATCCTGAAGACTCTGGCATTAGTCTTCTTAGCCTCCTCAGGCTTCTTGTTGTACTTAGGGCAGTTAGTCTTTATGTGGCCCTTTTCATTGCAACGGTAGCACGTTGCATCTTTCATCTTCTTGCAATCCAAGGTTTTGTGTTCCTTGGACTTGCACAAACCACAAGCAAAAGACCTTGACTCGTTATTCGAGTTTGATTCGAGTCTGCACTTTCCAAAGTGCTGTTTCTTGCAAGTTTTGCATGTGGGCTTCTCTCCAGAACGATGCCCATCTTTCTTTGACTCCGATCCCTTCTTGTGATCACCGCTCCCACGGTGCTTCTTGTTCGATCTACGCGAACCATCATATTCTCGCTTCCTCTTCTCAGCATCCTTATTCCTCAGCGATCTCTGCCTGACCGCATCCAGTGTGAGGGATAAGGAAAGGTCAGTTACAGACCTGAAGGTAACTGGCCGAGAAGCTTTTACACTGGCCTTGATCTCGGGTTCTAAACCACCAATAAAACGAGCGATCCTTTTAGGCTCCGGGGTTACCAGATAAGGTACCAACCGGGATAGTGTATTGAAGCTTGTCAGATATGCCTGACAGTCGAGGTTCTTCATCACCAGTGATAGAAAGTCTGATTCGATCTTTTCCACCTCATGTTGAGGGCAGAAATTTTCCTTGATTAGGGCGATGAATTGATCCCACGACATACCATACAATGGAATCTTTCCGGAGGCCTCCATCAGAGATCTCCACCAAGCTAACGCCTCACCTTTGAAGGACTATGAGACAAATTTAACCACATCACCTTCAGCACATCCGCTGATGTCCACGACAGTGTCCATTTCATCCAGCCACGTTATACAGTCGACGGCTCCTTTCTCCCCCGTAAAATCCCTGGGTTTACAAGACACAAAGTACTTATATGTGCAACCCTTGTTACGGTGTCCTTGATGCAGTACTAAATGCTGAGATGGATTACTTTGGTGGTTGGTGGACTGGCGATCATCACTGTTTTTCTTTGGTCCATCCTTTTTGGGAGGAGGCTTGTTATGAGCCTCAGAATGGGTCCTGGGCTTCGAATGTGATGCAGAGTGGATCCTACTTCGAGTACCACTGTACTCCTCATACTGCCTATCCAAAGCCTCTGTGATAGCACCATCTATGATTGCTTTTAATTCAGCGCCCGTTAATGTAATCTGGGCATTCACATTTGGCTCCACGGGATGGCTATTTACTTCATTTGATTCAGCCATTTGAATTGAACTGTTGCAGAAAACAAGAACAATATTTTACTATGGAGTTTATTATGGAATTGTCTTTCATGGCAATTCATTAACCATGGTACAGAGACCATATTGAGTACATTTATAAATCATATTTATTTAGGATTCTTATTATAATTTATCCTAATTATAAAACATTAATAGTTTTATTTGTGGCACAAAAAGCCTAGTCACGTGGACGTTCTTAATTTAATCTATGATTTCAGAGAATCAAAACATTACAGTATATTGGCACAATAGGCTTAGTCACGTGGACAATATAAATTATAAGCTATGATTTCAGAGAATCAAGGCTTTTAAGGTTCGAACCTAGTTCATTACCTTTATTTGACAGGGAGTCAATGCTACCACTGTCTTTTGGCTCATATGGAAATGAGCAAGGCCCGTAGGCATTATATTACCAACGTATGGTACTATATGATCATCTTAATTGATGATGTAGACCCAGGATTCAGAGATCATTAAACTGGGTTTTGGAATCTTCTAAAGACTCCTTATACATATAAAATGACATGTGATTTTTAACGAATCACTTCTGCCAGGAGTGCTAACATGTTTTAAGATGTTAACCAGAATTTAAATCTTTTAAGCAGGTCTTACCGTCTTGGCTCGGTCTTATATTTGACACTAGGCTAGGTTTTACCCTTTAAGATTTATAATTACATAGGCAGATTATTTTAAAAAGGAAATGATTTTTAATTATTTATTTCATTTGTAGTTTATATATGCACATAATGGCAACATGAAATTTATAAAATAATCATTCCATTAATTCATTTAGAATATTACACATTTGCCCTAAACGGGTCTTCCAAATACAAACTTACCCTCGCAGGGGTTAAACAGATACTTACCCTCGCAGGGGTTAAAAAACACACATGCCCACGCAGGGGCTAAATATAATACATGTCCACGCAGGGACTACTTATTCAAACCATACACACCCACGTAGGGGTTTAAACAAAAGCATGCCCACGCAGGGGCTCAAACCAAACATATCAAATACACCCACGCAGGGGCTTATACATTAGTAATAGAAGAATTCAACGATCCTTCTTGTTCTTCCCCTTGATCAGACCCATCAGTCCTTGGAAGAATGTTTGCCTTTCCCTTCGTTCCGCGTGAGCTTCCCGTTCCACCTGCTCCAACCTCTGCAAAATTTCCTCCCTTTCTGGGGGAGAAAACCGTGGTGGCTGCGACTGCGTCCTGATAATGGGTCGAGGAGGTATCGAGTATCCCTGAGTCGGGTAACTCACCCCCCAAGGATCCCCATATGGTCCTTGAGTACCGTAGTTCGCTGCTACCATGTATGGATCAGCCTCTCCGTAACCATAGTTATGATGCGTTGGGGGTTCAAACGGGTTGTAGCCCATACCACCCGTGTATGCAGGTATCGGGTTGTCAAAACCCATTGGAGGCGGCTGCAGCATGGCAGGGTTAGAGGGTCCACCCATTTGCGGGTCCTCATGGTGCGGTGGGTAGTGACTAGCACTAGACTGACGTGGGGAATCGAAAGTGAAACCCCCCGGTCGTACTGATATGCGGGCACCGGTTCTCCTACGCCTTGGCGGTTGAGGAGGTGCTGGCTGAACTGGTGGCGGTGGAGGTGGTGGCGTAACTGCCACAAACCGATGATCCTCGGATGAATCTTGATGATGCGGCTGTGGCTGTGGCTCCTGCTGCTGCTGCTGATGCTGCCCATGAGACGACGAGTGGTGTGATGGTGTATAATACCACTGGTGTGGTTCGAACAGGGCTTGGAAACTGTCTGGACCACCGTAGGGTGATCCGTGAAAGGATGATCCGTCGGAGATCTCAATCGGATGATTTGGAGTGCCACTAGCAGGCATGACGGGGTCCGTATCCTCGTCCATGTCCTCCGCATTATCACCGGAGAAGTGATCTTCTGGCCCTAGTGGGTTGAAACCCACGGGTTCTGGTATGAACCCTACCGGGTTAAACTGTCCCCGAAAAGCAGGTGTAGGGTCACCATACGAATGGTGAGACAGGGATCTCTGAAGTGGTATATATGAAGGCAGTGGGTTGTTAGGCTCGTCTCCTGCGTACGGTCCATATGCGTTTTGTACTGGCGGTGTTGAGCTGTGCGAAATGGATCGCCTCGCTGGTTCGAACAGGTTGCGCCTGTTTCGGCGGGGGTCCTCGCTTTCCGTCGCAGTTGGAGCTCGTGTATTAGATGGTCCTGCTTCATGGTCGTTGGGGGCGGCTACCGGTCCCTTTCCGCGTCCTCATGTTCGGAAAAACCTAGGAGGCATCCTCGTTACTCCTGTCAATAAAGCATGAGATAACAATACAAAATATATGCAGAAATAAAGGACAATACAAATTAAAGTGGAATTTGTCCTATGTTATAAGTCTAGACTCGAAGGTTTAGATATGTGCAATTGTGTACTGAGATTAAACACAAAAGGCTAGTGTTTAATTCACTCAGAGTTGGCTCTGATACCAACCTGTCACACCCCGATTTCCACGTGTCACCGGTGGGCCCGGTGGGGGAGTATCGTGACGTGGTTGGCAACGTAATAGTCAAACAACACAACATAATAATGCACAGCGGAAGCAAATTTAAAATATATTATAACCGAATTTATTTATTGTAAACAAAGTCACAATATCCGGTGTTTATCCACAGTAGGATCGAATGATAAAAATATTGTTTATGGTTCAACAGACTTCGGCATCTAAAGCTTGCGAGACTTCTAATGATGCTTAGGAGAATCCCAGCCTATTTCGCCTAGTACCTGCATTTAATCTTTTTGGGAAAATACGTTAGTTTACACTGGTAAATACATTCAACTGACTCATTTTGTAAAATGATTGAAAATTGGTTTGGATGCACGTGGCATAAACATTTTATTTAACTTGGGAGAATTATTTAATATTATAATCTTGTGAACGATTTACATGTTACTTATGCGTTCAGTAGCCCGGAACGTATCCGGGTTAAAGATCAATAGACACACCACAATAATGAGTTATACACCGACAGGTGTACGCCTACACCCCATGCTCAGGTCGTGGCCATCTCGTAAGATAATGCCAAGGATATCCGGGACATGGTCATTAACCCCCCAAAGGCTGTAAAGTAAACAAATCTGTTTAAAACGAGCCGATCAAATTTTTCAACTACCCACTAAGCGTGGAGATTTGATGCCCGATCAAGCGGTACGCTATGTACCGTAACCCAAGCCCGTATAGGGAAAATAAGTTAAAAGTATTTACCTTGATGCAAAGTATAGTCACAATAAGCAAATAGCAAGTAGCTTTTATTGTTTCTCCTAATCTGGAACGAAGGTTAAATATAACCTATTAGAATCCTAGCGGGTCTTTAATTATGCTTAAGCTTAGACCGGCTAGTTTCGATGATACGGTTCGTACGCTCTATTAAGCGAAGACCGGATAGAATGTGATTCAGACCCGACAAGTTTGAAGACTTGTTTAATATGGGTTTATTATTCACATTCTGGATTTTGAGATGAAACCGATAAGGTTTGACCCGTTTCGGCTAATTTATGTAAACTTGTTACATAAACCGCACCGAACGCGGAATAAGCGTAACGGGTATCCGCAAGAGCCATATACAGGTTTCCTAAGTTAATATGCTTCAAATATGTTGTGACATCAGTAAGATGTCTTTCGTTATGCCCCGAACTAATTTAGACACAAACTATGCCCCGTAGGGGTAGTTTGGTCATTTTAAAGTTTGTAAAAGCGTTTATATGTTCAACTGAGTTACAGGTCTGATGTAAACAGAAAACATACTCATTTTTATGGGTTATAACAATAGGCTAAGGCATATATGTGAAATTTATCATATTTAACCAAACTATGCCCCGTAGGGGTATTTTGGTAATTTCACATAAGCCGGAAAGCTCAAAAACGAAGTCTGAGTTTATCAACCTTTGCTTACTGTTAAAATATCTTAATTTTCCTCATATATCAGTAGGTATCAACCCGGGTATGTCCAATATGATTCTAAGACATACTATGCGTTAAAAACGCTAATTATGGCGATTAAAGGCCATTTCCGGGTTCTATACTTAAATCTGATATTTTTATATTTCCAGAAGGCTTAAAATAATTTATTTAACATGTGTGATCAGTAGCAAAAGGTTTGGAGTCGTTTAGATAAGTAAAACTCATTTTATGGCCCGTAAGGGCAAAACCGACAATTACCGGATTAAGCCTGCGACTACTAGTTATGCTCAGCCTAAAATTAATTAAAAATCTTTAAAAATCTCAAAATAATATATAAGATCAGTGGGTAAAAGATTTGGTATCAAAAAGTATGTTTAACTAGGCTTTACGCTAATTACGCCATTTTGTTAACATAAAGCCTTAATTTAGCGATAATGAGCATAACTCTTAATCTATAAGTCAAACTGATGTCAAACTTTGCATACAAGTTTATATATCAGTAACTAAGGTTTCTACACTTTTATATTTTCATAAATCATGATTTAAGGTAATAAGGGCATAACGGTCAACGTATGAGCAATTAACGGAAATATGCATATTAATTGGATAACTAGTGAACCAAGGTGCATGATCACAGAGGGTTGTTCTAACATGTATCCTAATCCAATTAAAGCTCTGAGGCATTTCTAAAATATGCCCAAACGGGTCAGAACTGAAAGTCAACGGAAAAGTCAAACTATGTGCCTTTCGGTTCCGAACCGGGTCTAAACAGGAAATAGTCGGGTTGAACATGTTGGGACATGTTCTTACACTTATTTCTAGGTTATAACAATGTTCAAACAGGTTATACATGTTCTAGATAGCTAATTATGCATAAATGACATTTTAAGCAATATGTTGACTTTTTAAGTAAAGGTTTGACCCGACATTTGACCTGTTTAGGATGGTGATCAGGGGAAACCCTTTTGGGGTTTTATTTCCCACATAAATACCATTCTAAAACTATTTTTAATTCGAGATAAGACTGAGTCATTAGTGACTAATCTCGAAGTCAAACCGTAATTACGACGGTTTGACTTTTAGCTAATTAACTAAGCTAAACACAACTAAACAAGACTAGCAGACTTACAAGAGTCCAATGCACGAATTATGATCAGATGGGAGAGTTCCTTAGCTCCAGAAATGCTCCAATGATCAGTTGCAAGTGTGAGAATGAATGTTGCAACATGTTGTGCTTTATATAGTGAAGAACTCACCATGATTGGTTGACAACTCACTCTAGGATTAACCACAACCATCCAACACTTGTCCTAGTGCTTCTAGGATAGTTTAGGGTCTTTAAATAATGAGAAAAACCAGTGCAACAGGTCATAATCGCGCAAAACAGCCAACAGAAGGTTTCTGGTCGCTGGGCACATCTTTACGGACCGTAAAGGATGGCTTACGGTCCGTAAGCCTGCTGTCTGATGCGGAAAATTGTTGTTCTTTGACGTTTTGAAGGGTCAAGTGGGTATAAACGAATTGTGGGCTTATTATTTACCATGTGGGACTTCAATTATCAGTTGCATACCCTACCATTTCAATTTGTTTCACTTTGAAACCAAAAACAAGTACCGAAAGTTAAGGTTTACCATTCTTTTCTTTGTGGGATCTTATCATGCACTTCCGATTTATTATTTGCAATCCATTTCTGGATTTTAGGCATGATAGATGTTTAATATGTAAAAACTTTGGGTCTTGGGATTTATAAATGAGGTGTTCAGAGGTAAAAATTAACATGACGCCACTTTTAAATCCTGCCAATACGTCTTTATTTAATCCGGGTTTACAACGCGTTTTGTCTTACATGACACGCGTCGTTTTATTATTTAACACGAATTTTCGAGGTGTTACACTGGTGGTTGTGGTAGGGTAGTCAGAGAGAGAAGAAGGAGGATGGGGTTTGTTTATATATATATATGTGTTTTGTCTGTGTATATATATAATATATAATTTTAAAATTGTTTTTTATAATGATTTATTTTAACATTTTGGATAAACTGACCAAAATACCCTTATGTGGGGTTGACTTAGTCAAATTTAACCTTAAAAACTAGCTGTGTTAGGACTAAAGGACGTAACATGTAAGGGTTTGTAAACATTGAGTATGTTTTCTGAGCTTGTTAAAGATAAAGGACATACTTTGTAATATATGACATACATAAAGGACGAACTTTGTAATTTACTCTTACTGAAATGAATTTCATTGGCTTACGTGGCTTGTCTCCTGTAATCACCACTAATTCTCCTGTGGGGGTGTATGAATTTCTATGGAATTCTTATCACAAAGAATTCGAGCATGGTTGGCTACTAACCAATCCATTCCTAACACAATATCGAATCCGGCTAAATTCATAGGTAACAGGTTTGCATAAAATTTATGAACTAAAAGTTCTATCTTTCCTTTTCGCAAAACCTTATCTATGTTAACAGAATTCCCATCTGCTGTTTCTACCGTAAAAATCTGCCTAAGGTTGGTTAAGGGTAAGTTAAGGGCTTGGCAGAATGAAGTATTTATAAAACTTTGGTTTGCACCAGAGTCAAATAATACTTTTGCATAAACGTCGTGAACTAGGAATGTGACAACTCGAAATTTAGAACCTTTCATTGTATCTCTATGCAACATGCTTGAACCTTATGTGACTAGTTAACTTGTTGGTCCAACGAATGATATAAGTGAATTTATGTGACTATGTGTTATGCTTGTATGTATGCGTGTGATTATGTGAACCGAGACACAAGGACCCGACTCGAGACCATGCGGTCTCGAGTGAACAGGAACCAGTTGGGCCGGTTGGGCCGTGCACCTCATTTAATCCATCCGAAACCCATTAGGGTGCATCAACATTGAAGCTAGTATATAACCTTGTTATTAGCCATTTTTGCCATTTCTTTGGGCAACTACACACACACTCTCCTACACACACACTCTCCCACTTTCTCTCTCTAAAACCCTAGAAGCACAAACCTTCTCCCCTCATTCTCGGATTCAAAAACCGGCAACACTAGGACTACTCAGATCGAGCTTGGGATCATCATACGGAAGTTCACTCACCGACTCTTCATACCCTCACACTTAGAGAACTTAACCGGTTAGTGTTTTATGATGTTTGTTGTTAGATGTTATGGATGACATGGTTTAACTAGAATAGTTGTACGAATGATGATGTTCTTGTGAATCGGATGTGTATGATGATGTTATTCGGCTAACATGTCTTGATTTCGGATATATTGCATTTTGAGCTAATGATATCTTGTGTCTAAATGTGATTTAAACCATAAATTGTTGATGTTCATGAAACCGGCTTGCATATGTGTAGTAGATAATGTCATGTTAATCGGATTGTACACTCTTGTGCTAAGAACCGAATGCTTGTTAAACCGGCTACATGTGTGTGGAAATCGGATTAGTGTAGAGTCGAGTTGAGATGTTATGTGATGATTTGAAACCATTAGATGAGTATGTTCAAGTGTTTTGATTGTTGTTCATGCTATGATTGTGATTAATGTAAAAACCCTAAAATATGATGAACGAGTTTGAATGATCATGATGAATGACTTGAAGATATGAAGAACAACATGAACATGATATGAAGGTGTCTTGAATATTTGAAAATACTTGTTTGATCCATTTTAGTAAATTGTTAGACAAGAAAACATGTTTAAATGGATAGTACACATTGTTGCATGAAATCAAAGTCTCATTGGCTAAGTACAATGTCAGAAATCAGCAAATGTCCCAGCCGAGACCTTCAGTCTCGACTCGAGATCATCACATGACAACTCGAGACCGTAGATTGCGACACAGATTGCGAGTCGAGAACCCCTAGTCTCGACTCGAGACCATGCAACATCAACACAAAAACGGCATAACTCGAGAACAGGGTTACGAGTCTTGTTGCGACTCGAGACATGACCCGAGACCTCCACATTGCGACTCGAGAACTCATGGGTACAACTCGAGACCGCACAGTCTCGACTAGAGACCGCACAGTCTCGACTCGAGACCATATACATGTGCACGCTGTTTGGGCTTGCACCCTATTACGGGCTTAGGCGATTGGGCCGGACTTTTGGACTTTGTTACATGATACTGTTCAACTCATAGGTGTTATTGTAAACTGCCATGTTTATACGTGTATGCCATGAATAATACATGTATGCAACTTGCTAGTATACGTGTAGAACATACGTGCACTACTTGGATACGAACCTGACTTGAATGGTATCTATGTTAGGACGTAGTTGACCACTTACAACTTGATTGACTTTTCTGTGTATCTGCCGAGCAAACCAAGGTGAGTTCACACCCTCTACAAAGCATGGGATTCCCTGGGTTGGGAATGGGGTTAAGGAATATGGATTCCTCGTCCTTTCTTGGGTAGGACAGCTTCGGTTCAGGAATGTAATTTCCTCGTCCTCATGGACAGATAACTCGTACTAGACCAAAACTCTATCACGAAGTCCCTCCTTTTTATATCGACTTAATCGTCGGGCCAATGGCGAGCGGGTCATTAGTTAGATAGCGCTATTTAGGTTTGACAAACCTCACACCGTGCCGCAGAGGACGGGCGTGAACTAATGGACTATGGCACGTTGGTGATGATAGACACCGACGCTAAGGGCACATAAACATGACTAACGTCAGTAGTCGATATGGTAACGAGTCTAGTGTATACATGGGGTAGCCCCCACGGCCGAAATGCCAGATAACTAACACGGGGTAGCCCCCACGGCTGTAGTGCCAGAGTAAATGGGTTAAACAAATCACGTTTTCAACTATGGGGTAACCCCCACGGCAGGATGCCAGTTAAAGGAAACTGTTTTCGGAACAACTTAAAATGAACACCCAACCGTGAACTCACTCAACTTGTTGTTGACTCGTTACTACATGCTTTGCAGGTTATTAGGTACTTAGCTGGAGCTTGCATGGAAGAGAGTCGTTGTGGGACATGGACCGCTGTGTGCCATGTTAAACTTTGAAACGATTAAACTTATGTTTTGGTTTTAAGACTTATGCTTCCGCTTGCAACTTAAACTATGTTTTGTTTGGACACCAATTGTATTGGTTGGATTTTTCATATTACTTACATGCTTGTTCAACATGATTGGTGGCTGGATCCTGGTCAGTCACGCCTCCAAGCGGTAGTACTCCGCAGGTGGATTTTGGGGGTGTGACAAGGAACGTACCAGCTATCACATCAGGGATTAGCTCTGCTTCCTGAGTAGTTAACTGGAAGGCTCTTGCGTTCTTTTTGGTAGTTCCCTCTGCAGGTTTGGCTTTGTTATCAGCTGGTTTGACCAGTTTTGGGCAGTCTGGCCTAAAGTGTCCATCTTCTCCACAGTTGTAGCAGACTGTTGCTTTCTTCTTCCTGCAATCTTCTTCTTGATGCCCCGGAATTTTACAGAAATTGCAATACCCTTTGCATCTACCAAAATGCTTTCTTTTGCAGGTATTGCAAAATGGAACAGTGGAAGATTGCCCAGTTCCCTTTCTCTTGAAATTGCTACGGTTACCCATGCGGAATCCCTGGGTAATTTTTTGGGCCACTTCCTTTTTCCGGGTTTCTTCTTGTGCGTACCAGTCCGTCAGTTAAGGTGTTAGCTAATTCCACATCATCGTCAATAGTGCGGGGTCTCACAGCTTTGACGATATCTCGAATTTCGCCAATCAATCCCCAAATATAACGGGAAATAAGTACCGGTTCTGGCGAAGCCAGGGTTGGTACCACTCTCGCATACTCGAAGAATGTCGAAGTATACCCTCGACAGTCTACATCCACCATCCGGTGGTTCAGGAACTTATGTGTCATTTGTTCCTTTTCATATTCGGGACAAAATTTTCTTTCCACTAGCTATTTAAATTATTCCCAACTCATGGCATAAGCCATATTTCTTCCTTTGGCTTGAAGTACCGTATTCCACCATTCTAGAGCCCCTTCTTTAAAAAGATGTGACGCATACATGACCTTGTCTTCCTTGACACATTTACTTATCATAATTACTGCTTCGGTTTCTCCAACCAACGCAGTGCCGCAGTCGCCCCTTCATTGCCTGCAAATTCAGCTGGTTTACAGGCAAGAAATTCCTTGTAAGTGCAACCAGGCGTTGCAGCTTTCATTCTTTTGAGAGTTGGGGCCTGCAGTACCTCATTGTTATTGTTATTATTGTTGTTATTGCCGCCTCCGTTTATACTATTACTGAAATTGTCCTCATAAGTACGTTTGCTAGAAATAATTTGAGGTTCCGCTGGATTTCGGGCAGCAGCAAGTATTGCTGGAATAGCATTGGCTATTCCCTGAGCAACGATATTCTCGATATCTTGCCTATTCAGAAATTGATCTTCATTGTTTTGCTCAGATTGATTCACTTCATTAACGGGTTCATTACCAGCGTTTGCCATCTGGTAATTAATTTATATAAGTGATTAGCATAAAATAATTAATAACCAAATATAACAAAACAATTGCACATAATCATGTCAACATGTATAGCCAAAATTGTCAATTTTTCGACGTTCAATATTTTATATCTTATAATAGGCATTCGTACACACTGATTATTTTACAAAAGTTTTATTTTTAAGTTATTACACATAATTATATTTTTATGATTATATTATTATTATTAAACACATATTCCTACAATCACATACTATCCCGTCAGCTGGCTTTTCAAAAACAACGCTCCCTTTCGTCGTATTTCCAGGTAATTCGTTCTCCCACATCCTTAATCCTGTTTCCTGCATCGATCAACTCCTCGCCATAGTGGCGGAGTTCAGCCAAATTTTCAGAGCTCATAGGTGGGTGTAGTGGAGGCTCTGGGTCAAACTGAGGGAAAAAGGTATCAGGGTTATTTAGGAGATTCTGGAACTGCCAGTCGGTGGTCCACCATTCTTCTAGTTCTGCTGGTAGAGGTTGGGTGTGGATAATAGGATCTGAGATTTCAGGCTCTAGGTCAACTGGAATTTGTGCTTCCACTGGGTAACTAAAGTGGTTTTTATCGGCAGGTCCGATGAGGTCACTAAGAGCTAATTTATGATCAAGTTCTTTCCAGGGTGGCATTTCTTGGTCTTGCCTCAAACTTTCCCCAATCTCTATTTCCTTGCCTTTACCTTTGGGATCGTCTGCCTTGGTAACTTTCCGTGCCGCTGGTTTCTTCCTGCGCACACGCCTCCAGCCCACAATTCTTTTTCTTTTCTTGGGTTTGGGTTTTTCCGGTGGCTGGGCTTGAAATTCCATAGGTTCCTCCACGTCGGCACAATAACCGGTAAAGTCTCTAGAAACTTCCATATTCACATAATAGAGATTGAGATTCTCAAGAGCTTCAGACAATTCATTCATGCTGTTTAGCAGTTATGAAGAAACACACAAAATTTTAGGTTAAAATTTTGTAAATTGCATTTTCACATAATTACAGAATGGAAATCAGAAAATTTAATATTAATTACAAATATCTAATAAATCATTTTATTGAAACAAAATATTTATTTTTAGTACAAAAAATATACTAGTGGTTATTTATTATATTAAAGTTTCTGGCTTGTAGGTGACATACGTGTTGGTACTGGTTTGGTGATTTAACTATAAGTTAGCATTTACTGCTATAGTGGCTAACATATAGAGATTTGCCCATTGTTCATCTAACTCATCTTCCCATGGTGGGTCTGTGCCTATTACCGGAGTTTCCTTATCACTCATCACTTCTTTTGGTTGTGACTTCTTTATTTTCTCTTGACTTTTTCTAATAATCCAACTTCTTTTATTAGGGGTAAGTGGTTTCTCAAACTGTGCCTTACGAACAAATATTCCCTCCTCAGTATCTGCTGAGTATCTTGAGGAATTTGATTGGAATGAAGTTCCAATATCTTTCGGTGAACTGTCTAATTTATGATAGATATCCGAAATTCTTTGCTTACCCATACTGTAAATTAACAGATAGTCAAGATAGAATCACATGATGACAATCAGGAAAATTAAGTATTAAATACTTAATTGGTTTAAATCAGTGGCTCTGATACCACCTTTTCCTGTCACGGCCCCAGCCCCGGTTTTACCCGGTCAGGAGCCGCGGGACAGGAACCCGTGGTATTTATTAATTGATGCGACATCGGAAGATTTAACAGGATCTTTTAAACTTGAAAATGTCCGGTTATTTTATTTCATAATTCGGGATAAATCCCGTAATTTACAATAGAGGAATTTAACTAGGAAATTCCCTGGTTTCTAAAACATGTTTATTCATTTTATTGAGCCACCTCTTCAAGCTTGTTAGTGCTCCGTAGCACGTTTTCCTTGATTTACAGCAGGTCGCCTGAAACATGTTTTAAAAGTATTTTATC
Organism: Helianthus tuberosus; assembly: GCA_030545235.1. NCBI lineage: Eukaryota > Viridiplantae > Streptophyta > Magnoliopsida > Asterales > Asteraceae > Helianthus > Helianthus tuberosus. The sequence goes on from JARYGA010060438.1 coordinate 3,816,289, forward strand.
AGCGGGGAAATACTGGCGAGTCATTCAAGTATGTAAAACGACACATTAGTTATCAATTACAGCATAAGAGCGATTACAATGGCTTCTATCTTATTTTTATCTGGCTCCGTGTCACCTGGTGACGATGGTCATACCACTATTGGGTCTTTTTTCCCAAGTAGTGATGATTATCACTGTTAGGATTTATTAGCCTAACCGTGAGAAATTAGTAATGTGAACAATACCCCACTTAGCCAGTGATTCAAGATAACCACGACTTAATCCCTGTAATTATAACTTTTGAAAATAAATGGAGTATTGTAAAATACGTTGAATAAAAGAGAATGACTCACATTGTAGATTTATACGGGCAGAGTTTAGCCTACTGATTAGCCTTGTAACCTAATTTAAATAACAATGCACACGAACTAGGTCAGTAACTAATACAACATTTACGATAACTCACGAGATTAAAACCCTCACAACGAATGACAAAGTGCTATACTTAAACATCCGTCGAATTCACGACTAATGACAAAGTATGGCCCTAATGTGGGCAGCACTTAAACATCCATCGGATAGTTTCAATCGATCGGACATTGAATCGTAGCAGCGATCGAGTTAATACCCTGTATCGTAGCAGCGTTTCACTACGGTGAATATTATTTTCGTCTTTTGAGCAGTATACTTCGTGATTTTGATTGAAATTTCAACACCAGTGAACTGCTCGTAACCCATTCTATTTATAGGTGAAATTTGGGTCTTAGGCGGCCCGCGATGGGCACCTATTCGTAGATTAGGGCTAGCGTGTCACACCTAGGGCTGCCACGTGTGTGACGCGTGGCCTGACATGCTTATCCGGTCAAACTTCACTTTGACGCGGCCCGCGTAAGGCTAAGCTAACCTTTACGCGGCCCGCCTGAAGACCAGAAATTTGGTTTTCTTGATTTTTGATATGGATTATGATTTCAGGGGTCCAGGTTCGCACTTACGGGTCAATTTGGGACATTTTTTGAAGGTCCTTACAATAGAAGAAGAAATGGACTAAACCTCTGTAGTCTGCAAGAAGAAGGTTGTTTGTTTTTTAATGTATGTAGACTTCTAAAATAAACCGGTGGTGGTGTACGGACGGTGGTGGTGGGTGATGGTGCTGGACGGTGGTGGTAGACGTGGACGGTGGATGGTGGTGGTGGGTGGTGGTGGACGTGGACGGTGGTGGTAGACGGTGGGGGTGGTGGTGTTTAACCCTCTGCAGACCTTTGAAAATCTTAAAAGTGGTTGAGCCAAGTCTGCATCAAGAAGAGCTCACGCAGACGTTTTGTTATGAAACGTTTTCGAAAAAACAAACAATCTACAGATGACAATGTGTACGCGTAGTCTGCACAGCACATACAGAAGAGCCTGCGCATATATTTTTTTAGAAAAACAAACACCACCTTACAAAATAAAAACCCTAATGAGCCGTAAATAGATTTAGTATGACCCACGTAGGATTATCGAGATCCTAACTTCTAAGATTCAAATCATATTTTTATTTGTGTATAAACAGTGTTTCAACAATGCATGTGAAAGACGTTGGGGACGCTAATTGATTAATAATAAAAGAATTTTTTAGTCAACAAAAGTCATGATCCTTCTCCCCATAAGAATCAACTTGTTCCATAATCTATAGACATAAATAGAGAATGAAAGCAACCCTTTTATATAAAATTAATAAAAGCACACATCATTCTCACGCACTCTCATCTTCATACACTAGAGTTATTCCCGGCGCTCGTTGCCGCGCTATTTTTTTACTTTTGTTCTTGCCTATCTTACTAACAGTATTTAAAAATTAAAATGATAAGTGTAGTCATTTATCCCTGTGCAATGCGGCAACAGTTTGAGCATTATCGGTTTGGCTAGTCGGAAACCATAAAAGCAAACACTAAAACCGTTTTTGATAATGACAAAACACCACGAATGATAGCATGGTAACTTGTAAAAAAATTAAATAAAGTTTAACTATATATTTTAAAAGTAATTGTAATATTAAATTAATAAGTTTACTATTTATGAAGCTTTCGTTTTTGATACATATTTTATAAGTAACAATTATATAGATTTACAATTTATGTAATCATTCTTACTTACCAACATTCTTTTTTATTAAAACCTGTATGTATCGATAGCAAAAATAACATTATTGTGTATAAAAAATAAAAATATATATATATAAAAACCAACTTGTCTAACATAGAAATCATTATACACTACCTTTTTTTTTGACGTATCTTCTTCCACTTTTTCAAAGTTCCTATCTATTTTCTACTTCCTTCTTTTCTTTGTAATTTCTATTGACATCATTATACACCACCTCTAATTTTTTTTACATATCTTCTTCCACTTTGTCAAAGTTCATATCTATTTTCTACTTCCTTCTTTTCTTTCTAATTTCTATTTGACATCATTACACACCACCTCTATTTTTTTGACATATCTTCTTTCAATTTTTCAAAGTTCATATCTATTTTCTACATCCTTCTTTTCTTTCTAATTTCTATTTTTATTTTTAAAAGTTTGATGCAGGTTCCTTGCTTGTAACCCTTAATTTCAAGAAGTCACAATTCATGCTGGATACGATGTTGTTTATGATATAGTTTTATTGAATTCGATGTTGTTTTATGATATAGTGTTATTGAATTCAATTATGTCTGCTTTCTTGCTTTGAAAATTGAATAACTCTAATCCAACGATGTTTATGATATAGTGTTATTGAATTCGATGTTGTTTATCAATATAGTTTTGAACACCCTTATCGAATCCAATGCCTCTCTCTCTCATCTGTCCAACACCCCCTTAACCGTCATCGTCGCACCATACAGCCATCACCACCTCCGGCCACCGCCATTCACCACCGCAAGCTGGAGAAAACAGTTCGCCTACTCTACCCGCCTTTGATTTTACAGCCGGCTGCTGTCGTATATCAGGCAGTAGCAGCAAGTCCTTCTGACGGCAAGGAAATAAAATTTCCGTCGGCGGTTGAGGCGTCGTAAGTAACTAAGTATCAGTTCTAGGTATTTGGGGTTTTGGTTGCATCTTGGTCACCGTCGTCGGCGGTTTTATAGCATTCACATCCATTCCACCAAAATATGTGAGTGAAGTTTTTATAATATAAAGAGTATAAAAAGTGGTTGTGAATGGAGGAGAGAGAAAAATGTTACTGTTCATCTGTATATTTGAGGGGACACTGTTCACCCTCTATAATTTTTTAATATATTTTGAAAGTGGTTGTGAGTAGAGGAGAGAGAAAACGTAATAATAAAGGTATAAAAAATATTATTTAATTGAAAATGAGAGAAAATGTAGTGCTTTTTAGTGTAATATAAAGTAAAAATATGGTTGAAAGGATGTGAATGCTTAGACTAAAGGGTATGGTGAGGCCCATCCCCACGAGGATGGGCCGCCATGTAGGCGCCACATCACCGGCTCGTGGGGGATGGGCCTCCTTCACATTTGAGGGGGATGGAGGATGGGGCTACCCCATCTCATTATTTTATAATTTTCTAAGTGTTTTTTTATTAACTTAATAAAAAATTTATAAAAGTTAAAAAATACTACAACATAAAACAACATAAATAAAGTCATTTCATAACATAAAAAAATTACATTTCCTAAAAAAAAAAACATTTCCGAAAAATAAAAAAAAATTACATTTCCTAAAAATAAAAACCTACGACGTCCATTTTTTCTTCATCTCTTCCTTCATCCTCCGATACACCTCTCGTTCCTCCTCCAGAACTGAGTCGAGATCCAACCTCATTATCCTAAAATCCTCCGCTCGAGCATAGTCGGCCGACACGTTTTTCTTGTGACTATATTTTTCGGCCGCGAAGTCTTTAAACGAACGGAATTCGGAAATCAACTCGTCCATTTTCGAAGACGCCTTCCCGCCACCTCCACCCGAGCCGCCCCCTCCACTCGAGCCGGCTCCTTTGCGCTTTCCGGCCGCTTCTTTTTTAGCTTTGTCCCTTCCGCCGGAGTGTAAGCGGGACTCGAAAAAAAGTTAGGATTGTTCGGGTTGGGGTTGTTTGGGTTGAAGGGATTCATGATTGTATAAAAAATGGGATTGTTTTTTATAAAAAAAGGATGAGAGAGTTGGAGAAGAATGGGAGAAGAATGGTATAAAATGGATGAGAAAGATGGTATATATTTAAATTTGAAAAGGTAATTTTTTTTATTAAAGTATCCGTTTAAAAACGGATATAAAATTCAAATGTGGCACGTCCTCTCCGAGCGTGGGTAGCCGGTCAAGCCGAGATGGTGCGAGGGGGGCGGTGTGGGGGACCGGCGCCGGGCCTAAGCCGGCCCCCATACCGCTTAGTCTTAGGCGGAGGATATATGAGGTGGTGGTGTTGGTCGTTGTCTTCTGTCGGTGCAATAGTTGTTGCCAAATTTTAAAATGTTGTTTTAACAAATTTGAAAAGCCACACTCACGGTCTAATAACAAAGTGCCAGGCAAGAGCCTCCACTGTTCCTCGCCATCTTCTTTGTATACGTAGTTTAATTTAATTTAATAATTTAATTTAATTTAATTTAAATTTAATTTAATATTATATAATACTATAATACTATAATAATATATTAATATATTTCAATAAATCAACTATTTTTTTTCTGGTAAATACAAAAAAGTTAGAACCTTTTTCACTATACTTGCTTTTGTTTCATAACATCCATTGAATTTTTGCCAAGATCATTTACTTTGACACACAGTATTCTTAATATCTTATCTTATCTTACTATATAATAAAAGAAACCAATGGGGAGACACATGTCATTCATTGGAGCAATCTATTTTTTAGTTTTCTCATCTTTATCTTCTATTTAATTATATTTAATATTAATTAAAAGATAATTATAATATAAAATTTAATATAAATTTAAACTATTCGTATAGGAGATAATATAGACTTTTGAAATATTTATTAGTACACTAAATATAAATTAATATAATATAAAGAGTTAAATGTCATTTTAGTCTTTGTGCTTTGGGCCATTTTGTCAGTTTAGTCCAAATGTTTTATAATACACAGTGTTTATAAAGATATAACTTTTTGTTGATTGATATATAAAATTACATGTGCTCAACTCATACAATACACGAGGTTCTTAATAATTTTTTTTTCTTTGCTTTATTTTATTGTCAGGTTAGATAGTAATCACAACGATTCTAAAGATATCGTTATTATAACTCAACATCCATAAGTCAAATTAATCGGAAATTTATACATATCGGCTGTGGTCTAGAAATTCCATAACTTATAAAGCTCAATTTATTCTTTATATGTTTAAAAAAACACTTAAAAATAATTTTAGAACTCAGAGCCTTCACTTTATCGTTTTTTATATGAGTATAATGAAGTTTAAAGGCTACGTTATAATTCAGTGAAATGTTTGTAAATCTTCTTGTACTAATAAAAATCTTTTTTGGACACGTATCACTTTTTTGTGTTTTCTCATCTTATTTTCTTATTTATCTCTCATATTAAATAATAATAATTTTAAACAAAATATTATATAAGAATAAATATTTGTTATTCTATAATAATTTTAAACAAAAATTTAGATAAGGATAAACGTTTGGTTTTATTATGATCATATTAAATAATAATAAAAATAATTTTAAATAAAAAATTAGATAAGAATAAATATTTGTTTTTATATAAAGAATTTTAAACAAAAATTTAGATAAGGATAAACGTTTGTTTTTATTATGTACTTCATAATAATATTTTTTTTCATTTGCTATAATTAAATAATTATTCTAGGTTGGGCATATGATTTTATCAAATTGCAAGTGTTTTTAGACGTATCACTGTAATGGTCCAGACTCACCATTATAATCGCACAATTCTTTCAAATGTCAAATCTAGACAACTTAGGGGCTGTTTGGCAACATCTGAATGGTTAAGTGCTGAACCAGTAAGAGGTCTGAACCATTACGTGCTGAACCAGTAAGAGGTCTGAATCATTAAGAGCCTGTATAATGTTTAACCGTTCAGAGGCAAATGTCTGACCAATTCAGATTAGAGGTCTTAACCATTCAGACTCTGTATAAATCTTAACCATTCAGAGGCAAATGTCTGAACCATTCAGACATCTGCTCGTGAAACAAACAGTCTGAACCATTAAGTGCTGAACCAGTAAGAGGTCTGAACCATTAAGAGCCTCATTAAGAGGTAAACAAACAGCCCCTTAGTTTCAACTATGTAATGTTAGACGTACTGTTATAATTGGTTTAAACCTATCATTTATCGCACATTGCATCAACATGTAGAAAGAACACCATTTTTAGATATAACAATTCTCGATTTTACGGTATGACATTATATTTTATTCAACGCGTGCAATATATTAGTTTTTTCAAAAATATATAATTATTATTTATTATATAAAATTACATTTATGCAACCCGTGTAATACACGGGGTTCTAACATAGTTTTAATAGATATAGTGATTAGCTTACAACAATTTTGCAATTAAAATGGAATCAGTTATTCAATCATTGGATTAATAAATAAAGTAAGTTGATAATATAGAAAAAAAACGACACTCAATTATTAAACATTCAAAAAGATTATCAACTACAAATTTATCTTGTATTTATAAAAAGAGATACTTGATTTAAATAACTCAACTTTCACTAATTGGCTAATAGCACTCCCAACTTTCTATTTGTACCAAACCACTCTCAACTTTCAACTTATTAGTTGATAGCACTCCCAAACTAACTGAACCCTAACCCAGTTAGTTTTTTTGCTGATGTGGCATCTGAAGTGGATTTTTTGATGAAGTGGCAGCTGACGTGGCGTCTGACTTTTTGTTAGTGCTATCGGCCAATAAGTTGAAAGTTGGGAGTGGTGTACAAATCGAAAGCTCGGAAGCACGGAAACGCCATTGAGGTGTCGTCTCCCGTCCCGGGGACTGCTAGGGGACGGAAACGGCACGGGGACAGCCGGGAAACGTCCCCGGCATGTTGGGTACGGCCTGGAAACGTGATGCAGAAGGGGACAGGGTTTGGGGACGTGCAGGAAACGTTTCCGTCAAGTTTCCGTTTTTTTTTTTTTTTGCCAGAACGGTTTTTCCGGCGACTTTCAGGCCAGATTCCGGCCAAAAGCACAGACCTGAACTCAGGGGCGGATCTACGTATATCCTAGGGGGTGCACGGGCTACCCCTCAATTTTCTAGTGTAGGCAATAAGGTGTTCGCGTCTGCACTTCTTATACTCCGGTATAGACACATGATTGTCGGAGCTTCGTGGAGAAGAGAGAGTTGAGAAACAGAGTTTTTTTCTCTGTTCTTTTTAATATACATGAAGAAAACAAAGTATGGATGGAAATTACTCTATTACCCTCCATTTAAAATGATGCACAGTCTGAGTGTACTTTCTTCCTAGTTCATAGGCAAACTTTTACAGTGTCTAAAATGGTCATTTATTATAAACATGTCGTTATTTAATTTGGGTGAAATTTTATTTTGGTTTCCCGTAAGTTTTCAAGCATTTTTTCATCTAATATTTAAATATTCAAATATATTAACATTATATGAATTTTGTGCACGTTTTTTTCTATTTGTGTTTTAGTTGTTGAATTGTGGTGTTAATACATTTTATGATAATTTACCATGTACATCTAGTGTTATAAATAAAAAAAGTTAAAAAGTATAATAATTTAGGATGCACATTTAGTGTTATAAATAAAACAAAAGTTTTAAAGTATATGTGGGTAAATAATGTTAGGATGCACTTAAGTGCGCCTTGCGCCTTTGACATCATAGATTAGTTGATTATTGTTGATTTTCATTAGATGAACCGGAACTTGAAAGCGATTTGCTTGTTAACGTTCGATTAGATTAGAAAGATATGAGATTTTTGAACTTTACATCAATATATAACTATTTTGGGGTTTTGTGTTACATTATCTTTAATATATATTTATTTTTTTATATGTTTTTATTCCCGTACCCGTCCAGTCCCGCTTCTTGAATTTTTTAGTTTTGTTGTTTCCCATTCCTGTCCCCGTACCCCGTTTCCGTACCCGTCCCAGTGCATCATAGATCGAAAATTGAGAGTGTTATCGGCCAGTTGATGAAAGGTTAGGTTATTTAAATCCAGTATCCTTATAAAAAATTACAAGCAAAAAAGCCACAACGACCTCAATATGTTTAATAGTTATGATTTTGTTGCATGAATTTGAGTGTAAAGAATAAATAAAGCAGGAATAATATGTCATTCAAGGCATGCCTTTTGGGGAACTAGAGGTGCCCAAATCGACTTTTGGGCCAGTTTGATTTTGTTCAAAAACCTCAGTTTTTGTTCAAATCGGTTCAGTCTGAAACCAGTTTTTGAGGGGTAGAAAGGACTAGTTCGGTTTGAAAAGCAGGTTTTATCCGGTTCGGTTCGGTTTTGACAAGTTTCAAAAGAGCGGTTCACAAACCAATTACAAACAGCCAGTTCGGTTGGTTTCAAACCGGTTTCTCTCAAACCTGTTTCTGGAGCGATTCGGTGTTGGTTCATGAACAGATTTTCTTTCCCACATTGTTTTCTAGCAGGTCTGAAGGGGTATGGTCCCAAATCTCGCACCAAAGCAGTCGCGAGTGACCATCACCCTTATCAAATACTCCCACCAGCAAGAACTTATCTGCGTCCGTGCGGGCACGCGCGAACACAGCTACTGAATCCAATCGGTCAAGTGATGAGAAGACTTACCTTGTGTATGAAAACGGATGTTGCACATGGCGATTCGGCTTAGCATCGCATCGCATCGCATCCTATAAACATTTTAGTCACGACAAGGGATAAGGTAACAACAACAGTTACCGCACATAGCGATGCGGCTTGGCACCGCATCATGTACACATCTTCATCAAAGAAAGGGACGCGGAAACAACCGCGATTACCGCAGATAGTGATGCGGCCTAGCACCGCATCCTATTGACGACACAAGTGGGACTGACACCTTGACTCAGGTGGCCAAAACAGCAAGTGGCACCAATGATAGTCATCTGTCAGCCCACACGTAAGCAACGCTGGCACACAGACTGACAGCCACAGTGGGACGTGGCGTCACCTTCATGACCGACAAGCCTAACACACCTGCAAGGGGCTGCGTGTTGTCAGTCTAGCCACTCAATTACCCTCATTCACTCCTCGGCTATAAATACCCATCCCGGACCAGGTTTGAGGTATCGCTTATCTACTCTCTCACTCCTACTACTATCACACACATTTGCCCTCAAGCAAATTACTGACTCCCACGCCGGAGAGTGGTAACAAGGAGCACCACCCACCCCATCCTCCTTGTTACGAGTCACGGTGTGTTTTCCTTGTGCAGGAGACAGATCAGCAGACGATCCAGCCACCGATCCTCGGGAAGAAGGGAATAACCCTACTTGACGAGACCAGTGAATTAACCTCTCTTGGTTAACCACTGTTTCATCAAGGTCATATCAGAACAAAGTTTGTTAAATCGAAAGATATAGTTCACCATATGAAATGACATAAAACATATTTATAACATTGAAGTACAATAAACCCTTCTGGAACTAATATAAAAACAAGGGAAAAGATCAAATAGGAAGTTTATTTTGGCTAGGAAGTGTAGGAAGCAATAGGATTAGGACATGTGGCAACATTTAAAATAAAGAAAAAGGGTATTTTAGTCAATCCAACCCTTTCTTCTTCCTTTTCAAAACCCAGTAACTTCATACCCCCCCCCCCCCCATTTTCAAAACCCACCATCTTCAACCATTTCTTCACTTTCTATCTCAATAATCACTACATTATAGTGCGATTTTCATCACCAATCAATGATTCAAACACCCGGATCAACGTGTTCTTCAACTTTTTTGAAGAAAACCCAGTTTAATTTCATACAAAATCTCGTTTTTTCCGGTGATTTTGAAGATAATCACTCGATCCGTTCGATTCGAGCGCTGATAAGTGTTTCAATCATTCAAAATTCGTCAATTGTTGAAGAAATCACTTCGATCCATGTAAGAAAATCTTTAATTTCATTTTTACGATCTGGGTTTTTGATTTAGTCATTGCGTTTTACGATATTGGCGGGGGTCCGGGGGCAGCGCCCCTGGTAGCGGGGTCCCAGGGGCGGCAGGGGTCCAAGACAGTTCACAGCACAGACAAAACTATTGTCATGGTTCAATGCGTTTTAGAGAGAACACTTTCTTTGGTGTTTTTAGGCAATTGCGTTTTAGAACTAAAACATTTTTATGTGTTTTCTGGCCATTGCGTTTTAGAAAAACACATTCTTGAAGTGTTTTTGGTGCATTGCGTTTTAGGTAAAACACTTTTTTAGGTGTTTTCAGTCCATCGCGTTTTACAGAGAACAATTTCTTTTGTTTTTTAGTCAATTGCGTTTTAGAATGAGTCATTTTTAAGTGTTTTCTGGCCATTGCGTTTTACAAATAAGACATTTCTTTGTGTTTTTTGTGCATTGTGTTTTAGGTAAAACACTTTTTTATGTGTTTTCAGTCCATTGCGTTTTAGAAAACAGACATTTTAAGTGTTTTCTGGCCATTGCGTTTTAGAAATAAGACATTTGTTTGTGTTTTTTGTGCATTGCGTTTTAGGTAAAACACATTTTTATGTGTTTTTAGTCCATTGCGTTTTAGAAAGTACATTTTCTTTTGAGTTTTTAGGCTATTGCGTTTTAGAAATAAGACATTTCTTTGTGTTTTCTGGCCATTGCGTTTTACAAATAAGACATTTCTTTGTGTTTTTTGTGCATTGCGTTTTAGAAAAATGTCATTTTTTAGGTTGTTTTTTTTTTTTCATTGCGTTTTACGTAACTGGGTTTTTAAATTTTTTTTTTGAAAATATAGCAATAGTATACTCGTTTTAAAGATAAAAAAACGCTCGTTTTTTGGTGCAATTTTTATAAAAAAATAACGTCGTATGAAAGAGTTATTAACGTTTAAAAAATGGGGGGGAATTGGAGGAGAGAGAAACTATTGGCTTGGATTGACTAGAATGCCCCTAAACAAACTCACGCGCCTCTTTTCTTCCCTTCAATTTCCATCATTTAATCTTAGCCCTTGATTAACTAAATGGATGGTCAAGATCACTTCCTAGCCAAATAAACTTCCTATTGTATCCCCACCCATAAAAACAATACATAAGTAAAACATGAATTTATTTCCAGAAAAAGAAAAAAAAAATACACAAAAACGTTATCGTACTATAATTTATGTCGAATAAAATAAAGTTCATCCATGAATAATCATCATAATCACTTTCTGTCTATGCCTATGATGGCAAAATCTGATCCTCACAAAGTTTGCATACAAGAATATATTTGTTCATAATATACAAAAACCACTTTTCAAACAGCTATAGTCTAACTCCAAATATATGAAAAGAAATTTAAGAAAAATATAAAGGAAAACAACAATTGAACCAAAAAATTGCACAAAATGCTACCAGTTCAGTTCATGCATGGTCTTCACAAGTCACGGGGGAAATTACTGATTTGCCCTTCCTCCAACATATCTTTGTTATTCAACTTGTAGCTTATACGAATGCGCATCACAAGTGATTTCTGGTGAATAATAGAACAAGATTATCAATTTATCATATGATATGTATCGAATAATTTCGGATGATAATATGCAGTTTTAGAAGAAAAAAAAGAAGTGAATACCTTTCCATGTTGATTGTTGGTAACTCGTAATTTTTGCGTTACTGACCCGTTACCGCTTCCAGGAAGAGTATTGCTGCTAGCAGGCTCTAAATGCAACTGAAGGAACTGTGGATTGTAAAATACAACATATCAGTAAATTCTCTTAAAAAAACTTATAATATCTGAAAATTCAGCTAAAACTTGAATACTATGCAGTTAATGCGGTAAAATATCGGATATCAGTCAAGGACCGATATTTGAGATATAGGTTATCTCGGTGAGATATCGGTGGGACATAGGTAATTCTAATATCATACAAAATTTATATATATAGCAATTTAACACTAACAATTCAGTGATATATCGGTCAATATCGCCGATATTTATAGGTACCGATATTATTCTGACCGATATTTTACATGTCGACCGATAACGGATATATCACTGGTATTAACTGCATAGCTTGAATGTAAGATTTTAGTTAAACTAATAAACGTAATTTTCCCTTACCTTTGGCACTGCTGCCTGGAAGATGAAATCTGTATAGGTGTCAGTGGACTTATTTGTAAATTTTGCCTCGATTTCAGTTATTTGTGGGCTTCCAGGTTGCTTAGAGAAATTGAAAACGAGGCTCAATGAACTGCTCTCAAATGCAACTAATGGTGGATAAGCGGGACCATTGTCATCTGTTCACGAAATCAATGGTTAAATATACCCAAATGATAAAAAAAAGGAGTAAAATGCATTTTCGTCCCAGAGGTTTGGCCTGTTTTGTGACTTTCAACCAAAGGTTTGTTTTTTCGCATCTGGATCCAAAAGGTTTGAAATCTTGCCATTTTCATCCGGCCCATTAACTCCATCCATTTTTCTCCGTTAAGTCAGGGGTATTTTCGTTTTTTTGTTAACTTAAAGGGCAATTCAGTCGTTTGAATACTTGTACATTATGCTAAATGCTTGTACATAGAAAAAGACCGAATTGCCTTTGGACGAAAAACAAACCTTTTGGATCCAGATGCAGAAAAACAAACCTTTGGACGAAAGTCGCAAAACTGGCCAAACCTCAGGGACGAAATGGCATTTTACTCTAGAAAAAGGTTACTTAACCCAATTATTGCAAACCGAACATATTACAATACTTACTAGGCACTGTAGGGTTAGGACCGAACCCATCTAACAGATCCATAATAGATGATGCGGGTAAGCCTTGTGCTGGTGATGAAAGACCATCTAAAGCATTAACTGAAGTTTTATTATTATTATTATCTTGACTTATCGATAATATATCAGCTGTAGATGACCCGTTTTGAGGCAGAGATGGCCCGGTTGACAATAAATCCAGCAGAACATCGGCTCCACTTTTCTGTGGCTGAGTTGTACCTGAAATGATACAAGTAAACATAAAGATGCAAAAGTTAATGTTCGTTTATTAAGAAAATGGGCATGTTCGTGTTTGTTTATGTTCGTTCATTTAAAACCTAACCAAACAGTTTACGAACGTAAATGAACATAAACAAACAAACTTAAACGAACATAATTTAACAAACAATAAACAACACAAATGAACATAACTGAACAAACATAAATTGAACACAAATGAACATAATTGACTAAATATAAACGAACATAAAGTAATTTATATATATATTAGTAATTAATTACGATAGGTTCCATTGGAAAACTCATTTTTACTAGAAAGCCCAATCACCAATTAGTTATATTTATATAAGTAGTTAGAAGGTTCCTTTTATGTTTAATATTTATATAGACATAACTACGTATATGTATTTAAATTGAAACTAACATAAACGAACGAACATAATCAAATGTAAAGAAACGAACATAAACGGACGTTCACGAACATAAATGAACGAACACCCGTGTGTTCATGTTCGTTCGTTTATTAAATAAATGAACATACACAAACTTCCCGCCGAACAAGTTCGTGAACGTTTGGTTCGTTTACAGGCCAATTAATATACGATACTGTCAGCAGAAAACAAAAACTAGTTTCACAAGTACTGAATATAACCTGAAGGAGATGCAGATGACAAGATATCTCCACCAAGTAGGTCCTGAAGAAAATTAGGACCTGAAGAATTTTGCGGTGCGGGTTCATCTGCACTTAAATCAAGCAAGTCCAATAACGGGGCATCAACAGTTTTGTGAACGCCATTAGGAATCTGAAGTGGATTGCCCTGTGAGGTGGAAGTGACAGCTGGCAGAGAACCAGCCCTCCTTCCACTGTAAGTGGCTTCATCAAGAACCGGCATCCTCTCAACCAGTGCAGACCTTTAAAACGGTTAATATTGTAAATACATAAAGATTCTGATAAGGGTATTTAAAATAACAATTTCCTTATAAGGCACTTTATTAAACGGTTTTTAATCAGCTTCCAGATGCCACGCCAGCACTACATCAGGAAATAAAACCAACTCGTTTAATGTTACTGACACGTCAACACCATGTCATAAAAAAATAGAAAAGGTCAACATTACTGTAAGGATTGCCATATATGTATATCCTAAGACTTCTGGGGTTTTATCGAGTTTTTGGAATTTTATTTGGCTTTTTTTTTTCTGGTAAAAAGATAGCTGTCTACTTGTCTAAATAAATGGACACAAAAAGTACTGTATTATGCCAAAAAAAAACCCCATCAAAGTTCAAAAAATATGATACAATGTAGTAAAATAGTCATTTTCCAGCCAAAGCAGACAAATTTCACCTAGTAACATTTAGGGGTGTTCACGGTTGGCTTGAAACCGGTCATCGGTTTGGTTTCACAATCGAGTTTTTTTCTTAACTTCCGTTTGGTCGGTTTCAAAAGCTTCAAACCGTAGCGAACAGTTTGGTTTGCGGTTTATACCGAAAACCGGCCGTATAAAACCGGACCGGAGCACCATAAGCTTTTCTTATATTTATTTTTTTAAATAATATTTCACTTTTTTATACTAGTCTAGTTAAATTTATAAATGGGATAACTCTAATAAAATTAAAGTATAGTGAGTTAAGCCCAATCTCAATTTTGAATAGGTAAGTTTTCTTTTTTGTTCTTGAAAATACATTTTGCTTATGCTTTTGTTTATGTGCGATATTTCTCTTGTTTATAATCTTGTATGATGCGAGAAAATATACAATTGGTAGTTGGTACATCAAAAACATGCTAAAACTCATCACATTTTGTAATTGGAGCAATACTGTTTGGAAATTTTTAATGTTTGGGTGCCATACTACGATTTCTAGTTTCAGCTACAATATTAAACCTTTAATTTCATGCTTTCAGTTTAAACCTTAATTACAAAAGCCCAAATCGTGAAACCAAACCGGAACCAAATCGTTAGTAACTGTTCGTTTTGGTTCGTTTAAATTTTCAACAGTTCAATTTTGGTTTTCGACAATAAATAACCGTCACTGCCGGTTTGGCTCACGGTTTTACCTAAAAACTGTGAAAATCGAACCGTGAACACCTCTAGTAAGGTTACTGAAGTTGGTTTTTGAATATTTTGGAGAATTATAAATTTTAATGGTTTTCTCTCGGCAAACAAATAGTTATGTTACCTTTTTATACAACTAGGCCTATTTTAGAAAAAAAAAAAAAAGCAAATGTGTATCAAGCAGATGCTAAAGGAGCACTAGTGACTAGAAGAAGATGATTCATACCTTAAATTTTGATGTTTTTCGATTATGGAATCAAACTCGATTGATCTCTGTTGCAGTTCAAGCAGAAGGCTTCCTTTAGATTGATTGACAATGTCTTTTATTCTCCTAAAAATAACAAACTATGACATCAGCACTCAGGATATTTATGACATCAGCAATCAGGATATTTTTTTTTAAACCTACTGTGAACAAGAAGGAAAGCGTGAAGACAGTTTTAACAAAGCAGTTAAACACATAGCCCTGGTGGTAAGATCAGACGTATGGCGTTTGATAGCAACCTCTATAGCATCCACTGCATCATTCTCTGTTACCTGTGCAAACATAGATTTAAAGAGAACATGAAAAGCTAAACTTTACAGTAATAGCAAAAGTATATGATGATAGCAATAACGGATTGGAGACATACTCAAATTATTAAATAGATTAACGAATGAAGGTACAAACTCACAGTTATAGGTTCCTCCAACTCAAGCATTCCTATATTGTTTACCAACAAGTCACCGTATTCTCCAATGCACCATACAGCAACCCTAACAACCGCTTCCTGTTTTGAAAGCAGACAAATAATATACATTAATGCTTTATCACGTTATATTATATATATCCTCAAAATAGATTAACGAGTTATTGTACGTTTTGACAGCGCTAAGTCTTGATGCAAAGGTAAGAGTGGTGTAGTGGTTAGGTGGAACCCTCACTAAACGAACCAACTCGGGTTTGATTCCGTTTTTTTGTAACCGCAATGCTTTAGATCGGATACGTCGAAACACGCGTTTTCGTATGGTTAACGCATCATATAACGTGCTAACAGCTATAAACAATTAAGGCCTCGCCGCCGCAACGCGCGGCATATGCCAACAATCTAGTTGTATTTAAATCACATATTTATTATATATTCAACATAAAAAGTAAACATTAATTTATGAAAGATATACATTTTTAAAACAATCTCATTGAGACCTCTAAATTGAGTTCAACATTGATTATGACATCTAATTGGTTTTATTGATCCTTTTTTATTAATTAGAAAAATCATCAAGGTAAAAGTAAAATAAACTACAACAGTGACTAATATAAAAGTAAGGTCTCTAAGTATAACTACTATTACTTTATAATTAAGCAATTAGTTCACCTTATTTGTTTTTTTTTATTTTTATAAATCAAATAAACAAGCTCATTAAGCAGGAACTGATGGTACCTGGTCACCTGATGTTTGGATGGCTCTGTAGAGTGACCTAACTGTATATCCATGAAGGTTAGTTGCATTGGTTATCACAACAATTAGACCATGCCATACTTCATCTTTTACATAATTTCCAGCCTGTTTAAAGCATTAACACAAGAGTATTAGAGGTTGAAAGATTGGCAGCTTGTATAACGGGTCAAAACAGATTCAGGTTATAAAAGCGTTTTAGTAGGGGTGAGCAATGCCCGAACCGTTAACCAAATCCAAACCGAAATTAACCGAAACCGAATTAACCAAAAATCGGTTATCGGTTTTTCTTTTGTACCATCGGTTGACCGAAAACCATTTATATTTTCGTATATTTCTAGCTTTTATACCGCCATTTCATGTTTTATGCTACCATTTCATGTATTTATACCTCCATTTCATGTATTTATACATCTATTTCATGTACTTGTACATCCACTATATGTATTTCTAAGTATAAAATTTAGCCCTTGTTTGGTTTGGTTATTAACCGAACCGAAAACCGATAAACTAACAGAATAAACCGAACCGATTAACCGATGACCTCGGTTACGGTTTCGGTTAATGCTAATAGCCTAATACTGAAGATACCATGAACAGTACTTGACGGATACCATGGTAACAAACAGAAAGACAAAAACAGATCATATAAAAGCCAACCCCTTTACCGGAAAAGAACATCAGTAACCTCGTTTAAACTTGTTACGAGCATTTTCCAAATCATATGTTAGAAAATTATCATTTGGATTACCTACTACAAAAATGCATACCTCACAAAGAACCTTTAGCATCTGATCAATGTACCATATTTTCTCTGGGGAAAGCCTAGAAAAATAGATTAATACTTGGTAAGCATAAGTTAACTATAAAAATTTTAAGAAAATCGATCTGGTCTGCGGTGGTTTTTTGTTCTTAGGACAAACTAGGGGTGAGTAGAAAACCGAACTGAAAAACTGATTTAACCGAAACTAGGGGTGAGTAGAAAACCGAACTGAAAAACTGATTTAACCGAACCGCATAAAAAACCGAACCGAAATTTACGGTTTGGTTACGGTTTTACATTTATGAAAACCGAAAAAAGACGAACCGAATAACCTAAAAAATCATTTTCTAATGTTTGTTATATATTGATTTAAGAATTATTTGTTTTATTCTTGAATGTTAAGTATTTATAATAAAAACATTAACATGTTTATCTATCTTTGAAATGATTTATTTATTGCCTACAAGAATAACAAAATTTAACATATAAATTTAATGATCTTCAAAGTATTAAAAAAGAAAATGTCTTAATAAAAACTTTGGAGAAACATAAAAATAGATAAGCAGGTTAGGTTTATGTGAACAATATTAACTAAAAAGGAACTTTAATGTCAACATCTAAGAAAGATTCTTGAATCATGGATTATACCTTCTATTTTTGAATCTTACATAATTCTGTTCCAAAAACCGAAAAAACCAAAAAACCGAACCGTTGCTAAAACCGGAACCAAACGATTTTTAATAACTGAAAACCGAAAATTTCGGTTACGGTTTTACCATAAAATCGAACCGAACCGTGCACACCCCTAGGACAAACCATGGATATAGCGGTGGTATAAAGTATAAATATTTTGTAATTATAAAACCAAGAGAATTATAGGTTTTTAAAAACGAAGCGCTTCACTTACCTTTCCACAATGGAGCAAATTTTGGCAGTAAGATCTCCCTTAAAATCCTGGTCACTTACTTCCAAGTAATCAATTAACTCCTTGGTCAACGGTTTTACATTGGTTTCATTGACCAGAAGATACACAAGTTCAAGAGCTCTTTTCCGAATTGAAGCATCTGAATCCTGAATATATAAAACATGCTGTGAGATCTCAATGTAGTGGAGGTGGCAAATTCGTCAGGTTGCTTAACGACTTGGTTTTAAAATACCCGCATCAGGAGCGCATAATGTGCGATGAGCACGATGCGATGATGAGATCGCATCAGGTCATGCAATGCACTGCGATTAGATGATATGAGGATGATGCGCTCTAAATCGCATGATGCACGCATTTTTTCGGAAATTGACCATTATAGAGTAAAATTGTGCAATGATCTGTACAATGAGCTGATGAAGTTGTTAAGTGAGTTCCTACATAGAATACTTGTACCTTCTGCATAGACTACTTGTACACATAAGAGTTCAAGGCTTATTTTGGTTATATTGAACTTCTTTGATGGTACTATAGCTATTTTTTGTATTTATTTATTTTAATCTCTAAATAATTAGTGTTTAATGTTAACAAGTTTGAATATTATATATAAAATAAATTTTTAAATATCAAACGCCTCGCATACAAGATTACCTTAACACATTCTAATATTGTTGCACGATGTCTTTGCACGGCTTGACCATCTATTGATATTGCTCTCATCAACATGTTTAATGCAACATATCTGTAAAGACTCAAAAGTTCACAACTACTGAACTGAAGTATGATAAATGAGCAAAAAGTATGATAAAATGTTCATAGTTCTTCTTCATGTTTACATGCAACTCAAACGAAAGGTAAACTATGTACAGTAAACACCTCATGTAATCAAAAGAGAATATAAAAGGCAAGGTACTAAATTTCCTCCAGAAATACTAAATGGAAAGAAAAAAAATCATTTGAAATTTAATACACCAGAGGAGACATTTCACCTGATATTATTGTCACGGTTTGACAAAAACCGCCCCAAAATGTTGATTGCAAGAACACGCAAGCCACCACTATCTTCAATACTCATAATAGTTTCTACACATTCATAAAGGATTGCATTTCCTGCATTCTTGTTTGATTCTGTTTTTGTTGCCACCTAGACAGTGAGTTCAAGCAAGAGACGTATTGTAAGAAAACTTTATTTCAGGCCGGTTACTACATTTTTATTAGTTAATACTTAACAGTTTTATGATATAACTGTTGAAGCATAAAATTCATCGAATCCTAATGCCTGATGAAATATTATGAGAGAAGCAAACAAAATGTTATAACCTAAAATATACAATTATTGTTTGCTACCTCTATGATTAAATATCATGACAACTTACTAAAAATTTAAGATGTCACATAAAGGATGGAAACTGACCTGTGCAAGAATATCATTCATGAGATCACTAGCATCAGCATCTCCATGACCCAAGATACGTAAAATACGCAATAATCTTATTTGCAAAAAAGGGTCTGCAATTCCAGCAATGTCATATTCAGGAGCATATGGGCTGTTCACTGCATCCTTCAATACTTTAACCAATCCCTCTGTGCATTTCTACATACAAGAAGAATTTGTGCAACTTTAAATGACATTAAAATGGTACGACAGAGTCCAAATATTTTTTTCTCATTAAAAATGTTGCAAGCTTGTATATAAAAGAAATTGGCATCAATACACTCTGGTCAAACTATTAATCAGAAAAGGTCATCATACCTTCCTAAAATATTCTAGAGCCTCTTCACTCACTGTACACAAATCCGCACAAAGCTGGATAGCAGTTAAAAGAACCCCGTGATGTTTTTCCTTGAGTAAGGAAGCAACGGGATTTACAAAATTCTCTGCAAGATCCGGAACTTTCTTTATAATCCTTATAGAGCATAATGCTGCCTGTACATGTAAGAGCATAGTTAAGTACCTTTTTCTATATTAATTTTTTTAGCAAAACTAACATCAGATCGTATGTTTTGAAACAAGCATTAAGGATTATAAAGAATTAATGATACTTTCATTAACTTACTTTCTTCCGAACATTTGGATCTCGAAACTGCAGTAACCTTTCAACTTCAGGTGCAAGATCACGAGCCATTTCAGCAGAAGATATATTGCCCAACGCACAAAGAGCCAGTCCCACAATATACTGGTTATTATGGTTAAGATCTCTGCAAAATGACAACAGAGGCTTTATTTTATCACTGGAAAGTGGAAACACTTTATGTTGCTAGAATATGATATACTATATAAGAAGTAGAGTTGAGAAGATGGAAAGGTTGGGTAACATGTCAAAACGGGTTCGGGTTAATAACGGTTTGTTTTTAGTAGGGATTGAAAAGGGTCAAGTCGGGTTGGCTTCACCTTGAAAACATTTTTCGTCCATTTTTTTATAAATAGTTAATGTGTTCAGTATGATTACAATAACTATGTTACTACAAATCTAACTATAAATAAAACAGTTTAGGAGGCTGTAAGTAGGGCTGCAAACGAACTGAACTTTCAGCAAACAGTTCGTGAACCGTTCGGTGGGAAGTTCGTCTGTGTTCGTTCGTTTAATATATGAACAAACACAAACAAGAAATTTCGTTTTTTAGTTAAATGAATGAACATGAACAGAGGTTGTGTTCGTAAACGTTCGGTAACGTGTTCGTTTATGTTTGTTTGTGTTCGATACTTCGATAGTTCATTAGTGTTTTAATCCTTATAGTTTATTTAAATACTTCAAAATTCTGACAAATAAAATATTTAATAAGTATCAATGTATTATATATTTTGTTCATCAACACTCGTTTGTTTTCATTTATGTTCATGAACGTACATAACCTAGAATTAACAAACAAACACAAAAGAACATGAACACGTTCATTTCTTTAACGAACTGAAAATCTCGTTTGGTAAGTGTTCACAAACACTTCGTGAACACATATATTTCGTTAACAGACGAACATGAACAACGTCGTTCGGTTCGTTTGCAGCCCTACTTTTAGCTAAATTTCGTTATTTGACCCGTCAGGGCCATAACCCACATTGACCCATAACCCATGTTACCCATTCATATGTAAATGATTTGAAATGGCAATCACTAAAAAGAAGTGGAACAGTAGGTGCATACTGCTTTAACGAATTGGTGACTAGCATCAAAACTTCTTGCCGTTCGTCTAGAAGCAACATAAGTCCAAGATATCCTATTCTCTTCTCGGGAAAACCGGGGGCTGCGATTAACTTGAGGCATTCCATTTGTCCGAAATGTGTGGGATATCCTAACATGTGAATAAACATAAGCTTGGCCAAATTTCTGTGTCTATAATCGTTGTCATTATCACTAACTGCTGCACGAATAGAAGCACATTCTTTTCTAACAACCGCACGCTCCTCTGCTGCAGTTTTACAGGCTCGTATTGCCCGAATCATGTCCCTGCAAAAAATAATAAATTAATAATGATAATAATCAGTATCCCGCAATCTAAGCATTGTTGTGTTAATGAGACCATTACTTGCAATTGGTTTAATAACAGGGTGAAATGAGAAACGGAATAGGAATGGGGGTATAATTATATACACAACCCTTTAAGTGGCGAGTATGGAGGACTCCCACTTATATGGGAATCAACCCCATATTGATGCTATTAGTGTTTTAAGTCTTAATGGTTAACTTTCAGTGTTAAATGTTAGTGTTTTAAATCTTAATCACTTCCCTTGGTTTTAAATTGAGTGATGCGCTCCGATGCGTTTAGTCCAAAAATCTGATGTGTGATGCGCGATGCGAGCGCATCACGTATGTGATGTGTTCTTTATAAAAAAATAGTTAAAAATTATTTATACATAAAAACTTATAAAAACATACTTAAAGTAAAACAACTGACGTAATTAGAAGATAAGAGTTGTGATTTTTGGTTCAAATCAAGCATACTAAGATGTTAATTATGGAAAAAACCGAACACAGTTCATAAAATCTGGAAAAAAAGCATAAGAAACAATGTTGTGTGCATCAGAGCGCATTATGCGATGAGCGCATTATGCGAAATGCGCGCAATATTCTCGCATCAGCTGTTGCGATGCGCTCTCATTAGTGCATCGGGCGCATCACGCATTATGCGCGCATTTTAAAACCAAGTCACTTCCTACTTTGTTTTGCAAGTTGCAAAAGGTTAATTTGTTAAAGATAGGAGAGTATACTGAATTATTAGTGTTAAATTGCTATATATATAAATTCTGCATGATATTAAAAATACCAATATCCCACCGCGATAACCAATATCTCAAATATCGGTCCTTGACCGATATCCGATTTTTTACCGCATTAACTACATATGGTAGTATTATATACTTTAGGCACCCGTCACAACTAAGTCCAATTTGAAACATACATATGGTTAATGTTATAAACGGATATGAACTATGAAGATAAGAAAATTACTCTTTCAGTTTCACGTCTCTGCTAATTTGTTATTGTAAAATTTGTTATCCAAAGTTACAACAAGCCTCTTAGGAGGAAAGGCTACAAAACTGATTAGATTATTGTAAGCAACATGGATGAAGTGAATGTTTTAGTCTTTTCCTTCATATTATATAGAACACATGTTAAATACATAAAAGATCTTTGATGTTGGAAAAAACTTTGTGGCGAGTCTCATCGACTATTAGGCGCACTCAGGGCGCATAGGCCTCGCCTAGGGCCTAGGTGCAAGGAGCAAAAAAGCAAGGGCCTAATAAAAGAAAAGCACACAGTGAAAAAAAATTAAGCATTTTATGTATTGGAAAATTAATATTATTCTTCAAATAAAATAAACTAAAGCTATTATATAACATTTGATATCATCTATTTAGTACAAAAGTTCAAAATATTAGTGTAAAAAAATAGGTTCCGTTCGATAAAAGTAGAAATTTAGCTGGAATCTTGCCAAAATTTAGAGAATTTGGCCGGAAACTCTCTAGAATATAGGAATCTCACCGGAATCTGCGACTGAGCCATCACCTGGAGAATTAAAGCGCAATTTCCTTGGCTTAAGGCGCAATGGCCTCGCCTCACCTAGAAAATGGGCCTAGGCGCAAGAGGCGATGGCTTTTAACAACTATGCTTCCCTGGTAACCTTTTGCTTATTTTCGTGCCTCTTTGATGTTTTAACTATTATTATTACACATGTTCATCATTCGTCTATACTTATAGCTTACTAACTCGATAGTTTTAGTTCTTTTTGTTTTCTGCTGCTTAGATGTTATGTGACGCATCTATGTTACTTTCTAATATACTTTTCATGTCAAGATATGGTTTTGTAGCCGAAAGTCTCTCTGTACGCAGCCTCTCTATCCTCTAGGATACAGGTATGGTTTGCCTATAGGCTACATCCCACCTCCCCAGATCCTACTAATCGCTTTGCTAGTGGCGGGATTTTATCACGTATGGTTGTTGCGGCGGTTGTCCATACTAGTTCCACTAGTCCATTATGATTGATATAGATTCGTATTTGCACATTTAACTCATCCATCAAAAGTTGTGACTGTGAATTGCGAACCCCATATGATCCCTTGCTATAGTTTCGTCATCAACATCTTCCATTTTAGTCAATTAGCTAGTTCTACAGCCTTGGACTTTATCATAACTTGGTTTAATTTTGTAAATTGCCTATTCATTAGACCAATGTGTTATGGGGATGATGTGAGTCTAGGTTTGTGATTAACCTGTTTGTAGCCCTAAATCCTAATCTTGCATTATAAACAATGGTCTTAGCCTAAGCAGTCAATAGCGGTGCTATAGCGGTTAGCGGACCTCAGGGTGTGTAGCGGTCCAAATAGTGGTTGCCTATAGCGGTTCCGCTATTAGCGGCGCTAAATACCGTTATTTGGCCGCTATTTGGAAACCTATATAGCGGTTATAGCAGTAACGCAGTAGAATGAGGCAACACAGTAACGCTGGTAGGTGTTTGATTGTGTTAATTCTTAAATTATGTTAGATTTGCAACAGGTTTTTGATAATGGAATGATATTACTATGAATTTTGATATTACTATTAATATTTTTCAAAGATATATTTATATATATATATATAAAAATACATAAATTATGCATGGTATAAAAATTACCGCTATAACCTATATATCATATAGCAGACCTTGACCGCTATTCGATTTTGGACCGCTGTAACTGCATAGGTCTTAGCATTGTAATTCTATAAGCACCTAAATAAAAGAGTACTAGTTGCAGCTCGTGGACCTAGGTCACACCAACCGGACCACGATAAACCCGGCCTCTCTTCTTTTCAGTTTCTTTGACCGTGCTCGTGCTCGTGTTCGATTCCTAACAGTCTAACACAACCTAACCTTCACAATTTTGTGAATAATAAGTGACTATAAACAACTTCAACTGTCAGAGTCCATTAACATATACAGTTATATACCTTATCATCATTCATAATGTTATTAAACTTCTGCTATTCACATACTAATTCATAATTTAGCAACTTAAACATTCCAACAGTTCATTACAGTGTTAATCCGCACGGATAATCCAATTAAACTCGAGATCACAATCATCATAATTAGGTCAAAACAGATCGATCAACAATAACTCACCTTAAACGCGTTTCGGACGAGAAAGGATTCATGATTGGGTGCGTTTGGAGACGACGTGAGAGCTCAACCAGATCCAGAACGAGTGTAACTGTATAGAAGATGAGAATCTAATCGAGATCTGTGGAGATCAACTGCAATAATCTGTGTGTGGTATGTTAAGATCTGATAACCAGTTGATCTCCTTGTGCTGATGTAAAGATGAATATGAGATTTAACAATGGCGAATCTAGAATTCTAGATGTAGTGTAATTTGTTCATTTTTGACGGAGGAGAAGAAGTGGGAGTGTTTGTTTGTGTGTTGTTTGAACATTTTTATAAAACGGGGTACTTGACTGCAGATATCAATGTTTTCAGAAACGAACCCTACCGGTTCAATAGTCTGACCGGACGTAAGAACCGGAAGGTGTCTAAAATATTATAAAAATTAATAGTGTTAAATCTGAAAAAATATATAAAAAACCGGTCCAACCCTTCCAAAAACCGGTCCGACTGGCCAGTTTCCCGGTCCAACCGCCGGTTCAACTCCGGTTCAATGCATTTCCGGCCCGATACCATGACCCGGACCGGCTCAACCTCCGTTCCTGGTCCGACCGGCCGGTCCGATCCGGGTCTGAAAACACTGACTGTTATCCTTTATTTTACGTTGTGTTTTAGAGTTTCATTTAGCAAAGGAAAATAAAAGATTTAGAGGGATGTAAAAAAAAACGTGTTCCAAGAGTTTCTTTAAGTTCAAGGAAAAACTTATGTTTATTTCCTTTATTTTAAATTTGTTTACTTCCGATATACAATTATAGCTAAACATTCCACAAGGGGAAGTTAGGATTTTTGATGATAAATTTTGTCTTAAACTATTCTAACTGACAGATACGTTTGGCTTATGTCACACCCCGATTTCCACGTGTCGCCGGTGGGGGAGTATCGTGACGTGGTTGGCAACACAATCGTCAAACAACACAATATTTAATATGCACAGCGGAAGCAATTTAAAAGATATAATTCAACCGAATATAATATTGTAATATCAAATATCACAACTGTCGATTGTTTATCCACAGACGGATCGAAAATAAAATGGAAACAATAGTTCAACAGACTTTTAGGCATCTTAAGCTTGCGAGACTTCTATTGATGCTAAGGAGAAATATCCAGCCAATTTCGTATAGTACCTGCATTTAGCCTTTTTGGAAAATACGTCAGTTTACACTGGTAAATACAATTAACTGACTCATTTGAAAATGGTTTAAGAAAATTGATTTGGATGCACGTGGCACAAAATATCTTTTATAATTTGACTAAAATGCACAGAGGCAAAATTAACATTTTATAACTTGGGAGAATTATTTAAATATTATAATCTTGTGAACGAATTACATGTTCCTTGTGCGTTCAGTAGCCCGGATCTTGTCCGGGTTAAAGATCAATAGACACACCACAATATTCTTTTGTGCACTGACGGGTGTACGCCTACACCCCGCGCTTAAGTCGTGGCCATTTCGTAAAATGATGCCAAGGATATCCAGGACATGGTCATTAACCCCCCAAAGGCTTTAAGTAACAAGACTGTTTAAACGAGCCGATCAAATTATTCAATTAACCACCCAACGATGGAAGATTTGATGCCCGATCAAGCGGTATGCTATATACCGTAACCCAAGCCCGTATAGGGAAAATAAGTTAAAAGTATTTACCTGAGCAAAGTATAAATCACAATAAGCAAATTGCAAGTAGCTTTTACTGGTCCTCTTAATCTGGAACGAAGGTTTATAATAACCTATTAGAATCCCAACGGGTCTTTAGTTAAGCTTAAGCTTAGACCGGTTAGTTTCAAAGACACGGTTCGTACGCACGATTAAGCGAAGACCGGATAGAATGTGATTTAGACCCGACAAGTTCAGAGACTTGTTTAATATGGGTATTTCATACACATTCTGGATTTTGAGATAAAACCGTTTAGGCTAGTTTATGTAAACTAGTTACATAAACCGAACCGAACGCGTAATAAGCGTAACGGGTATACATATGAGCCATTTACATGTTTCCTAAGTTAATATGCTTCATATATGTTGTGACATCAGTAAGATGTCTTTTATTATGCCCGAAATGAATTCAAACACAAACTATGCCCCGTAGGGGTAGTTTGGTCATTTTAAAGGTTGTAAAAGAGTTTAAGTGTTTATCTGAGTTACAGGTCTGATGTAATCAGCAAACATACTCAATTTAGTGAGTTATAACAGTAGGGTAAAGTATATATGTGAAATTTATCAATTATAACCAAACTATGCACCGTAGGGGCATTTTGGTAATTTCACATAAGCCGAAAAGCTCAAAACTGAAGTCTGAGTTTATCAACCTTTGCTTACTGTTAAAATATTATAATTTGCCTCAAATATCAGTAGGTATCAACCCTTGTATGTTTAAAATAATTTTATTACATGCTATGCGTTAAAAACGCTTAAAAAGGCGATTAGAGGCCATTTCCGGGTTTGATACAAAAATCTGATATTTTTATATTTCCAGAAGGATTAAAATAATTTATTTATCGTATGTGATCAGTAGCAAAAGGTTTGGAGTCATTTAGATATGTAAAACTCATTTTATGGCCCGTAAGGGCAAAACCGACAATTACCGGATTAAGTCTACGACTATTAGTTATGCTCAGCCTAAAATTAATTAAAAATCTTTAAAAATCCCAAAATAATATATTACATCAGTGGGTAAAAGATTTGGTATCAAAAAGTAGGCTTAACTAGGCTATACACTAATTACGCCATTTAATTAACATAAAGCTTCCAATTTGCACTAATGAGCATAACTCTTATTCTACACCTCAAACTGATGTCAAACTTTGCATACAAGTTTATATATCAGTAACTAAGGTTTCAACTCTTTTACATTTCCAAAAATCGCGTTTTAAGGCAATAAGGGCATAATGGTCAACATATGAGCAATTAACGGAATCATGCGTGTTAATCGGTTAACTAATGAACCATGGTGTATAATCACAGAGGGTTATACTAGCATGTAACCTGGTCCAAATGAAGCTCTTAGGTATTTCTAAAACATACCATAACGGGTCAGAATTGAAAGTCAAATTATAAGTCAAACTATGCGACTTTCGGTTCCGAACCGGGTCTAAACAGGAAATTGTCGGGTTGAACATGTTTAGACATGTCCTTACACTAATTACTAAGTTATATTAATGATCAAACGGGTTGTATGTGTTCTACATTGCTAATTATGCATAAATTGTAATTTACACATTCTGTTGACTTTTTAAATACAAGTTTGACCCGACATTTGACCTAGTTAGAGTGGGAATCAGGGGGAACCCTTTTGAGGGTTTATTACCCACATAATTACCAACTTATAACTACTTTTAATTCGAGATTTGACTGAGCCATTATTAATTAATCTCGAAGTCAAACCGTAATTACGACGGTTTGACTTTTAGCTAAATAACTAAGCTAAACTCAATAAAAGAAAGGATTAGTAACTTACTGAAGTCCTAAGCTTGATTAGTGATCACTTGGAAGCAGACTTGAGCTCCAGGAATGATTAGAAAGCTTGAAGGAAGGTGTGAAGAGTGTTTGCAAGTTCAAGGCCCTTTTATAGTGAATTCCTCACCATAGATTGTTGACACTTGGGTCTACAACTCTCCACAACTGATTAACAGGTGTTCCTAGTGCTTAGGGGTCGTCCAAGATGAGGCAAATCGGTTAAAAGTCGAACAAAAGGGCCATGGCAGACAAAGAAGCAAGAAAGTCGGACCAGATAGGCCCTCGCGTGGCGCGACGACCCCCCCCTGGGGCTTCGCGTCGCGCGACCCCCTTCTGCACAAAATCAAAATTTTTAGATTTTTGCGATTTGATCCTTGGCTCTTCAAACTTCGACTAGGCACTTGTTTCTTGCATTATGAACCCTCATAATTGATCTATAAGGGCTTTAAAACATATACCCACTTTGTTAAGTCCCCGGTTAACTTTATTGTTACCCGAAAAGTCCTAACTTTCAACGTTTACGCTTTAACCCTTCGCACACGAATTTGATCATAACTTTCTCATACGATAACGAATCTTTACGAAATTTATATCGTGCATTCTAGTGAGCATAATTAACAGTTACAAAGCTTCGGGTTTGTCAAAAGGTCACTCAGAGGTATAGCTTAAACATGTTGACACATTTAACCCCTGTAGTTTGTAATCTCTCACTTTTAGCTTCGCATGATCCATGATTTATTCGTTTGGTGTTATAAACATCGTGTAGGGTTAATGTACAATATATTTATTCACTGTTGACATTTAGAACTCGTATTTTCATATACTTTTCAAGTTTGTCAACTTTAGTCCCTTCAGAACATTCTTTCACACGTTCAAACATATGACACGTGTCAACGCATTATAGGACGTGAATTTTCGAGGTGTTACATCCTCACCCCCTTAAAATAAATCTCGACCCGAGATTTACTGAAATAAATAAGGGTACTTTTCTTTCATCGTGGATTCAACCTCCCACGTATATTCGGGACCTCTACGGGTATCCCATTTGACCTTTACAATAGGTACATGCTTCCTTCGAAGCTTCTTAACCTGTCGATCTTCAATCGACAATGGTTTTTCCACAAATCTTAAGCTCTCATCTATATGCACATCTGTATGTGGTATGACCAGTGATTCATCAGCGAAACACTTCTTCAGATTGCAGATGTGGAACACATTGTGAATTCCACTGAGCTCTTCCGGTAAGTTTAACTTATAGGCAACTGACCCGACACGTTCAATAACCTCGAAAGGTCCTATGTATCTCGGGCTTAGCTTGCCTTTCTTACCAAACCGTATCACCCTCTTCCAGGGTGATACTTTAAGCAACACTTTGTCACCTACTTCGAAGTGAAAAGCTTTACGCTTTGGATCTGCGTAACTTTTCTGCCTATCTCGGGCAGCTTTGAGACGGTCACGAATCTGGACAATCTTGTCCGTCGTTTCAAAGACTATCTCCGATCCTGATAATTGGACATCTCCAACTTCCGCCCAACAAACGGGCGTTCTTACACTTTCTACCGTATAATGCCTCGAAAGGCGCAGCCTTAATGCTGGTATGGTAGCTATTGTTGTAGGAGAATTCGATTATCGGTAGGTTCTTATCCCATCTACCACCCAAATCGATCGCATATGCACGTAGCATGTCTTCCAAAGTTTGAATGGTACACGCTCACTCTGTCCGTCAGTCTGAGGGTGGTAAGCCGTACTAAAATTCAAATGCGTGCCCAAAGATTGTTGGAAACTCTTCCAAAAATGTAACGTGTATCTAGTATCTCTGTCAGAGATAATAGACACAGGTATGCCATGTAAGGCTACAATCTTATCCACGTACAACTAGGCTAACATGTCGGAGCTATAAGTCTCCTTAATGGGTAGGAAATGTGCTGGCTTAGTCAGTCTATCAACTATAACCCATATTGTATCATTTCCTTTCCTTGTCTTGGGTAACTTGGTGATAAAATCCATAGTTACCATTGCCCACTTCCACGTAGGAAGTTCAGGCTGTTGTAGCAAACCTGACGGTTTCTGATGCTTGGCTTTGACTTGCGCACATGTCAAGCATTTAGCTACATAGGTGGCCACAGACTTCTTCAAGCCTATCCACCAATAGTTTGCCCTTAGATCCTGGGTAGCTGATGGCAAATTCTTAATCGTTGTCTAATTAGGGTTGCGGCAATTAATACATAAGCAATATGAACCGTCTTTCTTATTTAACAATATAAAACCCTCAGAAGATTGAGTCAGGCTATATGAGCCTATGTCTTAAAACCTACTTAATCAAGGTTTCGATTTTTCCATAATCAATATGGAGTTTTCACAATGCTCCAGCCCACAGCGGGATGTTAATCTTAGTTCTACCTGCCTTCCAGGAGGTAAGCAGGGAAAACTTATGAGAAGATAATCAAGGTACAAGGAGGCTACAGAGATTTTCCATATCCCAGGCTCCAGTTCATCCATCATTGCTTGTGTCAAATAAGTGACACATTTATTTTATAAGTCCACGAATTACTTAATCGGGAACATTTACTTGGACAATTTCATTCTGGATATCTTCTTTGAATACTACTAGTCGTCTTTAGTACAATATGACCATTGGGATATCTTAGGGGTTCCATGTATTAAACCTCCATACTAATCAGGCATGGAAGTAATCTATGGGACACACTGGGATACGCCAATCCTCATATGGCACTTTTATCGAACATAGTTTGGCATTCGCAGGCGATAAAAAAAACAATGAGAAAAATAATTAAAATAACATATGTTGTCGTACTCTATGCGAAGAAAGAGTACTCTTAGATTTTTCTGAAGGATTCCTTGCCGATACTAGAAGAATCGGTTACTATGGTTTCCTTGGTAAGTTATACCTTGTGAATAATATAAAAGTTTGCTAAGCTTATGGTTTATGAAGATTTATTATTGCCTGTATTAAAAACAGGACACTTAGCAGAAATTATCATTGGTAAATGATAAGGAATGTATTTGATGACATCGTGAACTGCCTCTTGGCATTCATCAGGTGAGTTCAGGCATTTCTTCCTTTAGCCTTTCCAGGCTTAGCTGTACCTTCTTTGGCAGCTTTATGGTATCTAGTTCTGATGCGGCCTTTGTCACACCCCCAAAATCCACCTGCGGAATACCACCGCTAGGAGGCGTGACTGACCAGGATCCAGCCACCAATCATATTGAACAAGCATGCAAGTGATTATAAAATCTAACCAATACAATTGGGGTCCAAACAAAAACATAGTTTAAGTTGCAAGCGGAAGCATAACGTTTAAAGACCCAAAACATAAGTTTAATTGTTTCAAAGTTTAACATGGCACACAGCTGTCCATGTCCCACAACGACTCTCTTCCATGCAAGCTCCAGCTAAGTACCTATCGACCTGCAAAGCATGTAGTAACGAGTCAACAATAATGTTGAGCGAGTTCACAGTTGGGTGTTCGTTTTAGGTTGTTTCGAAAACAGTTTCCTTTATCTGGCATCCTGCCGTGGGGGTTACCCCATGTTCGAAAACGTGATTTGTTTAACCCAGTTGCTCTGGCTATCCAGCCGTGGGGGCTACCCCGTGTTTAATTATCTGGCTCTACGGCCGTGGGGGCTACCCCATGTTCGTTACTAGACTCGTTACCATATCGACTGCTGACTGTAGTCATGTTTATGTGCCCTGAACTGTCAATGTCTATCATCATTGACGTGCCCAGATCCATTAGTTCACGCCCGTCCTCTGCGGCACGGTGTGAGGTTTGTCAAACCTAAATAGCGCTATCTAACTAATGACCCGCTCGCCATTGGCCCGGCGATTAAGTCGATATAAAAAGGAGGGACTTCGTGATAGAGTTTTGGTCTAGTGAGAGTTATCTGTCCCAGAGGACGAGGAATTATATTCATGAACCAACACTGTCCTACCCAATAAAGGACGAGGAATCCATGTTCCTTAACCCCATTCCCAACCCCTGGGAATCCCATGCTTTGTAGAGGGTGTGAACTCACCTTGGTTTGCTCGGCAGATAAACGAAGGGTCAAATCAAGCTAATTATGGTCAACCACGTCCTAGTATGGTTACCACACAAGTCAGATACAAACCAAGTAATGCACGTACATTTTCTACACGTATACGAGCACGTTGCAAACAAGTGTTATTCATGGCGGTCCAATCCACAGTGTACAACATACACATTCAAAAGTAACACATAAAGTCCATGCATTCGGCCCAAATACTTAGGCCCGTAACCATGCAAGCCCATACAGAATGTACATAATCAGGTGGTCTCGAGTCGAGACGGTGTTGTCTCGGTTTATAGCCTTCATCACTCGAGACCTGGTGGTCTCGAGTCAGGTCTCGAGTCGCAACAAGACCAGCAACCTGGTTTCGAGTCATGTTGTTTGTGTGCTGGTAATGCGTGGTCTCGAGTCGAGACTAGGGGCTCTCGACTCGCAACCTGTGTCGCAACCGTGGTCTCGAGCTGTCATGGGTTGGTCTCGAGTCGCAATCACTGCGGTCTCGAGTTGTGGCTTAATGGTCTCGAGTCGAGACCGGGGGTCTCGACTGGCACACCTGCTAATTGCCAGCGCATGTACTAACCAATAGAATTTCGATTTCATGTAACTGTGTACTATCCAACCAAAACACACAAACATGTTTTCTTGTCTAATACCTTAATCAAATGAATCAAACAAAGCATATTTCAAATATTTGCATGATCTTCAAGTAGTTCATCTTTTAAGTTTTCACATTAAATCAAACATGCTCATCCTTCATAACTATGCATTCTATGGACCCGAATCACAACACCTATTCTAGATATCAAAATCATCTTGCAAATCGTTATCAACTAAACCTTTGTTCTATAACCTCTAGCATAAAATCGGATGATCATAAATAATCCTAAACTATCATTCTTGTCATTCAAAACATCTTATCCAAATGTTGTTCTACACAAAAGTCATGTTCACATAGGATATTGGAACCAAGCATGTATCATCTAACAACCAAGAACCCATTAAATCAACAAACACCTTTGTCATATTCAAACAATAGCCACGATGCATATTATCACATAATCAACACTTTAATCATGCATATACGTATGTTTGCAAAGAAATCACTAACCGGTTCAAGTATGGGTTCAAAGGTGTGAAGTAGTAATGAATGAGGCTTCCAAATGGGTGTGTACGAGCTGATCCGAGAGCTCCTTGTGGTCGCCGGTTTGATCCGAGAGAAAAGGAGAGGAGAGGTGATGCTTGATCTCTAGGGTTTAAGGTTTTCTAGAGAGAGAGTGTGTAGGGGAGAGTGTGTGTGAGAGTGGGTGTAGGTTTTGGGTTTTATACAAGGTGGTGCACTCTAAGTGGATTCCGGATGGATTAAAGGGAGTGCATGGCCCAACCGGCCCAACTGTTTTACTGTTCACTCGAGACCAAACGGTCTCGAGTCGGGTCCTTGTGTCTCGGGTCACATAAATACACGCATACATATAAGCACAGTACGTATTCACCTCACATTTACTTATCATTAATTAACTATCATGTTAACTAGTTACATAACGTTCAAACGTGTAACATCGAGATACAATGAAGGGTTCTAATTTACGAGTTGTCACAGCCTTGCTCACCACAGCCGTAATAGACTGCATTCTTTATGTCCCTGACGGGTGGTCCGTAGGACAACCCTTAAGTGGTTTAAAAAGATTAAAATTCCATGCTTTACTTGGTTATTTGCTTGAACTTAGTTAACTACGAGAAATTGTGGCTGTGCAGGTTAAATTGTTTAATTAGTGGAAGTTAACAAGCTTAGATACGAAGTGCAATGTCTGATGTGTGGTACCGGGACTTGGACGCATATATGGAACTGGTCGATGATTTTTTTTTATGATTTTAAATAATCAATATCAAACACAACATCATGACATGGGAAGAGAGCACAAGTGAAAGATTGATTGTTTATATAATCATCAACATCAAGAAATAGACATCTATGCATCACGTGAATTGGGCACAAGAAGTCAAGATGAGATCATCCATCATCATCACTTTGGCTGAAAATACATACACATCTTTTGGTAACAAAAGGACATGTGGGCTTGGCACATTGGACTCTCTTGGGCGGTTGACTTGTGGAGTTGTTTGGATTGGGCCGCTAACATGAACATCATTCTTGATTAATTGGCCGCACATGGGAGACAAACATCAGTGGGCGGCACATGTGGGTTAGGGGTGATTGGGCCGAAACTTATTAGAAGAGGCGGCACATAAGTCACGTGCACATGAGGGTTTCAACAACAAAATCAATATCAAATCATCGATATCATCATTGTTTTGGCAGCCATATTGGGTTTTTGTGGGTCCACGATTTGGAAGCCATATTCATTCACGTGGATTCTAGTTGGGGATTACTATTTTTTATAGTATCAACATTACTCATCATCATATATCATCACGTGAAGAGGCAGACAATTGTTTGGAGGATTTATTTTTATGATTTTAAAAAGATAATTCTCATTTACAACCTTATTGGGCCGATAACAATCAGTTCATTATTGATTTTGAACATCACGTGGACTACGTGTGACATTAAGGAGAAGCAGAAGAAACACATGGGGCGGCACATTGGGTTTCGAGAGGCATATGAAGGCGGTCAACAAGCACGCAGACCAAGAGGTGCACAAGTCTCCACCGTAAATCAGTCTATTCGTACCGTAACAATTTGAACATCACCGTAAATTACGGTGATACCGTAATTTACGGTGGAGGTGACGCAGAAAACGTAACTGCCTTCTTAAATTGGTTTTATGGATGTCTTTTGGGGGAAGCTGATCATTGGACGGTTTTGAAAGGGTGGAGGGGCGATTTTTGGCTCTTCTCTTGTGTTCTTGAGTGGTCAAAACATGAATACTTTGTTTTTTATTCCAATAAAAAAAGGTTCGATTGTGATGATGGTTCATAACACTATGAGCGGCTAGGTTTGCTTGGTGATCGTCTCGGATGTAAGGTTTTATTTGTGACAATTATGCTTGTTCTTTAATTTCTGGAATATTAGACTGTGCATGTGTTGTTAGTTTATTATGGTGTTTGATTGGTTGTTTGTAAATTGTTGATGTATGTTTGATCATAGTTCTAAACCATACGTTCTTGGTGCCGTTGGCAATCGAGATATCATGGGAGGGATTAGGGTTGGATATGTGTTGATTGGTCATCGGGTAACAACCTCGCGTTCTAGGAATCCGAGTACTTAGTTCCCTTTCATCACAAACAATTGATCTTACATGAGCCATGTCTATGTGGTTCTTTCCAGTTGAACATGAACGTTAGTTGTCACTTAAAACTTGAAACTCGGGATGATCACTATCCTCTTATCTGTTACAAAACTTGACTTTGATTTGTATTCTAATTTAGTAATTCTAGATAATTAAAACCAAACAACCAAATCCGTGAATTTACTTTTCTTGCAATTAGTTTAATTTTAGGTAACTTAGATAAATCTTCAAATAACACACATTCCACAAACTCCCTGTGTTCGATACCCACTTACCGCTATCTATATAGTTGTTATTGGGATTAAATTTGCGTGACCCACGACAATCACGTCAGTCCCTACGCTCATGGGAATGATGACCAGTTTCCTTAGCAGATGCCACACTGCCTTGGTCTTTGTTCTAATCGACATTGTCCCTAGTGTCTTTTATAGCAATTCTTACATACAGGCTCTTACTGAACTTTCGTTTCTTTTTATTAAGCCTGTACTTGCTCTCTTTCTTATATTTCTGGGAGTTATTTTCCTCCTTTGGTTCATCCTTCATATACGAAGTGTGAACAAAACTCTTCTCATGAGCAATTAAACGGGGCTTTGAATGAAAATTAGAGCGAGAAGCATTCGGCTCTTTGGATTGTTTCATGACCTTTTCTATGGTCCTTCCAACTGCTGCGTCAACCACAGCCTGGAGATTAACTCCATTAATATTGAGGTTTACGTTTGTAGTTTTATTAACTTTCGTCGCATTAATAGCATTGCGACTGTCGTCTACCTCATCCGAGTTTTCCATACTTGAAACTTGGTACCAATCACCAAGATTTAACATTTATTAGTCATCATCCTGATGACCTGACTTAGATTAGCCACGGCATTCATAAACCGTATGGGCTATTATGTTCTGAACATTCTTAATGAATGCTATTTGAATGTATATCTATTACATTTAGCTTAGGTCACAAAAGGACTATCAATGGCATTTAAGGTTTGGAGCGAGTCCAATACCTGCTTGACAGGGGACCATAATGTCACAACTGTCTTTGTCACAAGGACGCTTATAAATAGCTCAAAGGCTAGCCTTACAAGACTTTTATTATATATATACATATATGGCATAGAAGCCTGTCTCGATGGACGTAGAAAGATTTGGCATAAAGCCCAGTCATGAAGGACATAAATGATTATACGGCACGAAGGCCTTGTCGCAAAGGTCATTTAGATATGGCACAAACGGCCTTGTCATAAGGACATTTATCAAATCTGGCACAAAGGCATGTCACCATGAATGTTAACATTTAACATGTTAGCTTGTCACGAATGACAAATTATAGCACATAAGCTTGTCATGAATGACTTTAAAACATAACTCGATGGTCTATCACCAAGGACCTTAATTTATTAACCGCAATCTTATTAGATTAGGGCTTCAAGGTTTGAACGTGGTTCTTCACCTTTGGACAGGGAGTCATAGACTACAACTGTCATCGTCTTGAAAGACGATTCATTTGGCAGAAAAGTAAGCCAATCAACATCACTAATGGAGGTTTATATATAACCATCGTATCTAATGATATTAGTCATGATCATATTGACTATTAGGTTTGGGTATAGTCACACCATTTTGAACAGGGGATCATAAAGATCACTACTATCCTTGTCTTACCGACACTAGAATAAAGTATAGCCCGTAGGCATTTCATCACGACGAATGTTAATATTATGATCATCATACTGATGATACTAGTCAGGATCGCAATGATAGTATAGACTATGGGATTTGAGTATAGCTCACCCCCTTGGGCAAAGAATCACAAAAGATTACAATTGCCTTGTCTCAATTGGACAATATAATATAGCCCTTAGGCAAAACATCATTACGGATGTTAAAATTTTTAATCATCGTATTGATGATTTTTGTCATGATGGCATTGATCATATAGACTATTAGGCTTGAGCATAGCTCACTACCTTGGACAGGGAATCGTAAAGATCACAATGTTTTTGTCACACATGGACGATATAATATGGCCCATAGGCGAAACATCACTAATGGATGTTTATAATAGGTTCATCCTATTAGATGATATAAGTCATGATTGCACTAATCATATTGACTATTTGGCTTGAGCATAGCTCACCACCTCAGACAAGGAATCATAAAGATAACAATGTCAATGTCTCAAATGGACAATCTATTATAGCCTGTAGGCATAACATCACTAAAGGATGTTAGATAATATAATCATCGTATTAGATGATATTAGTCATGATCGCATTGATCATATAGACTATTATGTTTGGACATAGTCCAACATTTTAGACAGGAGGTCAAAGACCACCACTGTCGTTGTCTTATCGGACAACAAGTTTAGCCCGTAGGCACTTCATCACTAACGGATGTTTATAATATGATCATCTTATAGGATGATATAAGCCATGATTCCTAAATCACTAGGCTAGATAAGGGAATTGGAAGAATCCAATATAAGGATGACTGTTGTGATTTTCTCGAATCACATTTGTCAAGAGTGCTAACACGTTCTTAGGTGTTAACAAGGATCTGAATCCCTTGAGTAGGTTTCACCATCTTGGCCGCGTAGGCTAGGTTTCACCTTTAAGATTCTTTTTAAAATGCATACTGACAGGGAAGGAAGGATATTTATTTTATTCAGGATTTTTATCATAAATCCTAATTCATAAGTTAATAATAGCACAAATGGCCTAGTCGCGTAGACAAGTTAAATTTATAAGCCATGATTTCAGAGAATCGCGGCATTAAGGTTTGAATCAAAGTTCATTACCTTTTCCTGATAGGGAGCTGTAGGCTACCACTGTCTTTAGTCTCAGAGGACATTAACTATAGCCCGTAGGCACTTCCGTTATAAGGGATGTTTATTACGGAATTGCCCCTTAGGGAAATTCATTAACCATGGTAAACAGAGACCATATTTGGTTAATTTATTAATCATATTTATTTAGGATTTCTATTATAATTTATCCTAATTATAAAACATTAACAGTTTTATTAGTGGCACCCAATGGCCTGGTCACATGGACATTTATAAATTATAAGCTTATGATTTCAGAGAATCAAAGCATGAAAGTATATTGGCACAATAGGCCTAGTCACAAGGACAATTATAAATTATATGCTAGGATTTCAGAGAATCAAAGCGTGAAGGTATATCAGCACAACATGCCTAGTCACAAGGACATTTATAAATTTTAAGCTATGATTTCAGAGAATCAAAGCATGAAAGTATATTGGCACAATAGGCCTAGTCACAAGGACAATTATAAATTATATGCTAGGATTTCAGAGAATCAAAGCATTTGAGGTTTGAACCTAGTTCATTACCTTTATCTGACAGGGAGTCATTGCTACCACTGTCTTTTGGCTCATATGGAAATGAGCAGGGCCCGTAGGCATTATGTTACCACGTATGGTTAAAATATGATCATCTTAATTAATGATGTAAACCCAGGATTCAGAGATCATTAAACTGGGTTAGGAATCTTTTGAAGAATCCTATATAAAAATGACGTGTGTGATTTTTAATGAATCACGTCTGCCAGGAGCGTTAACACGTTTACAGATGTTAACAGGGATTCGAATCTTTTAAACAGGTCTTACCATCTTGGCCAGGTCTTTATAATGACACTCAGGCTAGGTTTCACTCTTAAGATTCTTTATAATAATTAACGCAGAGCAATTTCTAAATTGAAATGTTAATAAGGATCTGAATCTAAATTGAGGAACTACCATCTTGGCCGGTCTTAATATGACCCGAAGCTAGGTCTTGTCCTTTTAGATTTTGCCATTTTATTATAATGGTAGATCTTGCAAAAAGGAAATGTTATTTTCCATTTATTTAATATTTCTTGTTTAGAATGAAAGTTTAAACTTAATCATTCCACTATATAAAAATAAAAGTATAAAGTTGCCCTAAGCGGGACTTGAAAGGAATAATGTTGTCCTCGAAGGGACTGAAAAGATAAATATGTCCTTATAAGGACTATTGAGGAAACGATTTTCAGCAAAGGAGTTTCTTCTTCATTCAATTGCTGAATGCTTTCTCCTTGGTTGCACGTCTCATCCTGGTCGCGGTACGAAGCTCAGCATTTCAAGGCTCCAGACGTGGAGAATTTTTATTACAGCTTCTTCGCTTGGCGACGTATCCAATAAAAATTGGAAGCAAAATTTTTCCAGATTAGGATTGAGAATAATCCTATGTTAAGTCTAGACTCAGAAGGTCAAAGAATGTGCTACTGTGTCATTGAGATTAAACACAAAAGGCTAGTGTTTAATTCACTCAATGTTGGCTCTGATACCAACCTGTCACACCCCGATTTCCACGTGTCGCCGGTGGGCCCGGTGGGGGAGTATCGTGACGTGGTTGGCAACATAATCGTCAAACAACACAATATTTAATATGCACAGCGGAAGCAATTTAAAAGACATAATTCAACCGAATATAATATTGTAATATCAAATATCACAACTGTCGATTGTTTATCCACAGACGGATCGAAAATAAAATGGAAACAATAGTTCAACAGACTTTTAGGCATCTTAAGCTTGCGAGACTTCTATTGATGCTAAGGAGAAATATCCAGCCAATTTCGTATAGTACCTGCATTTAGCCTTTTTGGAAAATACGTCAGTTTACACTGGTAAATACAATTAACTGACTCATTTGAAAATGGTTTAAGAAAATTGATTTGGATGCACGTGGCACAAAATATCTTTTATAATTTGATTAAAATG
The DNA here is from genome assembly GCA_030545235.1 of Helianthus tuberosus. Lineage (NCBI taxonomy): Eukaryota > Viridiplantae > Streptophyta > Magnoliopsida > Asterales > Asteraceae > Helianthus > Helianthus tuberosus. Next base: position 3,856,658 of record JARYGA010060438.1, read on the forward strand.
CACAGAGGCAAAATTAACCTTTTATAACTTGGGAGAATTATTTAAATATTATAATCTTGTGAACGAATTACATGTTCCTTGTGCGTTCAGTAGCCCGGATCTTGTCCGGGTTAAAGATCAATAGACACACCACAATATTCTTTTGTTCACTGACGGGTGTACGCCTACACCCCGCGCTTAAGTCGTGGCCATTTCGTAAAATGATGCCAAGGATATCGGGGACATGGTCATTAACCCCCCAAAGGCTTTAAGTAACAAGACTGTTTAAACGAGCCGATCAAATTATTCAATTAACCACCCAACGATGGAAGATTTGATGCCCGATCAAGCGGTATGCTATATACCGTAACCCAAGCCCGTATAGGGAAAATAAGTTAAAAGTATTTACCTGAGCAAAGTATAAATCACAATAAGCAAATTGCAAGTAGCTTTTACTGGTCCTCTTAATCTGGAACGAAGGTTTATAATAACCTATTAGAATCCCAACGGGTCTTTAGTTAAGCTTAAGCTTAGACCGGTTAGTTTCAAAGACACGGTTCGTACGCACGATTAAGCGAAGACCGGATAGAATGTGATTTAGACCCGACAAGTTCAGAGACTTGTTTAATATGGGTATTTCATACACATTCTGGATTTTGAGATAAAACCGTTAAGGTTTGACCCGTTTAGGCTAGTTTATGTAAACTAGTTACATAAACCGAACCGAACCGAACGCGTAATAAGCGTAACGGGTATACATATGAGCCATTTACAGGTTTCCTAAGTTAATATGCTTCATATATGTTGTGACATCAGTAAGATGTCTTTTATTATGCCCGAAATGAATTCAAACACAAACTATGCCCCGTAGGGGTAGTTTGGTCATTTTAAAGGTTGTAAAAGAGTTTAAGTGTTTATCTGAGTTACAGGTATGATGTAATCAGCAAACATACTCAATTTAGTGAGTTATAACAGTAGGGTAAAGTATATATGTGAAATTTATCAATTATAACCAAACTATGCACCGTAGGGGCATTTTGGTAATTTCACATAAGCCGAAAAGCTTAAAACTGAAGTCTGAGTTTATCAACCTTTGCTTACTGTTAAAATATTATAATTTGCCTCAAATATCAGTAGGTATCAACCCTTGTATGTTTAAAATAATTTTATTACATACTATGCGTTAAAAACGCTTAAAAAGGCGATTAGAGGCCATTTCCGAGTTTGATACAAAAATCTGATATTTTTATATTTCCAGAAGGCTTAAAATAATTTATTTATCATATGTGATCAGTAGCAAAAGGTTTGGAGTCATTTAGATATGTAAAACTCATTTTATGGCCCGTAAGGGCAAAACCGACAATTACCGGATTAAGTCTACGACTATTAGTTATGCTCGGCCTAAAATTAATTAAAAATCTTTAAAAATCCCAAAATAATATATTACATCAGTGGGTAAAATATTTGGTATCAAAAAGTAGGCTTAACTAGGCTATACACTAATTACGCCATTTAATTAACATAAAGCTTCCAATTTGCGCTAATGAGCATAACTCTTATTCTACACCTCAAACTGATGTCAAACTTTGCATACAAGTTTATATATCAGTAACTAAGGTTTCTACTCTTTTACATTTCCAAAAATCACATTTTAAGGCAATAAAGGCATAATGGTCAACATATGAGCAATTAACGGAATTTTCGAGGTGTTACAGCTTAATAGAATATTCCAACTGATAAATAGGTTGGATGATTATTGGATACGTTTTCAAGTTATGTTTCCAAGTTTGAAGTTTTCAAATTCTTGGGGTTTTGGTTTTATTCTATTATCGTTGTTAAAAAAACGGAAAAGCTAAACCAAATGAAAATTTTAATAATATATATTATATTATATTAGAAAGCTGACCGCGCATTGTTACGGGAAACACGTACATTGGTAATCGCGTAACATGTTATTCTTTTAAATAATAAAAATAAAGTTAAATCATACACAAGTTATAGAAAATAATATGTTTGTTTTATAACTAGTCATTTATCCGCTCAATGCGGCGGGAAACATATCACTTAGGTTGGTGAGTTTAGTGCTATGTACGGGGCGGTTCGGTTTTGAGCCATATCACTTAGGTTTGGTTAGTTTGTGGATTATTATAAAGTGTTTTCTTGTTATAATATTTTCTGATGTTAAACAGCCATTAAAATCGACGAAGTTGATTAATCTGATTTTATAAGCACGTTCTTTTGCAATCGACTTCAGAATTTTCTTTTGCAATCGATTTAATAATTTTGAAGTGAATCTTCTGCTATAGTAAAATGTAATAACCCAAGCCGATCCTGAATTAAACTCAATGCAGTTTCTCTTGTACACAGACCACTTTTGCAGGTGTAGGGAATGTTAGGGGTGGATTTCTAAATGACCAGTGATCCTTATTTACTGCTGGATTTAGTGATCCTCAATTCTGTCTGAAGTAGTGATCCTCAGAAGTGTTGCAGGATCAGGATCATGGATCACTATAAGGATCCCAGTACTAACGATTGTCTACTTTGAATTCGTAATTGTTTTGCAGGAATATCAACTTGGACTTAGTCTTGGCGACATTCCTGGAGAATATTCTCAGTCTATTCCGCACGTGCTTGGTCAGAAATGGACGTTGTTGTCACACCCTGGCTTTGCGGAAGCGTGGGTTTATTTGGCGTGACTTCTTAATACCATAGCTTAATCACAACAAAGCTATATGAAAATAACATCATGCAGATCATCCATTGATTTAAGTAAAATACCACAACATTGTCCTAATACGTTGACACATGCAACGGAAATTACAACTTAACAACATAAAAACTTTGTTCTTAAAACACAACCCCAAATATAACATAAACACTTGTTTAAGACTTGCGACTCGTCCAGGTAAAAGTCGCAATCCCTAAACGTGGATGATCCTGTAATTCTAACACAGCGGGAAAACGTAGCATACCGGGCCAGATCCTTAGTTCCCTGAAATACATGTAAGTTGGAAAAATCAACATAATGTTGAGCGAGTTCATGTGTAAGTGAGTATGTAAAACACTTGTAAGTATAAAAACCCTGGTATGTAGCAAATAAGGAAAAAAAGATCACCAATGGTTTGCAAGGCCATTGATATGTGTGAAGTGCAAGTAGGAAGACTCAAACCTAGCGGATTTGTGCGTCGGGTACATAGTCACCCCAAGGTCCGTTAACTGTTTGGCTTGGGGCTGGGCTCGCTACACCCAGATAGATCTACCGCATTGTGCCCCTCGGTCCTACCATGAGGATTAATGGTCTCAAGTACCACCTACCCACTCACATGATCTGTATGCAGTAACCCTCCTTACGCTAACCATACCATGTAAAAGTACTCGTAATTATAGTAACATGTATTTCACCCCCGCAGTTTAGAAAACTGAAAACAGTTAAGAGAAAAGGGGGACATGAACTCACAGTAATGCGTCCTCGAATAACAGCAAATCAAACTCGGTCTGCAGCGCGACAACCTACAACGTGCTAATATCTATTAGACGAACGGCCGTGCCTTAGCTTAGAGTTTTAATGTTCTTGGGGAAATAGTTAGACAACTATTTCGTGTTTATATTTCTTGATTAACGTATAAATAGATTCCTTCCCAAGGATGGGGTATTCGTACAAGTATTATGCATGTGGTGACTTTAAGTATTGACAAGATACATTTTCAAGTCTCATAACCAACACTTTAAAGATTTATGTCAAAACTCAAGGCGAGGTTTAATCCCGAGAAATAAAGTTAAACATATTAGTTAGAGAAATCATTTTTCTAAGTCTCGGTATTTTTAGAAAAATTCGCCAGAACTTCCCCTAAAACGGGAGTGTCCGTGCTAATACGCACATCTTTTTCCTTTTGAAATCACCCATGATCATCAACAATCAACCCTTACGTTTTTAACACGCGAAACGCTACCCTTGACGTTTCAGTTTCAATATGTGGAAACTGGACTGTTTTCGGACGGTTAAATAAAATACTTAACTCTTTCCAAAAAAATTCCCAAATTTTCGCGGAATGTCATAATCGACTCACAATTTATTGTGTAAAAATTTCGGGGTCTGGTTCATTATAAAAAATTTATAGAAAATCGTTTACCGAACTGTGATCAGATTTGTTACATTCTGATCACAGTTTACGGAATAATTCGTCAAAAATTCCTCGTAAGTCCGTTTATCGAATTTCCAGTTTGAGGGTCACAAATACATCCGTGACCATCTTTGATAAAAGTTTCAGGGGCTGGTTCGGTTCAGGTTTTAAGTTGTGACTGAAAACGTAAGACCCATTTTACTGCAGTAACAAACAGCCTTAGCTGCTGTCACGAAAACAAAATTTTAAAATAGTAACCGACATCAGAAAAATACGATTCCAACGCCATTTTCTTCGTTTTTCGAAATGACACGATTTAGGCTTTTGAAATTCCGTTTTTCGAGTTTTTAAAGTCCGTTTACAGCCTGTTGAAGGCGGCTGGAAAAGTACATCAGCAAGTTGTTTCGCGGTTTAAACATTACTAAATCGCATCAACGAGTGTCCGAACAATGGATTTAACAAGAAAACAACTTTTTAACATCAAGTATGATTTAACCAACCCTCAAACCGACAAGGTTCCGCTTCATGTTTCATACATAAGTAAACTTTTATGTAACCTTAATATTCTTTAATTATGGTTAACATCTTCTAGTCTTTTGTTCTATTAGTAATTTAAACAACACATCCAACTACAAATCGAAATTTTTGAACAAAATGAGACAAGTTACAATGAGACTTACCACTAGCCTCTAGCTAGGGATGAATTCTAGTGAAAGAATGTGATGAGAAAAGGTGTAGAACCAAGCAAGAACAAGTCCTTTGTAGCTCCACAACCACAAGCTTCAAGAGATCATCTTCTAGTCTTGAATATCACTTGAAAAATGGAAGAATGGAAGTTGAAGGTGATGAGGGGGTGGCGGTTATGGGGCTGCCGAAATAGAGGGAGAGAGAGTGGAATGGGAGTGTAATCTTGGTGAAGTGATAAGTTGTAAGACATGCCATACTTATACATGATTTAGTCACTTCTACAAGTAAGATATCCAATAAACAATCCATTTAAAATCTATCAAGATATTTGAGGTATGGATAGATGGATATGTGGGGTCCCATTTTGGGCATTAAAATCGTTGGGGGGGGGGGGTATGTTGTAAATATTGTGACTAAAGTGGCTAAGTGTAAGTTAGATGTAAGTAATGTGATATAAGTTAGTTGGTTTATTTTTGGCGGGTGTTATGGCATACGGGGATCATGACTAGCCATAAATAATAAGATAAAGTATTTGACAAAAATTTAGTGCCCCGGGTAATGTCCGGTTATACGATTAAATACCGTTCCGTTAAAATGTTTAATTATGTCGAAAAAGTCCTTTATGTATATATTTTGTAACATAAATTATTCCCGGTACTTAGGAAAATATACGGGACCGTTCTGAAATGTTATTGCGCTTTATTAGTAATTTAAAATGCTGAGTTTTATATTAAAGCGCATAATTTTGTACTTAAAGTACGTTTTAGGCACATCCGGTCACTATAAACTTTACCTAGTGACGCAGTTCTACAATCCTCACATCCCTACACTCACTACTAGTGTAGTAATCTATTCCCGGCTCGTACTGGCCTTAGAGGCAGTGTCTGCCTGATGCTGGTTATGTCAGCATGTTGAATGGGTAACCCGTATAGTGTGCTCACTGAGCTTTTGTGCATCAAGGTTGTCACTGATGTTTATGTGTAAATGATAGAGTGACAGTATAAATGTGATGCATGAGTATGGATGTAACAGAAATCAGTAAGCAGTTTAAACACAGATGTAAGCAAGCACAGTAATTAAGCAGTAATTAAATATTAATTAATTCGTAGGGATACCTGGTTTGGTGAGGGTTGTCACATTCTCCCCCCGTTAAAGAAATTTCGTCCCGAAATTTAAGTTCTGCTACGAGATGCAGGGTTCTTAGGAAATAAATGGGGGTATTTCTCTTTCATTCGATCCTCACGTTCCCACGTGAATTCAGGTCCATGCCTAGCATTCCAACGAACTTTGACGAGTTTGGCGCTGCTCCTGCGAGTTTTATTAACTTTCCAATCCGTGACCTCAACAGGTTCTTCAGTAAAGTGGAGCGTGTTGTCGATATGAACTTCGTCAGCAGGAATGATCACTGTATCTTGTGTTGGACTTTTTCTCAAATTGGATACATGGAAGGTATCGTGAACACCATGGAGTTCAGCAGGTAGGTCCAACTTGTAGGCTACAAGCCCAATCCTTTGCAGAATTCTGAAAGGGCCAATGTAACGCGGATTCAACTTCCCACGCTTCCCGAAGCGTGCCACCCCCTTCCAGGGTGAAACTTTCAATAAAACCATATCTCCAACTTGGAATTCCAAATGTTTCCGGTTTGGATCCGCATAGGCTTTCTGTCTTTCGCGAGCCGCTTCGATGCGTTTTCGAATCTGCGCAATCTTGTCTGTCGTCTCTTGGACGATTTCGGGACCAACAAGCTGTCTATCACCTGCGTCAGCCCAACATAGTGGTGATCGACACTTGCGTCCGTAAAGAGCTTCAAATAGCGCGGCTCCAATACTGGTGTGGTAGCTGTTGTTGTATGAGAATTCGGCCAATGGTAAATGCTTATCCCAGCTACCACCAAGATCCATTACACATACTCTCAGCATATCCTCCAATGTCTGAATAGTTCTTTCACGTTGGCCATCAGTTTGCGGATGGAATGCAGTGCTCAAATTCAATTGTGAGCCAAAAGCTTCTTGGAAGGATTGCCAAATCCTTGATACAAATCTCCCATCTCTATCAGAGATGATTGAGAGAGGCACTCCATGACGTGCAACGATTTCTCGCATGTATATTTCCACAAGTTTACTAGTATTGTCCTTCTCTTTGATTGGCAAGAAATGTGCGGACTTTGTTAGGCGGTCAACTATAACCCAAATAGTATCATGACCCCTGGGCGTCCTTGGCAACTTTGTTATAAAATCCATTGAAATCTGTTCCCATTTCCACTTGGGAATTTCAGGTTATTGCAGAAGTCCCGAAGGCTTCTGGTATTCCGCTTTCACCTTGGCACACGTCAAACATTTGCTAACATAAACAGCAACGTTGCCCTTCATCCTGGGCCACCAATAATAATCCTTAAGATCCTGGTACATCTTATCCGCACCGGGATGAATAGAGTACCGTGATTTGTGTGCCTCATCAAAAATAGCTTTCCTCAAACCACCAAACAGAGGAACCCAAATCCTTTTCATTAAACATAACGTTCCTTCCCTGTTTGGTACCAATTGCTTCTCCATTCCACGGAGATATTCTTCTTCAAGGTTTCTTTCCTTAAGAGCTTCTTTCTGCGTAGCACGAATGCGCAGGGAAAGATCTGTCTGGACAATCATTTCTAAAGCCCTAACCCTTATGGGCTTGATCCTTTCTTTTCGGCTTAGGGCATCGGCGACCACATTCGCCTTCCCTGGATGGTACTTTATCTCGCAGTCGTAATCGTTCAACAATTCGACCCAACGTCTTTGTCTCATGTTCAGCTCTTTCTGGTTGAATATGTGCTGTAAACTCTTGTGATCTGTGAAGATTGTGCACTTCGTACCATATAGGTAGTGTCTCCAGATCTTTAGTGCAAATATCACTGCGCCTAGTTCCAAATCGTGTGTGGTATAGTTCTTTTCATGTACTTTCAACTGGCGTGACGCGTAAGCTATAACTTTCTGGCGTTGCATCAACACGCAACCCAATCCTTGACGTGAGGCGTCACAGTATACCACGAAATCATCTGTACCTTCCGGTAGTGCTAAGATCGGCGCATTGCAGAGCTTATCCTTCAACAACTGAAATGCTTCTTCCTGTTTGATTCCCCAATCAAACTTCTTATCCTTCTGTGTGAGGAGTGTCAGTGATTGAGCGATTTTTGAAAAATCCTCAATGAACCTTCGATAGTAACCAGCCAAGCCTAAGAATTGTTGAATCTCGGTTGGCGTCCTTGGAGTTTCCCAATTTTTGATTGCTTCAATCTTGGTGGGATCGACATGGATTCCATTTCCATTAACCACGTGTCCAAGGAATTGGACTTCACGTAGCCAAAACTCGCACTTAGAGAATTTGGCATACAACTGTTCCTTTTTCAACAACTCCAGAACAGCTCTTAAGTGTTGTTCATGGTCGGCCTTTGTCTTCGAGTAAATCAAAATATCGTCGATGAATACAATCACGAACTTATCGAGATACGGCTTGCAGACTCGGTTCATTAGGTCCATAAAAACAGCAGGCGCGTTTGTTAACCCAAACGGCATGACCAGGAACTCGTAGTGTCCATAACGAGTTCTGAAGGCTGTCTTCGGGATGCTCTCTTCTTGTATTCTTAGCTGATGGTACCCAGATCGAAGATCGATCTTAGAGTAAAAACTTGAGCCTTGGAGTTAATCGAATAAATCATCGATTCTTGGCAGAGGGTATCTAGTCTTGAGCGTCAGCTTATTCAACTCCCGGTAGTCAATACACATACGAAAACTACCGTCTTTCTTTTTAACAAATAAAACTGGAGCTCCCCAAGGTGAGAAGCTTGGTCGGATGAATCCTTTGTCAAGTAACTCCTGGAGTTGTGTCGACAACTCCTGCATCTCTGACGGTGCAAGTCTATAAGGTGCCCTAGCTACAGGCGCGGCGCCTGGAACTAAGTCAATGTGAAATTCCACTTGCCTTTGGGGTGGCAATCCTGGCAAGTCCTCTGGAAAGACTTCAGGATATTCCCTCACGACAGGGATGTCTTCGATTTTCGGCTCAGCAGCTTTCTTATCCACGATGTGTGCCAGGAAGGCAGCACATCCCTTTTGTAAACACTTACGAGCTTTCAGGCAACTGATAATTCTTAAAGGCGTATCCCGCTTCTCCCCATGAACCACAATTGTTTCTCCATCTCCGGTTGGGATACGAACTACCTTTTCGTGACAAACAATCTCAGCCCTGTTGCTTGATAACCAATCCATTCCTACCACCACGTCGAAGCTCCCCAGCTGGACTGGTAGTAGATCCAAAGTAAACTCACGCCCTCCCAATTCGATTGTACAACTTCTGACCACTTCATTGGCTTCTACTAACTTTCCATTAGCCAATTCAATTGAGTAAGGAACATCTAATTTACTAGCGGATAAACCAAGCATATTCTTAAACTCTAACGATACGAAGCTATAATCGGCACCAGTATCAAATAAAACGGATGCAAAGCGTTGGTTTACAGGGAACGTACCAGTAACAACATTGGGATCCTGGCGCGCCTCCCTCGCTTCGATATTGAAAACCCTTCCACGCGCTTGGTTCAATTCTGGGCAGTTCCGCTTAAAATGCCCCATATCACCATAGTTAAAGCAACCTGGTCTTTGCCCGTTTCCACCTCCATTCTCAGCTTGATTGTTGTTTTGGTTTCGATTTACAGTACCAGCTTGACTCGCGTTGTTGCCTCGATTTCCATTTCCTCCGTTATTTCCTTGTGCACGATTTCCATTTCCTCTGTTATTTCCTTGTGCACGATTTCCATTTCCACCACGATTATTGTTTCTATTACCAAAACCTCCCTGGCCACCCCGGCCAGTATTAACCCAGCAAGTATCCTTCAAATGTCCATTTCTCCCACAAGTTTCGCATATTCTTACTCCGCACTGGCCGGTATGATGGCGCTGGCATGTGTTACACTGGGGCAGAGTGCCCATATATCCCCTTCCTTTCCTACCAGTACCAGTCGTAGCTCGGGTCGGCGTGCTTGACTCTCCTTTTCTGCCATCACTGCTTGTGCCTTGTTTGAAGTTCGAGAACTTTCTTTTGTTATCCCCGGACGACTCTACATGAGTCTCCTTCTTCTTTTGCTCAACCTCAGAAAACTGGTTTAGGCGGATCGCCTCCTCAGTAAGAGCTACGCTTAGATCGATCGCCTCAGTGATTGTTGCAGGTTTTGAAGAGGTCACCATACTAATGATTTGAGGAGCTAAACCCCAAATGAAACGCTCAATTCGCTTGAATTCTGGCGTGACCATGTAAAGTACCACTTGTGATAGGTCGTGAAACCTCTGAACATATTCCGCAATTTTTGGACCGTCCATCTTCAGATGCCAGAACTCAGTTTCCAACTTTTGAATTTCAGCGCGAGAGCAATACTTTTTGCGCATGAGCTCTTTCAGCTCGTTCCACGTCAATGCGTAAGCTGCGGCTTCACCCAGTGTTTGGACTTGTAAATTCCACCATGACAGGGCTCCGTTCAAGAATAGCCCAGAGATGTAAGTAACCTGCTGATCTGGGGCGCATTTGCTCATGCGGAGAATTGATTCTGTCTTTTCTGCCCAACGAACAAAAGCAACAGCACCTCCGGTGCCATCAAAGTTTACGGGTTTGCAGTCTAAGAACTGCTTGTAGGTGCACCCTGCACATACGTTACAATATATGAATGGCATTAGCAAACTCGCTATAGATATCCAATGTATCATGGTATGCCTTAATGACTTAGTATTACCATGAGGCGGATTGTTGTTGCCGTTATTGTATGAGCTGCCTCCGCTAGGTCCTCCTTGAGAGGCGGCGTATTGCGCGATGGCGGCAGCGATGATCTGTTGAAGTTCTGCCTCGTTGGCAGGCATGCGTGGATCACGTCTCGGTGGCATCTTCTAAAAGATGGTTTACGCGAGTCAGGTCATGGTAGGTAAAGTGTGCGTATAAAACGATAGTAATAATATATAACAGCTCATGTTAAAATAAACCAACCACATAACATCTCATGTTATAAACAATCAATCACACAACATCCCATGTTATAAATAAATCAATAAATCAGCCATGCATGTAATGAGAACACTGCGATTAAGCTTTTTATATAACCAAGACCACGATTACAATGTTTACGAGTTCCATAATGTAACATACATCCAAAAAGGGACCAAGGGTCACAACGCCCTTGTCCGAAACGTCTAAATATATACAAATACCAAACATCAAAAGTCATAATCGTCAGGTGGTCTTCAAAAAGCTATGCAGCCGACTTAATCGCTATCTTCTCATCAAAAGTGGTGGTACCTGCATCAAACCAAAAGTGCCCTCATGCTACTGGTGGTGGAGGGGGAGGGGGAAAATGAAAGTAAAACAAACTGCGCATGAGGAGCCAGTCCGCCTCCATGGCGTGGTGAGAACGTGACAGATGCTCTAACTGCTGCTCCAGGACCTAGACACGACGTGTCAACGCGTCATGCTGTAGCATAAATGAAACGAGGACATCCTCATAAGAAGGCCCGACATAATAGGCATGATATGGATCTGTCGGCGGCACAACGGATGATGATGTCCATAGAAAAGGCTCGCTGGATGGAGTAAAAGGTGGTACAGCGAACGGTGGAACAGGGGGAACAGCAGTATGGTGAGGGATCTGTGGTGCAAACTGATCCCCTCCGGTCAGAAAAGGTGCATGGCCAAAAGGCTGATGAGATGGGCCCTCTCCAGGACGCGGTGGAGGGATCTCATGAAGAAACGTGACGGGCAGATCCGCGCGATGCGCATCAGCCGTGTGTGTGGGGAATAAGGGTGCATCAAAGGGAGCTAAAGCTGGTGCATCTGGTACTACAAAAGGTGGAATATCATCATCGGCCTCTATCCACCCATTCTGGGTGTCAGCATACTGGGGGTCGACATGAGCCGCGAAGAGTGCATGGTCGGGCTCTAGAGGTACCGGGTCAGGAAGGGGAGCAACAACATCAGGCTCAACAGGTATATCAGCATGAATAGGTGGTGGAACAGAGGAAGCAACCGACTCATGAGAATCAGGAATCGACGAATCAGAATGGGCCTGCTCAACAGGAATCTCAACTAATGGAAGAGCTACCTCGTCTGCTATCGGGGCCCCACCCTCATGGTGGCCCTCCGGGGGACCCGCGAATAGATCGAGGTCGTCCTCGAACTCGAAATCGTGAGGCAAATCCTCAGCAGCAAAAGCAACGTGTGGAACAGGAGCAGGGATCTCCACAAGAGGTAGATCCCCGGCAGGAACACCGCTCGATGAAGACATAGTGTCTGTAATATCATCCCCAAAATCGGGTATAGCAAAAGGCTAGAATGCATCCTCGTCAGTGTTGTCTGTATCTGATGTATGAACCTCTGAATCAGTGTACATCGGGTCGTCCGAGTCTACTGCCACTGGGTCTGAAACCCCGCTCGATGAAGACATAGTGTCTGTAATATAACCACAGATATGCACATATATCAATCATATAATCAAGTAATCACATAAGTCACTAATAAGAAATCAAATAGTTCTCCTAGTCCCACTAGCCTCCCAGCCTCTCAGACTGCTCTCCCTAGTCCCACTAGCCTCCCAGCCTCCCAGACTGCTCTCCCTAGTCCCACTAGACAACTACCTCAGCCTCCCAGACCGAGCCTCAGCCTCCCAGACTGAGCCTATAATTAACAAATAAAATGTGCTCAACATTTGTTTGTAAAAACATTTTGGATCTGGACTTAAGTGGTATGCAGTGTAAAAATGTTTTCGTGAGAGCCCTAGTGATCATAGTCTAGACTCGAGGAGGAATCCTAGTTCGCTTTGATCAGAGCTCTGATACCAAGCTGTCACACCCTGGCTTTGCGGAAGCGTGGGTTTATTTGGCGTGACTTCTTAATACCATAGCTTAATCACAACAAAGCTATATGAAAATAACATCATGCAGATCATCCATTGATTTAAGTAAAATACCACAACATTGTCCTAATACGTTGACACATGCAACGGAAATTACAACTTAACAACATAAAAACTTTGTTCTTAAAACACAACCCCAAATATAACATAAACACTTGTTTAAGACTTGCGACTCGTCCAGGTAAAAGTCGCAATCCCTAAACGTGGATGATCCTGTACTTCTAACACAGCGGGAAAACGTAGCATACCGGGCCAGATCCTTAGTTCCCTGAAATACATGTAAGTTGGAAAAATCAACATAATGTTGAGCGAGTTCATGTGTAAGTGAGTATGTAAAACACTTGTAAGTATAAAAACCCTGGTATGTAGCAAATAAGGAAAAAGAGATCACCAATGGTTTGCAAGGCCATTGATATGTGTGAAGTGCAAGTAGGAAGACTCAAACCTAGCGGATTTGTGCGTCGGGTACATAGTCACCCCAAGGTCCGTTAACTGTTTGGCTTGGGGCTGGGCTCGCTACACCCAGATAGATCTACCGCATTGTGCCCCTCGGTCCTACCATGAGGATTAATGGTCTCAAGTACCACCTACCCACTCACATGATCTGTATGCAGTAACCCTCCTTACGCTAACCATACCATGTAAAAGTACTCGTAATTATAGTAACATGTATTTCACCCCCGCAGTTTAGAAAACTGAAAACAGTTAAGAGAAAAGGGGGACATGAACTCACAGTAATGCGTCCTCGAATAACAGCAAATCAAACTCGGTCTGCAGCGCGACAACCTACAACGTGCTAATATCTATTAGACGAACGGCCGTGCCTTAGCTTAGAGTTTTAATGTTCTTGGGGAAATAGTTAGACAACTATTTCGTGTTTATATTTATTGATTAACGTATAAATAGATTCCTTCCCAAGGATGGGGTATTCGTACAAGTATTATGCATGTGGTGACTTTAAGTATTGACAAGATACATTTTCAAGTCTCATAACCAACACTTTAAAGATTTATGTCAAAACTCAAGGCGAGGTTTAATCCCGAGAAATAAAGTTAAACATATTAGTTAGAGAAATCATTTTTCTAAGTCTCGGTATTTTTAGAAAAATTCGCCAGAACTTCCCCTAAAACGGGAGTGTCCGTGCTAATACGCACATCTTTTTCCTTTTGAAATCACCCATGATCATCAACAATCAACCCTTACGTTTTTAACACGCGAAACGCTACCCTTGACGTTTCAGTTTCAATATGTGGAAACTGGACTGTTTTCGGACGGTTAAATAAAATACTTAACTCTTTCCAAAAAAATTCCCAAATTTTCGCGGAATGTCATAATCGACTCACAATTTATTGTGTAAAAATTTCGGGGTCTGGTTCATTATAAAAAATTTATAGAAAATCGTTTACCGAACTGTGATCAGATTTGTTACATTCTGATCACAGTTTACGGAATAATTCGTCAAAAATTCCTCGTAAGTCCGTTTATCGAATTTCCAGTTTGAGGGTCACAAATACATCCGTGACCATCTTTGATAAAAGTTTCAGGGGCTGGTTCGGTTCAGGTTTTAAGTTGTGACTGAAAACGTAAGACCCATTTTACTGCAGTAACAAACAGCCTTAGCTGCTGTCACGAAAACAAAATTTTAAAATAGTAACCGACATCAGAAAAATACGATTCCAGCGCCATTTTCTTCGTTTTTCGAAATGACACGATTTAGGCTTTTGAAATTCCGTTTTTTCGAGTTTTTAAAGTCCGTTTACAGCCTGTTGAAGGCGGCTGGAAAAGTACATCAGCAAGTTGTTTCGCGGTTTAAACATTACTAAATCGCATCAACGAGTGTCCGAACAATGGATTTAACAAGAAAACAACTTTTTAACATCAAGTATGATTTAACCAACCCTCAAACCGACAAGGTTCCGCTTCATGTTTCATACATAAGTAAACTTTTATGTAACCTTAATATTCTTTAATTATGGTTAACATCTTCTAGTCTTTTGTTCTATTAGTAATTTAAACAACACATCCAACTACAAATCGAAATTTTTGAACAAAATGAGACAAGTTACAATGAGACTTACCACTAGCCTCTAGCTAGGGACGAATTCTAGTGAAAGAATGTGATGAGAAAAGGTGTAGAACCAAGCAAGAACAAGTCCTTTGTAGCTCCACAACCACAAGCTTCAAGAGATCATCTTCTAGTCTTGAATATCACTTGAAAAATGGAAGAATGGAAGTTGAAGGTGATGAGGGGGTGGCGGTTATGGGGCTGCCGAAATAGAGGAGAGAGAGTGGAATGGGAGTGTAATCTTGGTGAAGTGATAAGTTGTAAGACATGCCATACTTATACATGATTTAGTCACTTCTACAAGTAAGATATCCAATAAACAATCCATTTAAAATCTATCAAGATATTTGAGGTATGGATAGATGGATATGTGGGGTCCCATTTTGGGCATTAAAATCGTTGGGGGGGGGGGGGGGTATGTTGTAAATATTGTGACTAAAGTGGCTAAGTGTAAGTTAGATGTAAGTAATGTGATATAAGTTAGTTGGTTTATTTTTGGCGGGTGTTATGGCATACGGGGATCATGACTAGCCATAAATAATAAGATAAAGTATTTGACAAAAATTTAGTGCCCCGGGTAATGTCCGGTTATACGATTAAATACCGTTCCGTTAAAATGTTTAATTATGTCGAAAAAGTCCTTTATGTATATATTTTGTAACATAAATTATTCCCGGTACTTAGGAAAATATACGGGACCGTTCTGAAATGTTATTGCGCTTTATTAGTAATTTAAAATGCTGAGTTTTATATTAAAGCGCATAATTTTGTACTTAAAGTACGTTTTAGGCACATCCGGTCACTATAAACTTTACCTAGTGACGCAGTTCTACAATCCTCACATCCCTACACTCACTACTAGTGTAGTAATCTATTCCCGGCTCGTACTGGCCTTAGAGGCAGTGTCTGCCTGATGCTGGTTATGTCAGCATGTTGAATGGGTAACCCGTATAGTGTGCTCACTGAGCTTTTGTGCATCAAGGTTGTCACTGATGTTTATGTGTAAATGATAGAGTGACAGTATAAATGTGATGCATGAGTATGGATGTAACAGAAATCAGTAACCAGTTTAAACACAGATATAAGCAAGCACAGTAATTAAGCAGTAATTAAATATTAATTAATTCGTACGGATACCTGGTTTGGTGAGGGTTGTCACAGTTGTGGAGTCGTGGAAGACTTGCATGATTTGCGGAATGTTAGTTAGTGTAGCAACTCTCATCAAAAGTCATAATTATTAAATTAATTTGACCAATAGGAAACCCTAATTGAGACACCCAAGTGATTCTGCGCAAACCCTAAAATTTTCAGAACAATCAGAATCAGGATCAGGGCCCCTAAAACTCAGGGGGGGTATTTCCTAGTTAACGATTATCTACATAATGTGCTGTCAAAAACAAATTAATGAAATTCATCGACTCAGCTGAGCTAGTCCCACACGTGGCCACCCTATGCAAGTTTCAAGACCCTTACGGACCGTAAGGATTATTTGTTACGATCCGTAAGCTAAGCCAAATTTGTGTATAAATAGCAGAGGTTGGCACTTGAAATTCTGCGTATGTTCGACGAAGAAATTCGTTCTATGCTTCGAGATACGTTCTGTTTATCACAATTAACACACACGGGTCACTAATCGACGCCGCAATCAGGGTATTAACTCGATCGCTATTACGATTCATTTTCCGATCGATCAATGTACTCAATGGATGTTTAAGTGCTGCCCACATTAGGGTGATGCTTTGTCATTAGTCGTTAATTCGATGGATGTTTAAGCATAGCACTTTGTCATTCGTTGTGAGGGTTGATCTCGTGAGTTATCGTAGATGCTGTATTGTTTACTAACCCAGAATTGTGTGCCTGTTATTAAATTTAGGATAAAAGGCTAATCAGTAGGCTAAACTCTGCCCGTATAAATCTGCAATGTGAGTCATTCTCTTTTTATCAATTATTTTACAATACCTCAAATTATTTTCAAGGTTATAATTACAGGGACTAAGTCGTGGATATCTTGAATTACTGGTTAGTGGGGTATTGTGCACATTACTAATTTCTCCCAGTTAGGTTCATTGACCTACTCGGGATAATCACTGTTAGGTTCATTGACCTACAGGGATAATCATCACTATTTAGGTTCATTGATCTAATAGTGGTATGACCATCGTCACCATTGTGACTTGTCACCATTGTGACAGAATGCCAGATAAAAATAAGATAGAAGCCATTGTAATCGCTCTTATGCTGTAATTAATAACTATGCATCATTATGCAAAATAGAATGATTCACTCAGTATTTCCCGCTGACAAAACCTTTTTCAAACATGTTTCAGGTAATCTATTATGATCCAGGAAAAGTGCCATATAGCACTACAAGCTCAAAGAAGTGGCTCAGTATAAAATAAAGAAACATGTTTTGTAAAATAAAAGATTTCTTCGTGAAATCTCAAGATTGTAAATTACCGGGTTTTATCCCACGTTGTGAAATAAAATAATCGGGAAATATTTCAGTTTTAAAAGATCCTGATGTTAAACTTCCGCTGTTAAACTCAATTAATTAAATACCATGGGATTTCTGTCCCGCGGCTCCTGAAACGGGTCAAACCGGGTCGGGGGCCGTGACAGAAAAAGGTGGTATCAGAGCCACTTATCGAGCCACTGATTTAAGCCAATTAAGTATTTAGAAATACTTAATAATTTTTATTAATTACTATTTTGTGATTATGTGTTTTATTATCTGACTAATTTTATACAGTATGGGCAGATCTTTATATGCTAGCAAATGTAGCAATTAATGCAAATCCTTAAATAATTTGACCAAGTTTAGCACCTTTATTATCTACAGTCTAGAAACCTGATTCAGTAAATAAATAAATTTACAAATAAAACTTAGTGTGTTTTTATTTTCAATTGTTTTGGTAGTTATCCAGTATGAAATAATATTTAAAAGTTTTTCTATAAAATTTTGTTATGATTTTTAACTTAGTAATTGTGTGTATTTTAAACAGCATGAGTGACTTGTATGACGCCCTTCAGAATTTAAATCTCTATCCAGTAAGAATAGAAGTTTCCAGAGATTTCAATAGTTATATACCAGACATAGAAGAACCTATAGAATTCAATGCCTCACCTCTCAAGGAACCCAAGCCTAAGAAAATGGAAATTGGGGAAAGCTCTAGGCAAATTGAGGGGTTACTATATCAAGAAGAACTAGATTTTATAATGGCAAACGATGATACTATTGAGCCTACTAATGAAAATGATTTTATTCATTCTCTTGAAACACAACTACCAATGAATTTAGAACCAGCTATTTCAAACCTTTCAATCCACTCGCAAATAGACGAATTGGTGACTAATGAAATACTGTTACAAAACCATCCCTATAAGCTTTTTCCTAAGTTTAATCCAGAACCTTTACCAAATCCACCAATGAGTAACAAGAAAATGACTGAACTTCGCCATTTTGACAAAGAACTAGTAGATACTGGGAATAGGATCCAAGAGATTTTGGGACAGATCTCCTGGAAATACGATGAGAAGGAACGCCGTTACTAGAATATCACCTGACAAAGGATAGGGGATTATGAAACTGTGGTTGTGTAATAGTAATAGTAAAATCAGTATGTGTAAAATAAATAATAAAACGATTGAATATAGAAGCATGCTATAATCTATAAAATTTTAGAAAAGTTATAAAAATTTGTTTGTATATTCGTTTATATAATTAAGTGCAATTAATTGTGACATTGGATTATTTCTTTTATACTAATTATATATATATATATATATATATATATATATTAGATATCAGATGGAAAACGCTAATAATGAACCAGTTAATGAGGTTAATCAATCTGATCAACAACCGGGGGACCAATATGTGACTAGGCAAGATATAGAAAATATCATTGCTCAAGGGATAGCCAACGCTATTCCAGAAATAGTTGCTCAAGGGATAGCCAACGCTATTCCAGCAATCATTGCTGCTGTTAAAAATCCAATCGAACCTCAACAAATCGTTCCTAGCAAACGTATTTCTGAAGATAACTTCAGTAATAGCATAAATGGAGGCAGTAATCATGTTAATCATGATAATGAACCACGGCAAGCTCCTCCTCCTAAGAAAATGAAAGCTGCAACACCTGGTTGCACTTACAAAGAATTTCTTGCTTGTAAACCCACTGAGTTTGCAGGCAATGAAGGAGCGACTGCGGCACTGCGTTGGTTAGAGAAAACCGAGGCAGTAATTGCCATAAGTAAATGTGCTCAGGATGATCAGGTCATGTATGCATCAAACCTTTTCAAAGAAGGAGCGTTAGAATGGTGGAACACGGTGTTACAGGCTAAAGGAAGAAATAGGGCTTATGCCATGAAATGGGAAGAATTTAAGAGTCTTGTAGAAAGAAAATTCTGTCCTGAATATGAAAAAGATCAAATGACAAATAAATTTCTAACCCACCGGATGGTGGATGTAGATTGTCGAGGGTATACTTCGACATTCTTCGAGTATGCTAGAGTAGTACCAACGCTGGCTTCGCCAGAGCCGGTACTTATTTCCCGTTATATTTGGGGATTGATTTCTGAAATCCGTAATATCGTCAAAGCTGCGAAACCTCGCATGATTGATGATGCGGTAGATTTAGCCAATACTCTGACTGACGAACTAGTTCGGACAAGAGAAGAAAATAGAAGGAAGGAAGTAGCCCAAAAGATTACCCAAGGATTCCATCCGGGTAACCATAACAATTTTAAGAAAGGAGGGAATGGGCAATTTTCCACTAGTCCATTTTGCAATTCTTGCAAAAGGAAGCATTTTGGAAGATGCAAAGGATATTGTAATTTTTGCAAAATTCCGGGGCATCAAGAAGAAGACTGCAGGAGGAAGAAATTTTCGGTATGCTACAACTGTGGAGAAGCTGGACATCTTAGGCCAGATTGTCCAAAATTGAACAAACCATCTGACAATAAAGACAAACCTGCGGAAGGAGCAAAAAGGAATGTAAGAGCCTTCCAACTGACTGCTAAGGAAGCAGAACTCATTCCAGATGTGATAGCCGGTACGTTCTTAGTTCACAACAAAAGTATTATTTGACTCTGGTGCAAACCAAAGTTTTATAAATACTTCATTTTGCCAAACTCTTAATTTACCTTTAACCAGCATGAGGCAAATTTTTACAAGTAGAAACGGCAGATGGGAATTCAGTTAAAATAAATAAGGTTCTGCAAAACGTAGAAATAGAACTTTTAAGTCATAAATTTTCTGCAACCCTATTATATATGAAATTAGTTGAATTCGATGTTGTGTTAAGAATGGATTGGTTAGTAAACAACCATGCTCGAATTATCTGTGATAAGAATTCCATAGAAATTTGTGCACCCACTGGAAAAGTAATAATGATTACAGGAGATAAGCCATATAAAAAAAACCATAAAGTTTATATCAGTAATGAAGGTTGCTAATTATGAACGGAAGCAAGGAACAGTATATATGATTTCAGTAATCATTAGTACTAAAGATAAAGAACTTAAGGAAATTTCTGTAGCTTCAGAATACCTAGATGTATTCCCAGAAAAGTTCCCAAGGTTACCACCAGAAAGGGAGGTGGAATTTAGGATTCATCTAAAATTTAAGAATTATACCGATAGCCAAAGTACCTTATCGGTTAGCACTCACAGAAATATTTAAACCTGAAAAAGCAATTAGATGAATTATTAAGTAAAGATTTCATACAACCTAGTTTATCCTCATGGGAGGCATCAGTGTTGTTTGTTAAGAAAAAGGATGGTTCGATAAGAATGTATATTGATTATAGGGAGTTGAATAAGGTTATAATTAAGAATCAATACCCATTATTTGATGAATTATTCGATCAATTCCAGGGAAATAGATATTTTTAAGATCAACTTATGTTCTGGATATCATCAATTGAAAGTACAAGAGAAAGACATACCTAAAAGTTGTTTTCAGGACTAGGTATGGTCATTACAAATTTACAATCATGCCATTCGGATTAACGAATGCACCTGCAGCATTCATGAACATGATGAACCGGATTTGTAAACCATATTTGGATAAATTTGTATTTGTTTTCATCGACAATATATTTATTTATTCCAAAAGTCAGGAAGAACATTGTCAGCATTTGCATATACTCTTAACTTCGTTAAGAAAAGAGAAGCTGTACGCCAAATTCTAGAAGTATGAAGTTTGGCTGCCAGAAGTGCAATTCATAGGTCATATGGTGAATCATGAAGGTATTCACGTAGATCCTGATAAGATAGCAGAAATTACCAAATGAAAGGTTCCGCAATCCGCAATGGAAATTAGGAGTTTTGTAAGTTTAGCTGGATACTATAGACGGTTTATTAACTAAGCTAACCTGTAAAACGGTTAAGTTTGAATAGGGAGTTAAATAAGAAGAAGCCTTTAGGATCTTAAAGCATAAGTTAACAAATGCCTCAATCATAGCCTTACCAGAAGGAACAGAAGATTTTAAAGTATACGGTGACGCTTCAAAGCTAGGATTTGGAGGTGTGTTAATGTAACGCAAAAAGGTAATTGCGTATGCATCAAGACTTAGAATTAGGAGCCATAATTTTGCCCTTAAGATTTGGAAACATTATCTATATGGAAGTAAGTTTACTTTCTATACAGATTATAATAATTTAAGACATATATTTGGGCAAAAAGAATTAAACATGAGGCAAAGGAAATGTATGAAAAATCCTAAGTGACTACGACTGTGATATTCAGTATCACGAAGGAAAAGTTGAAGACGGCTAGAGATTGTCAGAAAAGTTATAAAGATAATAGACAAAAGCCGTTGGAATTCGAGTTGGAGACAAAATGCTATTGAAAGTATCTTCTTAGAAAGGAGTTGTTAAATTTGATGAGAAAGAAAAGCTAAGTCCAAGATACGTAGGACCATTTCCAGTGATCCAACGTAGAGGACCAGTTGTTTATTATTTACAACTACCAGGAGAGTTAGCTGGGGTACATGATGTATTTCATGTATCCAATCTTAAGAAATGTCTGTCAGACGAATCTTTGGTAGTACCTTTCCAAGATATAAAGGTAAACGAGTAGTGTTAGTTAAAGTAAAGTAGGATTTAAAGATATGATCCTAATACATTTAGGAGTTAGAATCAGAAATGAAGCGAAAGTATCCTCAATTATTCCAGTAAATCTCGAGGACGAGATTTTTATTAAGGTGGGGAGAATGTAATAACTCTCATCAAAAGTCATAATTATTAAATTAATTTGACCAATAGGAAACCCTAATTGAGACACCCAAGTGATTCTGCGCAAACCCTAAAATTTTCAGAACAATCAGAATCAGGATCAGGGCCCCTAAAACTCAGGGGGGGGGGGTATTTCCTAGTTAACGATTATCTACATAATGTGCTGTCAAAAACAAATTAATGAAATTCATCGACTCAGCCGAGCTAGTCCCACACGTGGCCACCCTATGCAAGTTTCAAGACCCTTACGGACCGTAAGGATTATTTGTTACGATCCGTAAGCTAAGCCAAATTTGTGTATAAATAGCAGAGGTTGGCACTTGAAATTCTGCGTATGTTCGACGAAGAAATTCGTTCTATGCTTCGAGATACGTTCTGTTTATCACAATTAACACACACGGGTCACTAATCGACGCCGCAATCAGGGTATTAACTCGATCACTATTACGATTCATTTTCCGATCGATCAATGTACTCGATGGATGTTTAAGTGCTGCCCACATTAGGGTGATGCTTTGTCATTAGTCGTTAATTCGATGGATGTTTAAGCATAGCACTTTGTCATTCGTTGTGAGGGTTGATCTCGTGAGTTATCGTAAATGCTGTATTGATTACTAACCCAGAATTGTGTGCCTGTTATTAAATTTAGGATAAAAGGCTAATCAGTAGGCTAAACTCTGCCCGTATAAATCTGCAATGTGAGTCATTCTCTTTTTATCAATTATTTTACAATACCTCAAATTATTTTCAAGGTTATAATTACAGGGACTAAGTCGTGGATATCTTGAATTACTGGTTAGTGGGGTATTGTGCACATTACTAATTTCTCCCAGTTAGGTTCATTGACCTACTCGGGATAATCACTGTTAGGTTCATTGACCTACAGGGATAATCATCACTATTTAGGTTCATTGATCTAATAGTGGTATGACCATCGTCACCATTGTGACTTGTCACCATTGTGACAGAATGCCAGATAAAAATAAGATAGAAGCCATTGTAATCGCTCTTATGCTGTAATTAATAACTACGCATCATTATGCAAAATAGAATGATTCACTCAGTATTTCCCGCTGACAAAACCTTTTTCAAACATGTTTCAGGTAATCTATTATGATCCAGGAAAAGTGCCATATAGCACTACAAGCTCAAAGAAGTGGCTCAGTATAAAATAAAGAAACATGTTTTGTAAAATAAAAGATTTCTTCGTGAAATCTCAAGATTGTAAATTACCGGGTTTTATCCCGCGTTGTGAAATAAAATAATCGGGAAATATTTCAGTTTTAAAAGATCCTGATGTTAAACTTCCGCTGTTAAACTCAATTAATTAAATACCACGGGATTTATGTCCCGCGGCTCCTGAAACGGGTCAAACCGGGTCGGGGGCCGTGACAGTTAGGCTTGATATTTTCTATTTTTAAAGGGGTAGCGAGCTATTTTAGAGACACTTAGCTATTTTTGGCTACACAAACACTCATACAACCGCTCTCATTGGCTCTCGACAAAACACTTAGCATTTTTCATACATTTCTACACGTTACACTATAGTGATCCTTGTACTTAGCTCGCTATCATCCGAAGTTGTAACAGATTGTTTGTTTAATTTGAGTTGGTGATCGGTAGTTTCCATCACCCGTGGTTTTTTGTGCCGGAGATCAACTCTTGATCAAGGGCTTTTTCCCCGTATAAATCTTCGTGTCATTTGTTCATCATACTTTATAGTGATCCTTATTGTTGTTCATCAATTCAAGCATCATACCTCACAACATAAAGTTTGGTTACATTGTCATTGCTTGATTTTTGACCAAAACAGTTTGGCGCCCACCGTGGGGCAATTGGTGCTTCATTCTTAGAAAGATTCGTGTTTTCGTGGCCAATTCGGTTCGCTACAACCAAACAGATGGCTTCCTCAGTGAAGAATACTTCAAGTTCGATGCCCTCATTCAGTTCCTCACAAGGCGTTCCTCCTTTGACTCCACCACCTTCTGGATCCCAGAAGAATGCTGAGAATGCTGCGAAGAAACCAACTCCTATTTTCCAAAAACCACCTACTTCTTCTGTTTCAACTAATCCTACTACTAATGATCTCTATGCCTTGATTTTGCAGATGAGGAATCATGCACAAGAGCATGATAAGACCAACGAAAGGATCCTCCGGGAGATCGATGAAATCAAGAAACAGAAGAAATCAGTGGAGGATCACTCCCCTCTGATGCCAAGATCGCTGAACTTCGACACTCCGGTCATAACCTCACAATACTCAGCAGTTCCGGACGTGCAATACTTGGGTGAACTATCAGGAAGGCGTTATGGGACGACAACAATGAGTCAGGCATTTGGCTCTTGCTTCCAGCCTCAGGGATCCTCTTCTCAACCATTAGGATCCTCCTCTCAGCATCAAGGATACTTCACGTCAGGAGGATATGTGGGAATGCATGCAGTACAAGGATCCTCCCAGGTCCAAGGATCCTCCTAGGTCCAAGCATCCTCCCAGGTCCAAGGATCCTCCCAGATCCAAGCATCCTCCCAGGTCCAAGGATCCTCCCAGGTCCTAGGATCCTCTCTGGTCCCAGGATTCTCCCTTGTTCAAGGATCCTCTCTGGTCCCAGGATCCTTTCAGGTTTAAGGATCATTGCAATTCCAAGGATCCAACCCCCTTCAAAATCAAGGATCCTCGAGAAATATGCAACCTCAGAACTCAGACGTCCATCAAGGAGACTTCATACCAATGCAGACCATTGCCTCCTCTGGTCCTTCAATCATGCCAGAGTCTCGACAAGATGGATTCACATCCGCAATTCCAAACTCGAATCCTGTGGGAGGTAACACTTTTAATAATTTATATAACACTAACCATGGCTTTATGCAGGATACAGGTATCAACCAGGCCATGGCTAGGGAACTGCAGAAGCTTAAGGATATGATATCCAGTGTACCAGGAGTGGTTAAACCCATTCCTGAGATTGCGGATGGTAGCCATAGGATATCTCGTTTTGCACCACCTTTGTGTGATGCTGAGATACCTAAAAGATTCCAGATACCGTCAATGAAGCTATATGATGGTTCAACGGATCCAGAAGAGCATGTAGCTCAGTACAGGGAGAGGATGGAGATCAATCCAATTCCTGAAAGGTTGAAAGAAGCATGTCTATGCAAGGGATTTGGGTCCACACTTACAGGATCTGCTCTTAAATGGCTGCTAAGTCTTCCCCCTTACTCTATTACTTCATTTGCTAATTTAGTTAACTTGTTTAATAGTCAATTCTCTTGTAGCAGAAAGTTTGAACGATTAACTAGTGATCTATATAGGGTAACACAAGGTCAAAATGAATCACTTAGAGATTATATCACTAAGTTTAGTAAAGAATCCTTAGATATTCCCAATTTGGATATAGCTACGGCTGTTGAAGCCTTTAAAATGGGATTGCTTAGGGATTCATTATTCTATGATGATCTTGTTATGACACCTTGCATGAATCTTGATGAAGTAAGGACTAGGGCCCTTAGGTTCATCCGCCTAGAGGATGACAAAAGGATCCAGGACAGATTGATAGGATCCTCAAAACAGGATAAGCAAGGATCCTACTTCAGGAACAACAAATCCAAGTCCTATAACAGATCTGATAACCAGAATGTGCACGCAGTGGAACAAGAAGAGGATGATGAGAATTATCCTCCTATTTCTGAATATTGTTTCTCTGTTGATAACAATGAACTAATCCTTGCAATGCAGAATCTAGGTGAGAAAGCTAGGTGGCCAAGGAAAAGTGATAAACCAGCTACTACAAAGGATAAATCCAAGTGGTGTGCATATCATGAGGATTTTGGGCATCTCACTGAAGAGTGTATTGCACTTAGAAAGGAAATTGGTTATTTGTTGAGCAAGAGGCATTTAAAGGAACTCTTGGGATGAAAGAAGTCAAGAACCCAGGATCCTGAAAGGATCCCGGAAAGGGTTCCTGCTCCTCCGGCAGATGCACAAGTCATAAATTTCATATCCGGTGGATCAGACATCTGTGGTACATCCTTCTCAGCAGCAAAAAGACACGCTAAGGAAACCAAGATGGATAATGGAGACAGACCCGTCAGGACCTCCGTTGTCACCCAGGATAAAGTCATTACTTTTGATGAGGATGATCGTGTTGACATCCAGGATCCTCACCATGACGGTCTCGTAATTACATTGTTTATTTCTAACCACTTTGTTCGCAGGATCCTTATAGATGGAGGAAGCTCTGTGAACATCATTCAGCTGGATGTTCTCAAGAAAATGAATATCCCAGAGTCCGATATTATCCCAAGATCCTCAGTACTTGTGGGATTCAGTGGGGAAACAAAGAATACATTGGGGGACATCAAACTCCCAATCTATATTGAAGGATTGCATTCTTATCAAAAGTTTTGTGTTATTGATTGCTTATCATGTTGTAACGTTATCCTTGGCAGGCCATGGATACATGATATGAAGGCAGTTCCATCCACCTATCATCAGTGTGTAAAGCTTCCAAGTCCATGGGGAGTGGTGAAAATTGAGAGTGATCAACAGGAGGCTAAGAATTGCTATACCTCATCAATGAAACCAGCCTCAAGACCAAGGGAGCAATAGCAATTAAAGTATCCTTCAAGAGATGTCTTGGAGGTAAGAGAACAGGATTTGAAAGAAATCCTCATGGATCCTGATGATCCTGAATCCAAGATCTTCATAGGGTCAGGGATCCTCAGCGATATTGAACAAGAGCTAGTATCCTTCCTCAAAAGAAGGAAGACCACTTTTGCCTGGAAACATGAAGACATGATAGGTATATCTAAGGATATAATTACTCACAAACTTGGCATTGACAGGTCATTCAAGCCAATTCATCAAAAGAGGAGGAAGTTTGCACCTGAAAGAAATGCTATTATCCAGGAAGAGGTAGATAAGCTACTTCGAGCAGGTATGATTAGAGAGGTTAAGTATCCAAGATGGTTAGCCAATGTGGTTGTTGTTCAAAAGAAAAATGGAAAGTGGAGGGTATGTGTCGATTTTACAGATTTAAACAAGGCATGCCCCAAGGATCCTTTCCCATTACCCCACATTGACTCCATGGTGGATGCTACCGCGGGTCATGAGTTGTTAACTTTTATGGATGCTTCATCTGGATTTCAACAAATTCAGATGGAACCATCCGATCAAGAGGATACAGCCTTCATGACCCCAACTGGTATATACTGTTATATTGCTATGCCATTTGGATTAAGGAATGCAGGTGCTACTTATCAAAGGCTAGTCAATATGATGTTCAAGGACCAAATTGGACACACTATGGAAGTATATATTGATGACATGGTGGTTAAGTCCAAAAGAGCTGAGGATCACCTTAAAGACTTGGAGGAAGCATTCAATATACTTGATAAATTTAATATGAAACTAAATCCTTCTAAGTGTCATTTTGGTGTAAAGGCAGGTAAATTCTTAGGATATATGGTAACAAAGAAGGGCATTGAAGCAAGTCCAGAGCAAATTAAGGCCATTATGAATATCAAATCTCCTGCCAATGCTAAGGATGTGCAAAGGTTGACTGGCAGGATCGCAGCCTTGAACAGATTCATATCCAAATCCTCAGAGAAGTGCAAGGAGTTCTATGATATCCTGAGGAAAAACAAGAAATTTGAGTGGACTGAGAAACATGAAAGTGCCCTTAAAGCTCTTAAGGATTACCTATCCTCAGCCCCAGCCTTAATGAAACCAGAAAAGGGAGATGTGTTATCCTTATATTTGGCGGTATCCTCAAAAGCAGTAAGTGCGGTCCTTGTTAAGGATCACCAAGGTACACAACATCCTGTTTATTATGTAAGTAAGAGCTTACTTGATGCTGAATCCAGGTATTCACATTTAGAAAAACTTATCCTTGCATTAATTATGGCATCTACTAAATTAAGACATTATTTTGAGACTCATGCCATTATTGTTAATACTAATTTCCCAATTAAGAATGTTCTCAGGAAACCTGAAATATCAGGAAGGATGGCTAAGTGGGCAGTGAAGTTGAGTGCATATGATATAAGATATGAGCCTAGGACAGCCATTAAATCCCAAGCATTAGCTGACTTTGTGGCAGATTTCAGTAGTGATTTACAAAAGGAAACTGAACTATAAGTCCAACAGCTTGAAGAAACCAAGGATCCCTGGATACTGTTTACTGATGGATCCTCCAATGTGAATGGAACAGGGCTTGGAATACTACTAAAATCGCCACAGGGGGACATAATACCCCACTCCATAGCTTGTGAATTTCAAACTACCAACAATGAGGCTGAATATGAAGCCTTGATAGCTGGTTTGCAAATTGCAAAGCATATGAGTATCAGGTATCTTGAGGTACATGTAGATTCTTTATTGATCACTAATCACTTTAATGGATCCTATGCTGTTAAAGGTGAAAATCTAATCAAATATTTGGAGATAGTCAAAGAATTGGCACTCTCTTTTGTATCCTTTAGTTTGACACAGGTACCAAGGGAAGAGAATGCAGAAGCTGATGCATTAGCCAATCTAGGATCATCTTTGAAGATTCCTTAGGATATTGAGATCCCTATTATCCATATCCTGACCCCTGCTATCAAGGATCATGTAACTATGGAGATAGGAGAAGATTCTGCAATCATCCCTAGTGATGATACCCAATTTCATTCAGGATCATGGATACTTCCAATCATGAGATACATACAACATGGAGAAATCCCTACAGGAGAAAACCCAAGGGCTTTTAAAATTAAGGTATCTCAATTTACAATATTAAATAATATGTTGTATAAACGATATCTTGCAGGACCATATTTGAGATGCATTGAGGATCCTGAAATTCAAGAAGTCCTAAAGGATTTCCATGAAGGAGATTGCGGAAACCACACTGGGGGCAGGGCATTATTCTCAAGGATCCTGAGAACAGGATACTATTGGCCCACTATGAAGAAGGACGCTGTGGAATATGCCAAGAAGTGTGATCCTTGTCAGAGGCATAGTAATATCCTTCACCAACCAGCAGAGCTCTTGCATCCTATATCTTCTTTTTGGCCATTCATGAGATGGGGAATGGATATAGTTGGAAAGCTTCCTAAGGCACCAGGTGGAAAAGTATTCATGCTTGCTATGACTGATTACTTCTCTAAGTGGATAGAGGCTGAAGCCTTTGCTCAAGTCAGAGAAAAGGAAGTTATATCCTTTATTAAAAGAAATATTATTACTAGATTTGACATCCCTTCTGAAATTATTTGTGATAATGGATCCCAATTCATTGGGAATAGAACCACTAACTTTTGTGGCAGTTGGGGAATTAAGATGATAACATCAACACTAGTCCATCCACAAGCTAATGGTCAGGCAGAATCATCCAACAAGATCATCATCAACAATTTGAAGAAGAAGCTTGGATCCAAGAAAGGAAAATGGGCAGAAGAACTACCTTATGTGCTGTGGGCTGATAGAACAACTCCCAAGAATGCTACAGGCCAAACTCCATTTTCTTTGGTATTTGGGGCAGAGTCAGTGATCCCTACAGAGATGGTGGTTCCAACTGCAAGAACAAGCGTTCGTGATCCTGAAGAGAATGCTGAAAACTTGATTCAAGACTTGGATACTATAGAAGAAATCAGGGATTTAGCAAGGATAAGGATGGCCAGTTATCAACAAAGGATGGCTGGAGCTTACAACAAAAATGTCAGGCTCAGGAAATTCCAAGTTGGGGATATGGTATTAAGGAAAGCATTTCAAAACACCACCAATCCTGCTGATGGAAAGCTAGCACCAAAGTGGGAAGGACCCTATTTGATTGAAGCTGAAGCAGGAAAGGGGGCATATCGATTGCTAACAATGGAGGGTGATTTGCTACCTAGAGCTTGGAATGCTGTCCATTTGAAGAAATATTTCATGTGATCATGATCCATGATCCTTACCAGACAAGTATCCTTGAAGGATCCCCGCTGACAGATGATCCTCTTTCTGGTAACATTCCAATCTTAAACATTTTCATTCCTTTTATTCTCTTACAAGGATAAGGATCCTGCGTCCTTTATCCTCCTTTTACTTGATTTTGAGTTTTGAAGGTTCAGGCATCCTTAACTAAGCATTGAGTATCCACAAAAGTATCTAGTTATCTTTTGGGCTAGTCCCCAGTTTGGGCTTGTCCCCAGTTTCGCCAGTAGCGCACGATGATCCTGGTATAGTTCATGGCAATGGGACCAGTACCCGCTTTAGGGGCTGACAATTTCGTTGTACTGGCTATATTCAGGATCCTACGTATAATGGTAGACGTACCATACATCCGTTCCTAAGGTTTCTAACGTTTTCACGTTAGCTAAGGTTTTGGCATTTTCATGTCACTAAGTTTGGATAGTCGCCAGTAAAGGCCATACTCCAGTTTACATACGATCCTTTGGGCTTGTCCCCAGTTATCCTTTGGGCTTGTCCCCAGTTATCCTTTGGGCATGTCCCCAGTTATCCTTTGGGCTTGTCCCCAGTCACTAACATTCATCTTATGATGGCTCAGTTCCAAGCAATATCTTATTTCAGGTTTGTGAAGATAAATGGCCAAAGATTCTTGACCCTTACTTTCAACTAAGGTTTGTATCTTGGGTTATCCTAATTTTAAGTGTTGAAGGATAGGATCCTAACTTGGGTTCTCAGGTATGATCCTAAACTGTTTTGATTTTATTCATTATGTATTTAAGTGACACTTATCCTTTGACAACTGAAATTATGATCCTTAAATTATTTTTATGTGATCCTTGATCATATCCTTAACTCTTAAGGGATATTTTTTAAATTTTTTCCTTACTTGATAAGTTTAAACGACATGAACATCACAATAGATTGAAAAATAAAATAACTATAAGGATATCAACACAGGATATAGCCAAAAAGTTAAAGTCATTTTATTCACAAAAGCTCAAACCCTTTTAAGGTTGTCAAAATTGCCAACCCACGTTTCTACCAGCAAAACGTGGCCCGTCCACATGGGTTGGCAAAGGGTGTCCATTGTTCGTAGGTCTAACAAATGCAGGAAATTAAAGACGGCAGGATCACAATGGCTTCATCCCCCAAACAGAGGATCCCTCCACCATTTGTAATCCTACCTATTGTTCAAAGGATCATCCATGATCCTCAACCCTAATTACTATTGTTCAAGTACAGACCAACCATTGTTTGTCAAAACATCATCAAAACAAAAAAAACATAACCAAAAAAAAAAATGGGCTCCGGCTACGTCTAGAAATGTCCTTCATCGCCCATTGTTGAAGCCTACACCTTCGCTGCATCACCATCTCCAGCTCCACTAGCTTCACCACCATGATCCTTGCCACTACCACTAGCCTCAATTGCCAGAACCTCCTCAGCCTCATCCTCATCCTCCAATTCAACCAGCCTAGCCTTCCAGCCTTCCACATCCCAGCTGCTCCTATCAAAGGCAGGATCCTGAGCTTCTTGAGCCATTTGTAGCTTGGTCTTGTACATGGCTATAGCAGCGGAGACCTTGGCATCCTCTGTGATCTCGTGCTTTTGATAATCGAAGTTGATCAGAATAGCAGCTGTCTGAGCTTTGGCATCTTTGAGACCCTTTTGGAGGTCAGCCATCTTGAGATCCTTGAGCAACGCGACTTGTTGGAGGTCGGCAATCTTCTTGTCCTGCTCCTCGACATGCCCAACATAGTCTTCAATCTCAGCAAATTTCTGCAAAGAAGATAAAGAGCAGTTTAGGAACAAGTGATCCTCAAATAAGCTGGATACCTAAAGCAGGGATAAGGATCCTTACCTCATTGAAGTATTCAAGGAACTGGTGGCGAATCAGGGGTAGACCTTGCAGATCCTCAGCTTCGGAGGCTTTTCTTTTCTTGCCACCCCTTCCTTTAGCGGGTGCCTTGGGGATCGAAGCAGTTGGGCTAGCAGGAGGCTTCTTCTTGGAGGATCGTACGGTGTCAAGCTCAGTGACACTAAATTTGGAAGCGGATCTTGATGATTTTCCAGCGCCTACACACCCAAAACAGATAAGTGTCCTTATTCTATTCATATATAACTATTTATTTAAACATTTGAATATATAAAGAACTGGATACTTACTTGACATGGTGACAGAGCCTGAGGATACCTCTTGTGAATCCTGGGTGATTGTCTTGAATGATCTTGTTTCAGGATCAAGCTTTCTAAAGGCAGCAAGTCTCCCCTTGGTGGCAGCTGAAGGAATGATATGCGAGAATGTGATGGTTGTACAAAAAGAAACAAAAGCATATTAGTAATCATTATCAGAATGAGCTTACTTAGTGATCCTTCTAAGGATCCTCCTATCCTACCATGAGTGCTCCATTTCTTTGGTAAATCCTTTCCATCCGGGATAGAATCCCTCCTGATGAAGAAGAATCGCCGTTTCCAGTTGGTATCGTTTTTAGTAGCCTTAAAGATGGGATGTTCTTCTCCGGGTTTACGTTTGAACAAATATCGGTGGGATCCAAACGTTGTGAGATCATACATCTCAGCCAACTCTGACATTCCTAGGTCAACCCCTTCCTGCTCGATGATCCTTTCAAGGGTATATAAGACCCTCCAGATCATCGGCATAGCCTGGATGTAGGAGATGCCGGTAAGGGAGACAAAGGATTGGGTAAAGGCTGGAAAAGGGTAGGTGTATCCTATGATGAATGGGGTAGCAGGAAAGACAATCCATGTCTCAGAAATGTAGTCGCTCAGAACAATGGGATCGAATGGCTTGAAATCGGTGTTCGCCGAAAAATAGTGGCGAATTTTGTCTATTTGTGCATCATTGAAGCAGCATCTCTCTTTCGGTGAGTCTTTGATGATCCCCTGGCTTTTGAGAGGATTGTCCTTCTTATGATCCTTGGCGGGGGAGGATCGAAGCATCATCATGACTGTGAAGAATGTAAAGAAAGAAGGAGCAAAGAAAGAAAACGTAAAGGAAGAAGAGAAAGAGGATTACCTATTTGATCTGCGGACTTAAATTTAAAGGGAGTCTCTCTCTTGAATTTAAATGTGAATTGATCCTATCTCTAACTTCTATTTATAATGATGATTTGCAGGATTGTCACTTCAGTGACGTCAGGTTTGCAACGGCTAGTCCGTCTTCAACGGCTAGTTATCCGTTAGTTTGCTACGGATAAGATCGACAAAATATAACTCATTTATTTACATATTTACTCCTTATATTTTGGGGGCAATTGTTAGGGGTGGATTTCTAAATGACCAGTGATCCTTATTTACTGCTGGATTTAGTGATCCTCAATTCTGTCTGAAGTAGTGATCCTCAGAAGTGTTGCAGGATCAGGATCATGGATCACTATAAGGATCCCAGTACTAACGATTGTCTACTTTGAATTCGTAAATGTTTTGCAGGAATATCAACTTGGACTTAGTCTTGGCGACATTCCTGGAGAATATTCTCAGTCTATTCCGCACGTGCTTGGTCAGAAATGGACGTTGTGGAGTCGTGGAAGACTTGCATGATTTGCTGAATGTTAGTTAGGCTTGATATTTTCTATTTTTAAAGGGGTAGCGAGCTATTTTAGAGACACTTAGCTATTTTTGGCTACACACACTCATACAACCGCTCTCATTGGCTCTCGACAAAACACTTAGCATTTTTCATACATTTCTACACGTTACACTATAGCGATCCTTGTACTTAGCTCGCTATCATCCGAAGTTGTAACAGATTGTTTGTTTAATTTGAGTTGGTGATCGGTAGTTTCCATCACCCGGGGTTTTTTGTGCCGGAGATCAACTCTTGATCAAGGGTTTTTTCCCCGTATAAATCTTCGTGTCATTTGTTCATCATACTTTATAGTGATCCTTATTGTTGTTCATCAATTCAAGCATCATACCTCACAACATAAAGTTTGGTTACATTGTCATTGCTTGATTTTTGACCAAAACAGGGAAGTTGATTTAAAATTAAACGATATGTTTTAAATGATTATATCATGTGATTTAAAAATGTAACTACTTAAATTTTTGAAATTGTATAAAATTATCTTTTGGTCCTCTTATGACATATATCAACACATGATTGTATTGTAAGTCTTTTAGGGTTTATACTTTATAATGTAACATTCAGTATAAGCTTGAGAATGGTTGTTTATACTTTATTATGCTTCAAAACTTGTAAATTTACTTGACATTTTAGGCCCTTTAGAACTTACAATATGGCTCCTTTTGAACTTACACTTTATAATCTACATTTGTGTTTTTTTTTTTCATATTAAAGTGTCAAGCTTAAAACTATGAGTGGATAAAGTATCCATAAAAACGTGTCAATACAAATATACAATGTTTGGCCTAACGAGTGTGGTGACGAGAATGAATGACCATCGAACGAGAATGACGAGAAAGAAGTAGGGGTGAGGACAAATTAGTATAAGTGGGTGACACATAGAATGGAATAACCAGAAACGTCGAGCTTAGAGCTATAAGCGGATGAAGTACGAAGGAACACATGATCAATACAGTGTTTGGGCTAACTAGTGTGGTCACGAAAATGAGTGACCATTGAATGATAATGATGAGAAATGAGAGGGGGTGAGGACGAAGTAGTAGAAGTAGGTGACACACATAGTGGAATAACCGAAAATGATGGTATGACAGTAACAGGAGGTCTATAAACATAAGTTAATGAAGGAGTCAATAATATAGTCATGAAAAGTGACATGCCGAGACGTGTATATACAGAAAGCATGAGGGTCGTACCATAACTATCATTGATGGCTAGGGACAAATCCCAGACAAAAACAGGGACAAACTTTTGGTGAGATCTTATATGTAAGGTATACCTAGGGAATTGATAGTAAAAGCACATAAAGGTGCGAAAAAACATATAGTTGGATTGGGATTGGGAAAGCTCTCATAGGAAGAAGAATGATAAAGAGTCGGAGAACTAACAAACACATTTATATACGAACTTGTTACAATTCTCAATACCAAACACAATTGATTACTAGCCATAAAATTAATGTAAACTACTGATTGTTCTAATGGCTTACATGTATAACTATTCATTTGAAATGTTTGGTTTAAATTGGTCAAACCAGATGAAAACAGTTGATTTTTCACTTTATTAAGTAGTAAATTAAACCGTCCAAATTATATTAACAGCTACGTTAGTTCAACCATTTTATAATTTGGTTTCCTTATACATTAAAAATGACATAAAATGTAAAATAACTAAAAAGAAAATATGTAATTTATTATGTGCCGTTTTGAGAGATAATCTTCTTCCATAAAGATAATAGAAAAAATGTAATACTTTCAAAAGAGAATCTGCATTCAACAAAAATGTCATGGCCTTTTGATTTATCATCAAGGATAATGCACAAATACTTGTCCAACCCCATTCCTTCTTCCCATCTATCCAACGTGCATATGCACACAATAATCACATATAGTCCATTTGTTTATCAATGCAAAAAACAAGTATTAAATAAAAGCCGAAAACAACCACATATCTTCTTGCGTATCTACCATATTGCAATAAATGAGTCTTATTTTACATCATAGCCACAAAGATATTAAATTAGTTATTACTTAGGCAAACAATACATACGAAAGATAACATTATCTATATTTATATTACATATAAAAGAAAAGAAGTTTAATAGTGAGTTTCTACTGATGTGAGCCACGGGCTTTGCTAAGGCAAACAATACATACGAAAGATAACATTATCTATATCTATATTACATATAAAAGAAAAGAAGTTTAATAGTGAGTTTCTACTGATGTGAGCCACGGGCTTTGCTAACCTATACATACTTTTTTGTGAGCTCATGCTAAGAACACACGGTGTAGAGCGGCATGAAATTTGGGCGTTGTTCGACATGTGGACGCCACGTCAGCGTGCGTCAGAAAAGTGGCGTGGTGAAAAAAGGGAGGGGAGGGAGGGGGCGTGGAAGAGGGGTGCTATCCGACACGTGGCACATATTTTTTATTATTAATTGTATTTAATAATTACATATTATCAATAATTTTTTTTAAATAGAATTATTACTAATATAATTAATAAAAATACTTACAAAAATTAAATAAATAAAAAGATTGCATTACTAAAAAAACGGATTAGATAATTTAAGCTTAAAAAACAAAACATAATCTAAAATAACCAAAACTAGATACGATATTTATCCATGATTTCTTTTTTAGTTTCATGTACGTTTCCTGCTCTTCACCTTCAAGGTAATCGATCTTCATAGCGAGTATTTTCATATCCGTTCGCTTTTGCTTTTTTTTTTCGTAAAGGCTAAAAGCCTTTATTTTTTTAGTGTCTCTTTCTTGTTGGATGTTGTTGAACACATGGATTTCTTCTTGGATGCCGACAAAGTGGTTGGTTCGGTTGAGACCCTTGAGGCGGCGAAGCGGTGTTCGGTATTTCACCGAAACCATACGGGTTGTTCGGATCAAAGTTGCAGTTGTATGGATGCATTATTTTTTATAAAAGAGTAAACTGCCAGAATTGTCCCTGAGGTTTGGTCATTTTTGCCAATTGGAATATTGGATTTTAATAATCCCAACCATTTGTCGTTGGCCGCCAACAGTCCCAACTTCAAAAATAACCATTGGCAGTGTTAGGTTTCGATAGTAAAGGCTAAGTTGCCTCCTCCATTCTCATTCATTCAATATATATAGTTATTTACAAAACCCTAGAATAATTACAATGGGCATAAATATGGAAATACAATCTTGAAATACAATCGTGACTCCTATTACACCCCCGCAGTCGAAACGGGAAGTTGCCGAATGTTGAGACTGGAACGAAAATCATCAAATAGTATCCGGCTATCCGCGGCAATCCCTTTGTGAAGATGTCAGCAATTTGGTAACGGGAAGGCACATGAAGAACCCGTACCTGACCTCGTTGAACTTGTTCTCGTACAAAGTGAATGTCAAGGTCGATGTGTTTTGTACGCTGATGCTGCACCGGATTACCAGATAAGTAAATAGTGCTGACGTTGTCACAGTAAACTAACGTAGCACGAGTGAGAGGTCTTTGAAGTTCGAGCAGTAAATTGCGTAACCAGCAGATTTCAGCAACCACATTAGCTACGCCACGGTATTCAGCTTCCGCACTGGAGCGAGAGATGGTGGGTTATCGTTTAGACGACCATGAGATCAAGTTATCACCATAATAGACACAATATCCACTCGTGGAACGGTGCGTGTCAGGGCAGCCGGCCCAATCCGCGTCAGTGTATGCCAAGAGAGATGGATTAATGGACGGGGCTAGTGTAAGACCGTATGTAGTGGTTCCTTTAATGTATCGAATGATGCGTTTTAATGCGTTCCAATGGCCCGTTTTTGGTGCGTGCATATGCATGCAAATCTGTTGAACCGCATAACTGATGTCGGCTCGTGTAAACGTTAGATATTGTAGTGCTCCAGCGAGACAGCGATATAGCGTGGGGTCATGAAAATCCTCGCCAGAGTGAGCACTGAGCTTAGATTGCGTGTCAACTGGGGTAGAGACGGGATTGCAAGATTGCATCCCAGCCCGAGCGATGATGTCCGTGGCATACGACTGTTGAGAAAGAAACATCGTGTTATTTTGGCGTGTGACGGCAATCCCGAGAAAGAAACTGAGCGGCCCGAGGTCTTTCATAGCAAATTCGTTGGATAACCGAGCCATTAACTGATGTCGAAGCTGGTCCGTTGATGTGACGAGAAGGATATCATCAACGTATAGAAGCAAGTGGGCGACATTCGTAGCATCATGCAAAGTGAACAAGGAAGCATCACATTTACTTTGTTGGAACCCCAAAGTCAACACATAATCCGTAAACCGTTGGTACCACGCCCTTGGAGCCTGTTTCAATCCATATAATGACTTTTTTAATCGGCACACATGATCCGGAAACCTGTTATGGCGAAAACCCATTGGCTGATACATATATACTGTTTCATTTAACTTCCCATGGAGAAACGCATTGGAAACGTCCAACTGATGCACGGGCCAGGATTGCGATAAAGCAATCGATAAAACCGTACGTATAGTAGAGGGTTTGACAACCGGACTAAACGTTTCGCCACAATCAATACCCACCTGTTGTAAACGACCATCGCACACGAGGCGTGCCTTGTATCTTTCTAATGTACCATCCGACTTAAATTTGTGCTTAAATAGCCACATACTGCGTATAATGTTCATGTTTGATGTACGTGGGACCAGATCCCAAGTGTCATTTTTAATAAGAGCACCAAATTCGTTAGTCATAGCCCGATACCATACCGGTGTGGACAGAGCCTCAGATGGATTTTTAGGAAGGGGAACGAGAGGTGAGGCAGTGATAGAGTGTAAATTAAGATGGCGTTTGGGCTTGGTGATACCATCCATTGCACGAGTCCGCATGGTGCGAACGGGTTGGGTGTGTGTAGGCTGGGCCGGTATCGGGTTAGACATAGGGGTAGTTTGCGTAGGTGGGCTGGATTGGGTATGTGGCGGAGATGTGTGGGCCGATGTAGGGGTAACTGGTGGGTGGGCCGAAGTGTAAGTAGGGGATTGGGCCGATGTAGGAGGAACAGGTGTTTGGGCCGAGGGGTTAGTGGGGTGCGATGGGGGTGAGTGGAATGGTTGGGCTGATGGGTGATTAACAGTGGGAAACTCCACTGATGGCCACAATAATGGGGAAAGTGTGGTTCGAAGAAAGTCATAAGAGGGTGTGGGGGAAATGTTGTTGGCAAACGGAAACGTTGTTTCGTCGAAGACGACGTGGCGAGAGATGATAATCTATTTCGTTTCTAAATTGAAGCATTTGTAGCCTCGGTGGGTGGGTAGCCAAGAAAAACGCACGGGTAGGAACGATGTTCAAGTTTGTGAATGGTGGTAGATGGAACAAGAGGATAGCATAGGCACCCGAATACGCGGAGATGGTCGTATGTTGGGATCCGGTGATATAGTTTTTCAATAGGGGTGGTGTTATTTTTGGTTTTAGCGGGAAGTATATTAAGAAGGTATGTGGCGGTGTCGAGGGCGTGATCCCAAAAATATAACGGTAAAGAAGCATGCGCTAAGAGCGTACGTAGCATATTGTTAATGGTGCGGATTTGACGCTCCGCTTTACCATTTTGAGACGACGTGTGCGGACACGAGAGTCGATATTGCATGCCGTGTTGGTTAAAAAATTGTGTGAAAGACGAGTTGACATATTCTCTACCGTTGTCACACTGAAGGGTTTTGATTGTCTTTTCAAATTGAGTATTAATGTATTTGTAAAAGTGACAAAATATAGTGTAGACTTGGGATTTCTGGGAAATGGGATATGTCCATAGGAAGTTCGTGTGGTCATCAAGAAAAAGAAGGTAATATCGATGACCGCCCGAGCTTAGTATGGGTGATGTCCAAAGGTCGCTATGTATGATGTCAAATGGTTGAAAGATATTAGTATGAGAAGTAACAAACGGTAAACGAACACTTTTTCCAAAAACACAAGATTGACAAATGTTATTGTTTAAAGTACTGAAATTAATGGAACAAGAACGTTTTAAAGACTGCATGAGAGGTTGTCCGGGGTGGCCAAGACGATGGTGCCAAAGTTGAGAAGAGATAGCTGCAAAAGTGGAGGGATTGGTTGTGCTTCCCGGTCCGAGCAATAACGGGTATAGATCACCGCTGCTGTTGCATCGTAGGATAGGGATCCGGGTCTTGTAGTCCTTCACAAGAAAACCAAATGGGTCAAATTCGACTGAAACGGAATTGTCAGTGGTAAAACGTCTAACGGAAATAAGATTTTTAAGTAGTTTCGGTGCGTATAGGACATTTTTTAGGACAAAAGGTGGGAAGGGTGGGGGTAGTATTTGAGTACCATGTCCAACAACCGGAATGGTCGAGCCATTACCAACGACGATATCCTGTGGGATGCTATTATTAAAAAATGAAGTAAAGTTACCTTGGGTGTTAGTCATGTTGGTCGTAGCGCCAGTGTCCATTACCGGTATCGGATCCTGTTGGTTCAGAGACATGGTATACATTGCCTGTTCAATGTCCGTAGGCGTATATGCGGCATGATGGGCCTGAGTGGGCCGAGATCCAAGAATTCCTTGAGCAGAGGATGGACCGCTAGGAGTGGGGTTGAGTGTCGGGTACGGACAGGGAGGGGCGGCCCACTGTTGATTCTGTGGTGAACTGGCCCACGGCTGCTGGGTAGGTGCGGCCCACTGCTGGGAGGCCCAAGGAGGAGGGGCGGCCCACTGTGTAGTCCATGGGTGTGACCAAGAGTTCCAGTTTGGCCATGAACTGTGGCTGTTGTTACCATGCCCGCGACCAGAGTTTCAGCCACGTCCTCTGCCACGCGAGTTTCGTCCACGGCCGCGACCACCATATTGGCCGTCGGAGCGGTAGTCACCCGGTCCGTTGGTATTGCCAGTTGATCGAGAAGCATTAGCGTTGAGTGCGGTACCGGCGGTTTGAGATGCTTGGAGGGCTTGCTCAGCTTTACGAGATTCCACCAGGATAAGTTTCGAACGAGCATCATAGAAGCTGGGAAGAGGATCCTGATTTTGGAGGATAGTAGCGATGCCTTCATATTGTTCGTTCAACCCACTGATGAGTTGAAGAACAAGACTCTGATTATCGACTGGAGCTCCGACACTTGCGAGTTGATCAGAAAGAACCTTCAACTGTTGACAATATGCAGAAACATTCGGAAAGCCGCTGAGACGTGTGTTGGAGAACTTGTGCCGAAGGTGAATAGCCCGGGAACTTTTGTTGTCGTGAAAGATATTTTCGAGAGCCACCCATGCTTCGTGTGCGGTAGCATTGGGTTTTAGAATAGTGTGTAGAAGATCACTTGATATGGTCGCATAAATCCACTGCAAGACAATAGCATCCAGTCGATCCCACGAGTCGTCGACTGGTTGGGTGGATTTGTCTTTCTCTTTGTCAGGTTCCTTTGACGAAGACGATTCAGCGGTGGGTTTCGGGGACAGATGCTGAATAACTTGGAATGCACGGCAGTGAAGGCGAAAAAGTTCGCTCCAGGAAGCATAAAGACCGCTATCCATCTCTAGGGTTACGGGGATAAGGCTTTTGATATTATTGACAGTGGAGGCAGCATGAAGCTTAGTATCCATGGTGTGGGATGAGAAGAGAGGAGACGAGAGGCGAAGCAGAAGCGGTGGGAGGGGAAGGAACAAAGGAGACGGCTGCGATTAACAAGCCTGGTCTCTTGATACCATGTTAGGTTTCGATAGTAAAGGCTAAGTTGCCTCCTCCATTCTCATTCATTCAATATATATAGTTATTTACAAAACCCTAGAATAATTACAATGGGCATAAATATGGAAATACAATCGTGACTCCTATTAGGCAGTCTCAACTATTGATATATTGACCACAAATGGACCCTGACTAACAGAACCCTAACATCGTTAGTGTCCAGATGCCGGAAAACCGTTTTTGTCCAGAAAAAGGTTTCTAAAGGTCTGATCTAAGGTTACAAAGAGGTTTGGGACGAAAATCTTGAGTTTTCCGGCCAAAAAGTTGAGTTTTCCGGCGAAAATGGAGTTTTCCGGCGACTCTAATAATTGTGGCTTTTACTAGAAAAAGGCTCCCAAAGGTCCATAATAAGGTTACAAAGACGTTTGGGACGAAAATGTTGAATTTTCTGGGAAAAATGAGTTTTCCGGCGACCGGAGACTAACGACGTTATGGTTCTGTTAGTCAGGGTCCATTGGAGGCCAATATGTTAAAAGTTAGAACTGTCAGTCGTTATTTTTAAAGTTGGGACTGTTGGCTGCCAACCGCGAATAGTTGGGATTATTAAAATCAAATATT
Organism: Helianthus tuberosus; assembly: GCA_030545235.1. NCBI lineage: Eukaryota > Viridiplantae > Streptophyta > Magnoliopsida > Asterales > Asteraceae > Helianthus > Helianthus tuberosus. Next base: position 3,898,472 of record JARYGA010060438.1, read on the forward strand.
CCTTGCCACTTTAGTCCAAAATCAAACCTTTTGAATCTGGGTCCTTGTGGTTTCAATTTTTGTTGCCATTTTCATCAAAAAATAAAATTTGGCTAGATTTTTCAGTTAACATTCCTTTTTTTTTTTTTGTCTTTTTCCTCCCTTTTGATGAAGGGAAAAATGATTAGATTTTTTTAATTTGTTATAATAAAACATTAAAAGACCATTTTGCCCTTCATTAAAAGGGAGGAAAAAGACAGAAAAGTTGAATGTTAACCGAAAATTTTGACTAGATTTTGATTTTGGATGAAAATGACAAAAAAGTTGAAACCACAGAGACCCAAATTCAGAAGGTTTGAGTTTTGGACTAATATGACAAAAGTGACCAAACATTAGGGACCATTTTGGCAGTTTACTCTTTATAAAAAAGATTGAGAGATTTTATAAAAATGAATGTTGGCTAGAAAAGAGTGAGGTGAAAACAGTGAGTTTTTTTTTTTATTTAGGTGGGGTGATTGTTTTTCTAAACTATTTTTTTTAAATAATGTCGTTGGGGTCCAACGGCTATCTGCCACATCCAACCAATGCACGCCACGTCAACGTCCAATTCACACAATGCCGGTGGGATTCTTCAAGCTCTTGAGATAACGCCATTGACAACGCGGGGGGACGGTGTGGTGTGTGCGGCGTGGAAGGGTATAAACGCCGTTTATCCACGCCCACACCTTGTAGTCTTATGTGACCAATGGGCTTTGCTAACTTGCACTTACTTTTTTAGTTTAGGCTACACGGTATGGGGGTCGGCGACCAGCGCCTCCCCCAACACCGTTCCCCCCCCCCCCTGTCGCCGTCCTCTCCGTCTCCATGGAGACGTTTGAGCCAGGCCACAAGAAGACAAAAAACCCCAATAAACGCCCAAATCCAAAATCAAACCCTTCTCCCAAATCCAAATTTACCCCTAAATCCCATCTGGGTCATCACAATTTCAACTATACCCACTGATCTACACTCGTTTCTTCATTCTTCAACATTAATCGAGATGGAGGGTGGTGGGTTTTTGTTTGAAGCAGAGAAGCAAACAATGGTGTCCACTTTTCTTGAAATTACTTCTGCTCACACCCCTGAATCCGCTACACAGTTCTTGCAGGTTTTGGTTCTTCCTTTCTGTTCAATTTGTTGAATTGGGTGGTTTGATTGATCGGTTGATGTGTGATTTAAATATGTTTGTGTTAATGTTTGATGTTGGTTTTGGAAGTTAATTTGTGTTGTTGTTTGGTAATTGAAAGTGAACGTGTGATCAGATGAACTGCATTTTGTGGGTGTTGATTAAGAACCAAAATTGGGGCTTTTTGTGATGGTTGATCAGATGCAAAGCATCAATCTTGTTGTTGATTTGTGAAATTTTGTAGTGTTTAAAAAAAATTTAATATGGTGGGGTAGGGTCATCCCCCATTTCCAGTGTTTCTACCCTCCACTATGATGTGACGCCTACGTTGGATCATCCTCCAAAGATGGATCATCACCATACCGATAGCCTTAGGGGCTGTTTGGTAGCCTCTTAATGACCATTTAGATGCTACCTCTTAATGGTTTAAAACATCTGAATGAATAAGAGGTAACCTCAAGTCTGAATGGTTAAGAGGTAACCTCTGAATGGTAAATCATCACATGTCACATTCTTCTACCTTCTCATCGGTAAAATTCTTAATGGTTCCATTAAAAGGTAGCCTCTTAATGACCATTAAAAGGCTACCAAACAGCCCCTTAGTTTTTTTTAACGGGCATGTCTATTCACACACCCATGTTGTCTATCCACACACCCCCAGTGTCGAGTTATGGCCAGAGCACGGCGTTTTGGTCCGGTCAACCAGACAAAAGACTGACGGGTGTCTGACGGGTCTGTTGACCCGACCAAAACGCCGAGCTTACTGACGGGTGTCTGACGGGTCTGTTGACCCGACCAAAACGCCTAGCTTTGGCCGGGTTCTGGTCCTGTCAACCAGACAAAAGACTGACACCAGACAAAAGACTGACGGGTGTCTGACGGGTCTGTTGACCCGACCAAAACGCCTAGCTTTGGCCGGGTTCTGGTCCTGTCAACCAGACAAAAGACTGACACCCGGTCAGTCTTTTGGCTGATTGACAGGACCAGAATGCAGCCAAAGCTCGGCGTTTTGGTCGGGTCAACAGACCCGTCAGACACCCGTCAGTCTTTTGTCTGGTTGACCGGACCAAAACGTCGCGCTCTGGCCACAGCTCGACACTAGGGGGTGTGTAAATGGACAAAGGGATAGGTGGGGGTGTGTGAATAACAATAACCTTTTTTAACAAACACGTCAATACTCTTCTCGAGATTTTTAAACGAGTACACCAATTAAAAAAATTTCAAGAATAACTTTTCTTTACAAAAGTAAATATCAATCATGAAAGTTCGGTTATCGCTTTACTTTGTTGTTTTCTTCTTCACTCTGGTCTCACTCATCACCACAATCTTCCTTCCAATAATTCCATGGCTTCTTCATCTTCAAGCTTTCTCACCATCATTGTCATCGCCAGCGTTATTCTTCTCGTAAACCTAACACAAGGTAACCGTTTCTCGAAACTCAGTATTCTGATCCATATACTTACCTTCTTTTTTTTTCTTCAACAATTTATTTACAGCGATCGCCGGTGAGAAGCTCGTACTGGAGGAAGGTTACACCGTTACGACGGTTATTGACGGTAACAAGCTTAACGTTAACCCTTACGCCGTTTTCCCTTTGTTCGGTTCATCGTCTGATCTCGTCATCCTTGACCACGCTAAAAGTACATTTTACACAGTCTCGCTTTCCGATTCTCAAGGTATAATAATAATAAATTAAATAATAAGTTCAAGGAGTGTTTTTTTTGTCAATAATTACAGAAAACTTACTCTATGTTTGCAAACCCTAACTCGATGTTTTTTGTGTCCTTTGTCTCAAGTTATGTCCTTTACCCTAACTCAGTTAATTTTTGTGGTTAAATCTGAACAAATGGACCCATGAGGGTATTTTTGTGGTTAACTGTGACAAAATGGACCTCACATGAGGGTAAAATGACCAAAATACCCTTATGTGGGGTCCATTTGGTCAGATTTAACCAAAAAAAAATTAACTGAGTTAAGGCTAAAGGACATAACTTGCAAGTGTTAGCAAACATCGAGTACGTTTTCTGTAATTATTAAAGATAAAGCACAGTTTGCAATAAGTGACATACATAAATGATGATTTTTTGTAATTTACTCCTTTTATTTATGATTTCATGTTAGTGTTCGTTTAGCATTGAACTTGTTTACTAATTGTTTACGAATACATATAGTAATGAAATTATCGTTGGTGTTGGTTTATTAAGGAATTATTGTGTTATGAATTTAAACGGGTGTTCGTTTATTAAGGAATTATCGTGTTATGAATTTAAATGGGCAACAAGCTGCGCCGCTACCTCTTTTTGAACTTGTTCACAAACTGTTCACGAGCACACAAACATATATTATTTAAAAGAAAACAATATTCTTAATACCAAACATTTGAGCAATAATCATAGACATAATTATTCCAAAACAAAGGCACAAGTTAGACATAACAAGCATAAACATAACTATTCCAAAATAATGTTTCAAGATCTAAGTTTTTATGACTGAAAATAAACTAAACAAAACAAATGACCATGAACGGATGGAAACGAACATAGTACCGAACATTCATGAATAGAATGAGCGAGGCCTTTGTTCGTGTTCGTTCATTTAACTAATCGAACGAAGTTCTTTGTTCATGTTTGTTCATTTATTAAACGGACTTCCTGCCAAACGGTTCACGAACACAACTGAACGAACGTGACCTTTGTTTGTGTTCGTTCATTTAACTAATCGAACAAAGTTCTTTGTTCATGTTCGTTCATTTATTAAACGGACTTCCTGCCAAACGGTTCACGAACACAACTGAACGAACGTGACCTTTGTTTGTATTCGTTCATTTAACTAATCGAACAAAGTTCCTTGTTCATGTTCGTTCATTTATTAAACGAACTCTTCCCGCCGTACGCTTTGCTGAACGTTCGGTTCGTTTACAACCCTAGATAGAATTGAGATGATTAATGCTAGAACACATATTTGTACAAGGAAATCAACATTAAGTTGAAATAGAATTGTAGTGGATCATTAACTCAATGAGTTTTTTGTTAAGTTTTTCTGGTACTTGTTACAAAAGGGGGAACTTTTGTGCATACTGCATTGCTGCTTGTAGTTGTACTTCTTTCATGTGTGTTACACTTGTGAACTTCAGATGCTGGATTCGTAATATGATTATTTGTTGTTTGCAGTGGGTGAGTTGAAAAAGCTTGCTGGTAATGCGAACGGTGTTGCTGGGTACAAGGATGGTGATCTGGGGTCTGCAGAGTTTAATAAACCCAAAAATTTCGCTGTTGATAAGAAAAACAATATTTACATTGCAGACACGAGCAACAATGTCATTAGGAAAATAAGCAAATCAGGTATATTGATATCTATTCATGCATTAAATTTTTTACTTTGTATGTACCAATGAGAGTTTTACCAAAATATGGATTTCTAGGATTTTATCCTCTTAAAAGGTTAAACATTAGATGTCTTAACAAGGGTATCATTTGTAATAAAAATGACTATACATAAAGCATATAACGTGTAGTACCTTACAAATCTAAACAGCAAACGAGTGTCTCTATGCCATTCATAACATCCGATCTTGCGTTTCAATCAATATTGCCCACTCGTGGTTTTATAATTTTGTTACCCTTGTAGAGACTTTCCAGAAGGTCAAACATCATACCAAGGCCCGTTTAACTCTGGATTCTCTATTCATTCACTACAACGTGCCCAAAATGCGTTGGTGATATCTGAGGCCAGTTGTTCGTTATAATAGGCATTTCTCGTATTAACGACCAATGTGAGATTTGCCAAAGGTGTCACACATGATAATAACTTTGCATATTTTTTATAAGAGTGAAGTACAAGAATGGTCCTTGTGGCTTACCAAAATTTTGGATTTGGTCCCTAGCTTTCCAAAGGTACCTACCTATATGGTCCTTGTGGTTTGTACTTTGTAACGCACTTAGTCCTCGGTCTTTTCCAAAAGTTCATGGATGGTCCAAGTGGTTTGCACTTTTGTTAGGAGGTTATTTCGAGAGGACCACTCTCCAATTTATAAAAGTAAATGACAAACAAACTGGAACAATTTTCTTCGTATTTTCTTCATGCAAAAATGAAAGACAATTTATAATGAAATATTGCAACTACTTGATCCTAAATTAATGCTGGGAAAATGCAATAAGTGGGTCCTAGTTACATGCATGCACGTGGAAAGGAAATCAACTAAAATAGAATTGGTCTTGCTAGTTATGCGGCTGGACGTGGGCCTCCACTCTCTGCCTTCTTAACTGAATCGGGTACTGGGTTACTACCGGGTCGGGTTTGCGGTTTTGGGTCACCTGGAATCTGGATCGTATCAATACCCCGCCCATGAAAATTGACCTTGTCCTCAAGGTCCGAAATCTTTGCTGAGGTCGGGTGACAAGGAACCGAAAGTGACCCTTGCAAGGTGATGGTGTTGCAGCCCTGCTGAAAGGTGAGTGAAGGAACTGAGAAGTCGGCGGTAACGGTGCCCAAGGAACGTAACCAATCATACCCAAGAATAACATCGAATCCTTTGAATGGCAAAACAAACAATTTAACCTTAAAGGTAGCCATGTCGAGTGTAAGGGGAACGTCCGGGCAGTAACCGGTGCATTGTAGTGGTTCACCATTTCCGATAAGCACCGGAAAGGGCGGCGCTGGCTCTATGAAAAGGTGCAAATCAGTAACTATTCCGGGCCGAATCAGGTTATGAGTGCTGCCGGAATCAACGAGAATTTGAATCGGTTTGCCATTGACATAGCCGGTGAGACGTAAGGCGGTAGTTGGCGTGACACCATAAAACGTGGCCGGAGATAGCGCTAGAAAGTGTGGTAGGTTTGGTACCTCCTCAAGAATGTGAACATGTGGTGGTGCAGGAGGGTTGGGAGCTTGCAAGTCATTGTCGGCTATGAGCAAGAACTGGGGTGGATCACACTTGTGCCCCGGGTGGTACTTGGCGGGGCAACGAAAACAAAGACCCGAGGCGCGGCGCTGCTGGAGTTGTTCATGGGATAATCGAGCAGTAGGTAAAGTGGTGGGCGAGGTCATGGGAGCCGGTAATGATGGTAGGTTGGGTGGTGATGTTTGTGTGGACGCAACGATCAACGGGTCTGCAGAAGACTGGGGAGTGGAATTGGATGAAGATAACTGTGAACAACCAAGCTTGTCTTCAACACGTTTAGACAAACCATATGCTTGGTGCAAAGTGGTGGGGCGTAACACGGCCATCTCGGCTTGGATGGCTGGCCTAAGACCAGAAAGATAGCAATTAAGGAGGGCTTCGTTTGAAAGGCCGACTACCTGGTTGCATAGTTTCTCGAAAGCCGCTTGATAGGCAGTAACAGTGGTTAGTTGTTTGAGCTTGAAGAGGGTAGCTTGATGGTTTTCAAAATCAGAAGGCCCGAACCGGAGTTCAAGAGCCCGGGAAAATTCTGCCCACGTGTCGAGAAGCCGATTGTTGGCAAGATATTTATACCAACTCAAGGCATCTCCGGTGAAGTAAAACTGGGCCAAAGAGAGGCGTTGAGCAGGTTGAATGGAGTAGTAATCAAAGTAGTTGGTTGCTTGAAAAAGCCAATCGAGAGGGTTGGAACCATCAAAGGCATGGCGGAGTTGTTCGGTGGTGGATTGTTTGGCGGAGGGTTGTTCGGTGGTGGATTGTTTGGCGGAGGGTTGTTCGGTGGTGGGTTGTTTGGCGGAGGGTTGTTCGGCGGTGGGGTGGAAGACACGGCGAGGGAAATGGCAGTCGGAAGACTGGAGATGGCTTCGGCTAGGCTCGTGAGGGCGGAGTTGAGGGTGGTGTTGAGGGCGGTGAAGTGAGTGGTCATGTGGGCTGCGTTAGCGTCAAGACGATCGAGAACAATTTGCAGACCGTCATCAACGGTGGATGTGGAGGTATCTTTCTTGGGAGCCATGGGGGAGTTCAAGATGAAAGCACCAAATGTTAGGAGGTTATTTCGAGAGGACCACTCTCCAATTTATAAAAGTAAATGACAAACAAACTGGAACAATTTTCTTCGTATTTTCTTCATGCAAAAATGAAAGACAATTTATAATGAAATATTGCAACTACTTGATCCTAAATTAATGCTGGGAAAATGCAATAAGTGGGTCCTAGTTACATGCATGCACGTGGAAAGGAAATCAACTAAAATAGAATTGGTCTTGCTAGTTATGCGGCTGGACGTTGGCCTCCACTCTCTGCCTTCTTAACTGAATCGGGTACTGGGTTACTACCGGGTCGGGTTTGCGGTTTTGGGTCACCTGGAATCTGGATCGTATCAACTTTGTATCGCATATAGTCCTTAACTTAGACATGCTAAAACCTTTAAATTTGTTGGTTGGGGACTAAATGTGTTACAACATGCAAAGACAGGGACCATTCGTGTACTTTGAAAGCTAGGGACCAAATCTAAAATTTTGGTAAATCACAGGGACCATCCGTATATTTTACTTTTTTTATAAGTAGCAAAATGGATGCTGTTTCTTGAATTTAGTTACAAACACAAAAACTAAACTGAACGAACCATTTCTTGTAATAGAATAGTAAAACTTGCTAGCACTTAATTTTAAACTTTTACTTGTTCAGCAGGTTTTACGTTAAGTTCGCTTCAAAATTTCTGCAAGTAATCGAAATCAAGGATTCTAGTTACTGTAACGTTTTCTTTAATTAACGAAATAACAGGTGTGACCACAATTGCTGGAGGCAACACAAGAAAACCAGGCAAAACAGATGGACCTGCACAAAACGCTTCGTTTTCTCCTGATTTTGAGCTGGCTTTTGACTCTCAAAGATGTGCATTGTTGATATCCGATCGCAGTAATAGTTTGATCCGTCAGCTTGATCTTAAGGCTGAGGACTGTGCCGACACTTCTTCTGGATCCGGTGAGCGTTAAGAGTATCCTCGAAATTTAATTGTTATAAATTACCAAGATTCTTTTTTTTTTCACGTAGGAATATAACATGCGTTTTGAAAATGACATTTTCAGTACTGGGATCAACCATAGCTTGGAGTATTGGTGTGGTAGTTACTTGTTTAGTTGGATTTGTTTTTGGGTTTGCCGTTCGTCCTTACGTTAGACCTTATGTAAGTTTCTCTAAAACTCTCACCACTGCAATTTGTGATGGGGTGGGTAACGGGTCCAGTTGACTGACCCAATGCGGTAACCTTATACAGTCAATACAAAAACAGCTTCATGCGCCACAAAATACAGTACAGTTTTTCCTTAAAGAAAAAAGTTAAAAAAAAAAAAAAAAACCGTTTCAACACGATTCCGTCATAAATGAACTGATTGTCTATAAATCATACAAGTGAGATGTAGCAATTTTGAGTCATTTACTTGTCCATGTCTTGATTTAGGTTATTATGTTAACGGGTCGTAGTGGTGAGTAGAAAACCGAACTGAAATAACCGATTTAACCGAACCAAAAAAACCGAACCACGCGGAAAAAAAAGACGAACCGGAATATACGGTTCGGTTACAGTTTTGCATTATATGAAAACCTAAAAACCGAACAACCTAAAAAGACATTTTTTTAATGTTTGTTATATATTGATTTAGGAATTATTAATTTTATTCTTGAATGTTGAGTATTTATAATAAAAACATTTACACGTTTCTTCATCTTTGAAATGATTTATCCATTGCTTACAAGAAATAACAAAATTTAACATAAAAATTCAATGCTTTTCAAAGTAAAAAGAAAATGTCTTAATGAAAACTTTGGAGAAACATAAAAATAGATTAGAAGGTTAGGTTTATGTGAATAATATTAATTAAAAAGGTTAAATATAATAACCTAAATGTAAACGTCTAAGAAAGATTCATAAATCTGGGATTATACTTTTTATTTTTGAATCTTAGATAATTTTTGTTCCAAATACCGAAAAACCGAACCATTGCTAAATCCGATAAAAAAATGAAACCGAACGGTTTTCAAAAACCGAAAACCGAACATTTCGGTTTTAGCATTAAACCGAACCGAACTGTGCACTCCCCTAACGTCCCGAAGCATCTTCTTAATGCATAAGACCTAAATTATGTTATTGAAAAAAATAGATTATTATTGATTTTTTTTTTTTTTTGCAAAATCATTTTTGACACACTATTTATATATAAATTTAAATTAAGAATCAGATAAAAACTGTTTGGGGAAAGCAGGGGTGTCAATTCGTGTCGGGTTCGGGTTGGTGGGTTGGTATCATCTGCACACGCTCAACCCATGTAACCGAGAGTCCGAGAGGACCTGCATAACCTTCTTATTAAACAGGTCACATGGGTTGGCGGGTAAACGAATTATCCAACCTAAACACGAACAATTTGTTAAACGGATCAATCCGTACATGACTCAAACCTTTTAAGACCCAACCTTAACCCTTTCTATTTTCATGTCAGGAACCGTCACCTCTAGGTCAACCGACTCGACCCACAAAAAGATACGTTATTGAACCCACCGACCCGCCCATTTTGCAACCTGTATATGAACTATAAAGCCGTCTTTTCGAGACTAAAAACCATATGATCTATATATATCTAACCAAACTCTGTAGACAGGAAGCCTCGGGTCAACATCCGGTCAACGTGACATGGAAGCACTTCCTAACCAGTCTGGAGAAACAAGCAGTGACCTTTTACTTCGTCACCAGAAACGCAATTGCTAGCCGTAACGTCTACCAACTTCTTAAGAACTTTCTTATGTTATCTTTCTCTCAACTCCCTCTACTTTTCGGCATTAACATAATTAAACCCCCGACTATGCAACCAAAACCCGTGTCTTTATTAGATTGTGACGCTTTAGTTAACAACGAGATAACCAAACCCCGTGATTTAGTTGATGAATTGACGGATATGATTACTTTCGACGGTACTCAAAACCCTAAGTTATGTTTAGATCAAAACAGTGCTTATTATATGGTTGAAGAGAAAAAGGAAGTTGTAGTTGAAAATGGTGGGAAGATAGATAAGCATATACATGCTAATCTTGTGGGTTTTGTGCAAAGCAGTAAAGGAACTTCATCGGTTGGATCATCTAGTTTGTGAATGGTTTGGTGTTACTCGAAGGCGTTTGGTTTTCTACTTTACTAGTTTGTACTATGCTATTATGTTGTTGTTATGAAAAACTTAATGGAATGCTTTGTAAATAGTTTTACTTATGTTTGTTTCTTAATGCATGCATGAGTCCTCTACCATATCAAACTTGTTTGGTTTATATGTTGTGTTATCGTTAAACGAGATGAGCCGAATGTGATTAAGCCCCGGCTCACATTGGATGCGGTTACACGGGTGGTCTTGAGCTGTTGTGAAGTTGAACGAGCATGAATATGATAACAATGGCAAATCTAGAATTCTAGATGTAGCATAATTCTTCATTTTTTGATAAGTGGGAGTGTTTGTGTGTTGTTTGAACATATTAATAAAATGAGGTAGTTGCCATCATCACTTTGCTAGGGTGGTAGAGGCTTTGTGTCTTTTGAAGAGAGACCATAATTCAATTTCTGGCATAAGGTAAAGTTGGTATAATTTAGCAGTAGAGATTATGTAATTTTTGCTGTTAAAAAAAATAAACAAATGAGGTACTTAACTACAACCCTTTCATTTAGTTCATTGTTCGGTTCGATCTACAATTAAAGCTAAACATTGCGTAAGGGGAAATTATTATGTTCAGTAATTAATCTTTGTTCAATAGAGTCTTCAATATTTGTTCCATAGAGTCTTCCAACTGATAAATAGGTTGGATGATTATTGGATACTGATGAAACACTAGTTAACACTAAGGATAACCAGCCGGGTTGTCTCTTATGTGGGTTCAATCTCTTTCTCTACTCTCCAAGGGTTGAGATCCTGCAAAACAGTAACACCGTTAGCTCGTTAAGAGGGGAATATGGGGGTTTCCCTCTTAACCAGGCTCCGGCGTGAGAATAAGTACTATTCCGAGGATAAAATAGTGTTTGTTGTAGGTGTAATGTGTGGAGAACAGAATGTTTAACCTGAATGATGAAGGGTCCTATTTATAGCCGGAGGGTGAAAGAGGGAGGAGAGACCTTGGCAGCTGCTACCGGGCGCCAGCTGTCCGACCAAGGGGAATATCCACTTGGTCTCCTGTGCTGTGGTTAGGATAGTGGTCCACGTGACGCGCCGTCGTTTGTCCATGCAGGAGAATTCGTACCGCAGCTGTCGGTCTGCCCCCAGGTTGCGTCGCAGGTCTACATGGCATCCGATTAATGGTGACACGTGTTGTCCTTTTTGTCTGGAGGAGCATCTTCGGTGCCACCTAGAAGTCTTCCAGAAGCTTCTGGATTTACTTGCTGATGTAGGCGCCATGTAGGATGAGGAAAGTGGTGTTGTCCCTGCCATGTGTGCATGGAATTTGGACCATACCTCTTCAGATACGTTTCCAAGTTAGAGGTTTTCAAATCCTTGGGATTTTGGTTTTACTATGTAATCACCGTTAAATAAACAAGCTAAACCAAATAAAAGTTTTAATTATGAATATTCTATTATACTAGAAAGGTGGCTACACGATGCGGCGAGAAACACAAACACTTATAATTGCATCACTTGTTATTTTTAAAAGTAAAAAAAAAAATTATAGCTAAATCAAGATAAATAGAACTAAATATTTGTTTTTATGGTTTAATTTTTATTTAAAAAAAAACATGCAAAAATTATGATCCTTCAAAAATTTTGGGGAAGTTGGTTGGGCTGGATCTACTCAAATTAAATATAATAAAATATTCGTTTTTATGGTGTAATTTTTTTAAATATGAAAAAATTATGACTGTTTAAAAATCATGTGGGAAATTAATTTACAAGTAAACAATATGATTTATTGAATATTTGAATTGTTTAATAAGTATTAAAAGTTGTAATTATTTTAACTCAATTGTTTAACAAGTTATATAAGTTGTAATTATTTTATCTCTTAAAATCGTATAAAATTATCTTTTGGTCAACGTTATGGGTATGACACAATTAGGGGTGTTCATCGAATCGAATAACGAATTTTTGAATTATTCTAATCAAAATTTTCTAATTTTTTACATGAATTCTTATTCGATTAGTATTTGAAACTCGAATTCGAATAATTTCGATTTAACTCAAATTCACCCTAAACAAAAAATTATTTTACTTTCATTTTTTTTAAACTACTACAAATAATTATATTCAACGTAAAATATAATAATTTGCAAAATTAATTAACTATCAATATGTCAAAACACCAAAATTTAGAAAAGGCAAATTGGATTTAAATAATCCCAACTCACTGTTATTGGCCAATAATAATCCTAACTCATTTAATCACCAATAATAATCCGAACTATTCACTTTTGTTTGTAAAATACTCCCAGTTAAAAAAACACTAACTAGGTTAAAAAATTGCTGATGTGGCATGCCACGTCACCTGCCACATCAGTTGCCATGTCATCAAAAATGCCACGTAGACTGCCACATCAGCTGCCACGTCATCAAAAATGCCACATGAACTGCCACGTCAGCAAAATTGCTGATGTGGCATGCCACGTCACCTGCCACGTCAGCAATTTTTTAACCTAGTTAGTGTTTTTTTAACTGGTAGTATTTTACAAACAAAAGTGAATATTTCGGATTATTATTGGTGATTAAATGAGTTGGGATTATTATTGGCCAATAACAGTGAGTTGGGATTATTTAAATCCAATTTGCCTTTAGAAAATAGGTTGATTACTGGTAGCGATTTAAGTTAGGTCAAAATTTGGAAATACGTAGTATGAGCTATTTGTCAGAAGGTTTGGTAATCTTATGAATAATAAATTATCACTTATAGAGGTAGTTCATACTTTGGCCAAGTTTAGAAGTTATATGTGTGTGTATATATATGTTTTTGTGTGTGTATACATATATTAAAATATATATATAAATTGAATTCGAATTTTGAATCGAATCGAATTGAAAATCATAAATTCGTATTCGATTCTAATTCGATTACTGGACTCAAATATGAATCAACTCGAATTCGAACATTTTTAATCGAATTCGAATCGAGCCAAATTTTGAATTTTTAGAATCCGAAACGATATCTGAACACCCCTATGACACATGTCAACATGTGGTTTTATGTCAACTTGTATTGTAAGTTTTTTAGGGGTTATAATGTAAGCTTTAAAATGGTTGTTTCTTATGCTTCACAACTTATAAAATTACATTGTTAGTGAACAATAAACTTACCTCACAACAAAGTTGGCAATGTGTACATATAATTTAAATATAACTAGTGCGATTCCCACGCGCTTTACGGCTGGAATTCAATCGGTATTAGTTTGGTTCGTTACGATATCAACACTCGTTACAATAACCGGAAACGAAAACATTATATCGATCGAAAACAATAAAAACGAATATCAATATTAGTACCGATGTTGTTCAGTTGATATCAGTCCGATTCTTCTATATTCTATGTTTTCTATTTTAACATTGCGATTTTTTTTAAAATGGATGCTGTGTTGGTATCGTATCAGACCAAATCGAATCGATTGAACAACATCTGTATTGGTACTAGTATTTATATATTGTTTTTACTTTCGATAAACTAACACTGTATCGCTACCATAATGTGCCAAACTGAACCTTACAATATCAATATCGATATGCATTAATTTTTATGTTTTTATCTTTGATAACTCATCGTATCATAAAAGTTATATTAGAAGAAATATATGTTTAAAATCAATTAGAGTAACAAAACAATAAAATAATAAGTACTTTGAAATTTTAATTTTTTTTTTAAATTCATCGACACTTTCTATTAATATGTATAATTATCTTCAAATCCACCATTGCCACCAATACAACCACCACCATATCCACCTTCCACCGTTCACCACCATCACCTGCCATCTCCGTCACCATTCCCCTCACCAGCAGTGGTGGACCCAGGAATTTTTTCATGGGGGTGCGGAATTTTTTTTTAAATTTTAGGCATCTAGATATATACATAAAAAAACCGGTTCAGGTCAGGTCGGGTCGGGTCATGTGAAAAAAGAACATCAAACTTAAATTTATATAATCATCAAAAACCCGTTGGTTGACATGGTCCTCTTAGTAGGTATGCCCTTCTAACATCATCTCGTTGATTCACGTTGTATGATGCTATCGCCTTGCGATCATGAGGATCCGAGGGAAGATCATTCACATCAACAAAATCGGAAGATGATCCAATTTCATCCGCTTTCCACTTGTTGAGAAATCGCGCCATAACATCTTTACTCATTGTGCCTATCATATACAAAATAAACAATATTCCTTAATTTCAATTCCTTAATATTTAATGAAATCAACAATAAATAAAAAATAATGGAATCAATAATAAATAATGAAACACAACTTTAACATTTAATAATGAAATCAAGTTGAACCCAATAAATCAACATCAACCTTTTTTAATATTTAATCAACAATCCACTAACTTTTTTAATATTTAAACAAGTTGAACCCATTTACAATTTGCCGACTGCCGTAATTTTACAAAAGCAACCTTATCAACAACCCTATCAAAACTCTTGAAGAATAAAATCAAGGATTGGTACCTGGTCGGCTAGTCTGCACTCTATCTACGGCGACTCGGCGAGATTTGTGGCTGATCAATCGAAGCCTGTCTGCAGGTTGAATGGTAGATTCTTCTGTTTCTTGATCGCTGCAGCAAGGGGAGGGCGGGAGAGATGAAAGGTCGATTGGGTTTATTTGGGTAATTGGGTTATGTTTTGTTAATTGATTAAGTTTTATGGGTTGGGTTTTACCATAAACTTATTCAATTGGGCTTGATGTTGGGTTATAGGAATACAAGTTTTATTTAAAGAGATTAGTGGGCTAACTTGTTTACATAATTGGGTCGGGTTTAAATCCGTGTTTACAAATTTTTTTTATATAAATTCTAACATTTTTTTTTCTAAGGGGTGCGGTCGAAATTTTTCAAGGGGTGCGGTCGGGATTTTTCACGAAAAATAACACTAATTTTTTTTTCAAGGGGTGCGGCCGCCCACCCACGGGCTAATGTAGGTCCGCCCCTGCTCACCAACCACCTGTTCACCATCACCCCAAACCCTAAATCCCACGAGCACCGCACATAAATCATGGGTTTCGCAAATCGTTCAGTGGTAGGGTGTTTTACGGTGGCAATTAATTCTAGAAACATGGGGTTTAGTTGTTAGGGTTTAAGTGGGAGGTATATGGTGGCAACAGATGGTGGATGTTAGGGTTTTTGGTTGGTGGTAGGCGGTGGATGGTGAGGAATGGTGTGGGTTCTAATTTTGGGTGTAGGTAGGTGACTAAATGGCGGTGGCAGTCTGCAAATGGTGGATGTGTTGTTGGTTGTTGCGGCTAAGGTTTTTTTTAGTGGGGTAAATGGTGGTGGTTTTGGTGGTCTGATTTGTGGTGAATGGTGGTGGTGGCGGTAGTGGCACGTGGTCGTGGAGGTGGAGAAGAGAGAGAAAGGGAGAAAGTATGTATAAGTGTGTGTATATGTATATATATTATAATTAATTTTATTTTTTTATTTAAAAATAAAATATAGAAAATTAAAAAATAGAAAAATGGATGGGTAAAATGCGCAAAAAGCCCCGAATTAGCGATACATTTTAATTGGGTTTCTGATTTGAATAAAAATGACAACAAAATCAAAACGTCAAATGTGTGTATGTAAAAAAAATTGGATGTCGCACACAAATGTGTTCAAACCTCAGGAGGGACGATATTGAGATTTTTCTTTTAAAAAAAAGAAAATAATAACTGACTGAATTTGTTATAAAACTTTAAATACAAGACAAAATTGGTAATAACCTTACAGTGAATTGGCAGTCCATGACCTTTCAAGTTTCTAGGTAGGTGGAGATTATGAGTTCAAGTCTCGCCTAGTGGGTTAAGTCAGAGTTTTACCACAGTAGACATTAAGCCAATTGATTTGCTCTGGAATGATGGCGAGCTGAGTCACCATCGCTATACTATTCGGTTTACCCGAGTGATCGGTTTGGTCGTACAATAAAAAGGGACAAAATTTAAAACTAGACTTACTTGAGGGACTATTTAACAAAAAAAAAAAATGATACGTAAAGTCGTAAATCTTGTTAAAATGTTAACCTTAAGCAAGCACACGAAACAAAAAACCCCTAAGTTTACAATTTTCACTCTTTCAAGATGGATGGAAGCAGCGGTGGAGATGAGTTCGCAGTGGGATGTTTATTATCGATAAAAACAACATTTGGTGACGAATTCGAAGGTCAAATCATAACCTACGATCGCCCTTCAAACATTCTTGTTCTTCAAGAAGGTTTGAAATCAAACCCACAATCACGCCGCAACATTAGGTTACTCAAAGCTAATTACATCAAAGAGTTTTCCTTTTTGGGTCAATCTGAAGACCCACTTGATCTCAAGAAATGTTATCTTGATCTCCATTCACTCCAATCTAAAGAAGATGCGGCTGTAAGGTGGGTTGATTGGCTTGTTTTTTAATGCACACCAGGTGTTTGATAAAATGTTTCAATGAATTTGGGCAGAAAGATGTGATTTTGGGTGTTAATAACTGAATGAAGCATGCTTATTACATTAGTTAACAGGAAAATTAAATCAATATAGTCTTTTAATTGTTTGTGAAACGCTTAAATGATGTCAGGTGAGTAGATCACTAGATTGACTTGTTTTTTGAATGCACGCCAGGTGTTTGATAAAATGTTTGAATGGGTTTGATTGTGTTTTTGGATGTGAATAACTGAATGAAGCATGCTTCTTACATTAGTTGATAGCAAATTTGAATCAATAAGTGTTTGTGAAATGATTAAATGGTGTTTATGGAATATTGAGATTGGTGATGTATTTGATTGTGTTTTTGTAGGCAAGCAGAGATAGATGTCGAAAGGATCGGGGTTGGTGTAACTGCTGAGGCTCAGAGCATCTTTGATGCTTTGTCGAAAACGTATGCATCTGTTTTCTTTCTATCCTTTTGATTCCTTAACTTCATGTATATATTTGATCATGAACTTTCTCTCTCTCACACGCGTGCGTGCGCACACATATTTTCCATGTGTGTCTTTGATTACAATGTAAAACACAGAAAAGCATGCTCATTTGTTATCTGGTCTTCGTGCTCTTGATACATACTGCAAAGGGATTATATGTTTAAGTCTCGGCTCTCGTTAATTACTTACTAAGATTTGATGATATACTATGTTATCTGAAGTCTCAGAACGCATGCCTGATTTAGTTTTTGATCTTAATGCTCTTATTATAAACTGAAAAGGGATTTCATGTTTATGTCTCAATAATTGCTGATTAATGCATAGGCCACTAGTTTCCATTTCTCTGTTTATATATTTGAAAATCTAATTCTTTGATCACGTATATGATGATTCTTCTATTGTGACACTTCAACTAGTAGTTAGGGGTGTTCACTATTTGTAGATATCCTAATTATCAAATTGGACATATTGGATTGAGCTATTTGCCTATTTGGTTTGAATTTTTGGCATAGTTATCAAAAGCGAGCGCTTTTGGCGCCTAGGCGCTTTTTCTGGGCGACTCGCATTAACTGCGCTTATGGTTCCTAGGTAATGATAGCGCAGACATTTCATCCCATGCGTATTTATTGTTTCAAGCTTTTTATTTTTTTAATTTGTAATTTCCACTTTTTTGCAGTATTTATAGGGCTGTAAGTTTAAGTTCGTATATCACATTATCACCAAGATTATTCAGTTCTTAATATCAGGACTGTTCAGTTCGTGTTATCATTAGGCCCTAGTCGTGTTATCACTAGGCCCTAATCGTGCTATCAATAGGCCCTAATCGTGTTATCACCAAGATTATTCAGTTCTTAATGAACTTTTATTTTTATATTTAAGTGCGCTTTTTTTTTTCTCGGGCCCACGCTTTTTTTGCGCCTATCGCCTAGGCCCTAATCGGTGCCTATGCGCCTAGAGTGCGCTTTGCGCCTTTGATAACTATGATTTTTGGATATTTGAATTTGTTTGGACCTAAACTTACATTTTTTTATCATGGTTCTTGGATTAGATTCGGTGACTTCGGTCGTATGCATCGAATAATCAAAATAAATGGTAGTGATATGTTTCACACACACACACACACGAGTCTAACCTACCTTTTAGTTCCTTCGTAAATGTCTCCTTTTGCAAATCACAACACAATTGGAGTTTCCAATGAAGATGATGCCAACTTTTCATAAAAATAACGTGCAGGATTTTGGACATGTGATTGAAATTTTCACAAACCACTATATTTTTGTATGGTCAACAGACGCTACAGGGGTTAAACTTTTGTTTGATGAATAGAATTGTTTGTAGTTTTTGGAATTGTACAACTCAAAAATACTATTGACGTTTTATACTTATGTTTGATGCTTCGATGAGCAGTATATATAGTGAAACCGAATTGTAATTTGATTTGGTTTTTAACAAAGTTTGGATGGTTAGGTTTCATATTTTTCAAACCGAAAACCGATTGGTTTCGTCAAATTGGTTCAGTTTAAACATATCCAACCGAGCGACAACCCCAGTTGTAGTTCAGTAAATAGGAAAAAAAATACTAATGTGTCGTTTGTGTGGTCTATTAAGAAAACGTTGGTAATTAGTTTTAATATACGAAAGAATCCCAAAATAAGAGAAGTTTGTTTGTACTATCATACGATATATGTTTATATAGCATTGAGTAAAATGCCATTTTTGTCCTTAAGGTTTGGCCAGTTTTGCGACTTTCATCCAAAGGTTTGTTTTTTCGCATCTGGATCCAAAAGTTTTGAAATCTTGCCATTTTCTTCCGGCTCGTTATCTCCACCCATTTTTCTCCGTTAAGTCCTGGGTATTTCCGTCTTTTTTGTTAACTTAAAGGGCAATTCGGTCTTTTTCACATTTGGACGGAAGTCCCAAAATTGGCCAAACCTCAGGGACAAAAAAAGCATTTTACTCCATAGCATCAAAACAAACAGTTAGGCTTGAATATTTTCACGGTACTTTTAATAAATGAATTTTGGTGTCCTCATGTGTAACTTTAGGATATAACTTCATTGTAGATCACGGGCCCATTCATGGTTATTATACAACTTCTTTAATTATCATACCCAGCTCACTAATTGCTTTTATAACTGTAAGATGAATAGATGATTGACAGAAGGGCTAGGGATTTGATAAGTTTCCTTTTTAGATATATGTATATTTTTATTTTATGTATGTTCTTTTTATTTTACTCAGGCTACCAGTTAGGTGGGACAAGACAGTGATAGTGGTGATGAATGAGGTTCGTGTTAGCAGTCCATATCTAGCTGAATCTGTTACTGGTGGAACTCCTGCTGCCAATGAGCGCGTCAGGAAAGTGGTAAGTTATAAATTTTGACCCATTTACTTATCAACCGGTTTGGGTTGTGTTGTGTTTTATCTCACATGGGTCGCATAAAGATTAAAGAAGCAACTAAAAGGGGAACCGTTTATATGGGTTGAAAGTACGCCCAAGAGTATTTTGAAGCATGCAGTCTTCTATATCATTCTATTCGTATATTTAATTTTTTTTTTGTAATTATGCTGTTTCTGAAAGCATAAGTACTTACAATATCAACCCATTTAATTTAAATATGAAATGGGTTGTGTTTGATCTCAAATACGCTAAATAAAAAAAATAGCTAAAAGGGAATAATGTGGTTTTCTAGACATAGTTAAAACTAATTCATTGTTTACAAAAAAAAAAAAAAAAAAAAAAACGGTCAAAAAGTGATCGCAGGTCATTTCAATCTTAACCCATTTGGACCCATACTAAAAGATGATCAGTTTCGACCTGAGCTGGCTTTGACCCGTTACCCAACCCATGCATCTTGCCCCGTCTTAAAGTTTATGTTCCATGGTTTCTGAGTATGGTTAAAAAAACCCAACAACCAAAGACACTTAAGCCATGTATGCTTATTATCATTTCTTTAAAAATAAATAAATACACTTTTTAGTTTTATCTACAGTTATTTTTTTCTATTATTTTTTTTAGCTTGAGCTTGAAAGGAGGAGGTTGCAGACCCGGGGAGGCGGTCAATGAATATGGGGATAGAAATTACAAGGTATCAAGTGCTGAAGTGCTGAGCATTTTGATGTGTGTCTTTAGTCAAAGTCAAATTGGGTCTGAGTTGACCAAAATTTTTAACTTTTACAAACTGACTTATGTCTTCTCTTTCATCTTACCTAATGTTTACCGAGACTAATTTTATTTATTGCTAGTTTGTGGGCTGTGGCCTTGAATAGGGGTGCAAACGAGCCGAGCCCGAGCTCGACCAGGCTCGAAGTCGAGCAACTTATGAGAGCTTGAGCTCGGCTCATTGGTATTTTCTCAAGCTCGAGATCGGCTCGTTTATTATCTATTAATTAATATATTAAATAGAAAAACATAAATAATAAACTTTTTAGGCTCGCAAGCTCGATATGTGAAGCTTGGGCTCGGACTCGTTTACTAAATAAGCTTATTTTTAGGTCCGGGGTTGGCTCGTAAACAAGTTTAAATAAGCTCGGCTCGGCTCGACTCATTTACACTAAGGCTCGACGAGCCTGACGAGCTTAACATGTCAGGCTCGACGAGCCTGACGAGCTTAACATGTCAAGCTCGAGCTCGGGTTCGATACACAAACGAGCTTTTATTTTAGGCTCAAGCTCGGCTCGAGGTCGATAAGGCTCGGCTCGTTTTGAGCTTTTTCTTGAGCCGATCACGAGTAGCTTGCGAGGCGCTCGGCTCGTTTGCACCCCTAGCCTTGAATATGCAACTTATATAGAAAAAACAAAATCAGTGCTTATTGCTAATTTGGGTCAAAACAGACTGTTTTAAAAAAGCGGTCATTTTCAGACTGTTTTAAAAAAGTGGTCATTTTCATTCGGGTCTGAACAGGTTTTGACAAGAATGGGTAGGGGTCGAAACATAACTGAAAATATAGAAACAATACAAATTAAAATTCAGTTTTCAGTTATATATGTATTGATGAATCGGAAGAGAAATTACTCTTCTAAGTTTGATTCACAGTCATCACCCTTTTTTCTCGTAACATATTATCGCAAAATATTTTGACCATTCCATTAGAAAACTGAGCTCTCTTGACCTTCATACCAAAATCCAGTTTCATTTCCAAAATCAAGCTACACGAACTTATATGATCAGTCTTCACCGCCATTCATCCATTTGATGTTTGATAAGCTAGCAACGCGTGTGCTCTGAGTATCCTGTTGCCAGTGGTATTCATGGCCCAATAGATCTACCTAGAAGTGGTGGCACAAGGAAGGCTACGGAAAGCGTGTATTTTAAGGCGTCGAGGGTCCAGTTGAGCGTGATCTGAATATCCCGTTAGGAGTGTGAAGAAGACGGATGCCAATATGACAAGCTCTTTTTGTTTTGTTCCTGCCCAATAGGATCCACACCCTTTTTTTCCTTATATTGTTGCCCATACCGACTCGTTGAAAATTATACGTAGTCAATAGCTGTTTGTTAGAACTTAGAAGTCCAAATAACCCCATTTGAAAGTGTGTGGGTCAAGATCGCCGGGTCTAGTATATAACCATTACGGAACCATAGAAATCGATAACTAAAATCATAACCGAAGCATAATAGTTTGGTTATCTTGTTTATAATTTGGTTATTTGATTTTGTGATATAGGGCTTCCAATTGGTAACAAAATGACCAACTTATAAGATGGTAACTAATCATTTGTGAATTATGGAGAAAACTATGTGGAAATCAAAAACATTCATCATATGGTGGGCTTTTAACAATCTTATATGTGTCTGAAAAAGGCCCAAATCAGACCTACTTTCAGTGGGCCAGAAATCGAATAGAGACATGAAAGAGCTAGCCATGCAAATTGGGCGTGTATAACAAATTGGGCAGTCACAACTCACACGTGCATGCATGCATGCATGATTCATTGCTTCTATGAAGGTTGTGTTAGGACTTATATAAAAGCAACTATTTTCAGAACATGTTTTAACTTGCAAGTTATTATGTCTATATGAAAGAATAATATTTATGTAAGCAGTGGCGGATCTAGGATTCACGCCAAGCGGTAACGTTTTATAAATAAGCGGTAACGAAATCGGAAAAACGTTAAATTTTTCCAAAATTTACACTAATTTTACATTACCGCCTGAGCGCCAAGCGGTAGCGGGCGCTCCCCCTTGTATACACATACATCCGCCCCTGTATATAAGATAACATAAGCTAAATACACTTAACTTCTACAAAGTTCCCTTTTTATGGTACGAGAATAAGTATTGTTTAAGAACAATAACCGAGTGTGTGTTAAGAGTGAGAGGGTGAGAGAGTCGATCCATAAACATGTGATTGAAGACTGGTATTTATAGCCGAATAGTGTGGAGAAGGAGATGTGATGATGGGTCTTGGGCCAAACGTCGCCATCAAGGAATATCATATTTGTCTCCTCTGACCCGATCGTTAGTGTTTGCAGAGGATTGAGACATTGGCGCACGATGATTGGAGCCACGTAGCCTGACGATTGTCCTTGTTGTCAAGTCTGTTACCAGTTTTGGATGGAGAACACGGAGCAGTGAACGACGCAACCTGATTGGTTACACGTCACTGTCCTTTTGTACTTCTTGTCTCCTGTACGATTGATCATCGTGGGAGTTGTATGGGCAAGGCCTGAAGCACGCTGATTGGCCAGGGGCGGACCCACATTGAATGGGTCGGGGTCCCCGGACCCCAATGTTTTTAAAAAAATTAGTAGATTCGGTATATTAAATTTTATAAGGACCCCATAAATACAATTAGGTGGACGCCATAGAAAGAAAAGAAAAAGTGGTGTAGTGGTAAACCTCCTCTTTACCAATAAGAGGTCATGGGTTCAATCCTTGTATAGCTTTTTTTTTAGTTTTTTTTTTAAATCTAATTCAAACCTCGCTTTGACCGGACCCGAACGAGGGCCGACACGAAAATTTTAACGTTTTGTTATGAAAATTTTGAACACAAAAAATGGACCCTATTGGAAAAAAAATCTTGAGTCTGCCACTGCCTGCCAACTGTACTACTTGTACTTGTATTAGTTGTCACTGTGTTGCGTGCACCTAAAGGAACTTGAGCGCATGCTTCGATGATAGATGAGTATTGTTTTGTTAAGTTTAGGTATGACCCTCTGCGCACATATCTTGTAATGCCTTGAACATTATTTAAGATCATACCCCTTCAGTCGTTAAAAAAAAAAAAACTCACCCCCTCTAACCCAACCAATGTCAGTGAAAACGGGCGCATACTTAAAGCCCAAGTCCAACTTTCATAGTAAATTAATAACTCAATATGAAGCCCAATAAGTCAATGACTAGACAACTAGTGCCTACATATCAACTTTGGGCCAATTGATTTATAAGTTAAATCATTTTTCATATAATAACATACATCAAGGCTAGAAGAGTTTTGTGTTTGTTTGAGCAAAAGTCACCGTACCTGTATAAATGTTTCATGTTATATCATATAATGTTTCTAAATGTCATGCCATGCTATATTATTTTATGTTTGTAAAGATTAGACACGTCTCATGTTATATCATATAATGTTTCTGAATGTCATGTCATGTCATATCTTATTATGTTTGTAAATATTGTGTGTCATGTTATATCGTATTATATTCGAAATATCATATGAATAAAGCTTAAGAGTTTTGTGGTTCTTGCAACTTACAACATTAGGGAATATAACATGAAAAAATCTCAGTCGTGTATATGTGTAGTAATTGAATATTCGCGATCACATAGCTTCTAAAAACAGGCACTAAAGTCTTACGCATATAACAAATGTGATCAACGGCGACTTGTCATGAGAAAAAAACTTTCGTTAAAATCCCCCATTAATTTTCTTTTTCATGTGTTATTTTACATATCCGACAGTCAAGTAACACCACATATTTTGAAAAGTAACATCACTAGGGTTGTATTTTCATACATTATAACAAAAGCTTCAAGAGATATATGATCTATGGAGGCTTTACTATTTCGACCCCTAAAGTCCTGCATTCGAGAAAGTACACTCCGACTTTGTTTTATTCGTCACTTTTTTGACACACCCTTTGAAAAACTTTGTTCGCGTCAAAACTCATTATCACACCAAAACGCTTGAAGTGATATCGAATGCGACATATGATTTTAACCGGTTAAAAAAGACAGTATTAGTCAAAATCCAATAATGAAAATGTGGGTTACAAATTAAAAAAACAAATCTAGCAATAGGAAAAAGAAATGAGACAAAAAAAATGGTAGGAGACGCTCCCCTTCATTTTCTGCTTTTTTGCTGCACAAGCATGTTTACACAAATAGCATCCAAAGCTACTAGATCAGTTGGAAACCCTACCATTTACATTTCCACCTAAAAAGCTATAGATTTTTTCTCTTTATTTGTATACTTTTTTATATATGTACCACCGCATAATACCAGTAATATATATGTGTATGTCGCATTTAATGTAGAACCAATTTTAAGCAAAGAATCACGATAATCGAATAAACACTTGTATGTAGCTCTTGGGGGATAATCACACGTACTTGGATAGAGTTAGAGAGGCAGTTAAAGAACCGTCTTAAATATCACATTTAGAGCAGTAATTAGTATAAATGTCTATACTCAACTTATATATATATATATATAGGGGATGGATAGAAAGAAAACTCATTTGAGTTACAAAAACTCTAAAAACCTCATCTTTACCAT
The DNA here is from genome assembly GCA_030545235.1 of Helianthus tuberosus. Taxonomy (NCBI): domain Eukaryota; kingdom Viridiplantae; phylum Streptophyta; class Magnoliopsida; order Asterales; family Asteraceae; genus Helianthus; species Helianthus tuberosus. Next base: position 3,923,323 of record JARYGA010060438.1, read on the forward strand.
CTATTTAAAAAAAAAATCAAAGGTTGAGACTGGTTGTGTTACACTTAACTTTTTCAAAAGCTAAAGTCTGCTAAAAGTTGTTACACGTAACACGTGAGAGTCTTTGGAAGGTTACATGTAACACAAAACAGTCTCTGTGTAAAAAGTGTAACTCGTGGCAAAAAAATGTCTATTCATTTGGGTTTCATAGTTTTTTAACTCACATGAGTTTTTCCTCAATAATTACCTTTTATATATAATGTGTATATTCATTGTCAAGTATAGTGCACCTATGTATTATCAAATCAAAACAAAGAAAATGTTTAAAAGGATGAGGTCAAGTACAAATAGTATTTTCTTTTTGGCTCCTTTTTCTTTTTCTTGGTTTATATAGTCTCCCTTGAAGAAATTAGGGATGGTTGATAAAGACATCAAGTGCCCCAGGGAATATTTTGGGTTTTGTGGTCTTGGTTTCTACCTTGAGATTATTGAAAAAGTCTACCAAGATCTCAAATTGAAGAAATTATATCATCATTTTATATAAAACTAGAGCTAGATTAGGTATTCTCATTATTGCAAGCATGTATATGTTTAACAAATAACAAACTTGACATCAAAAAGAGGTTGATAAAATGTAAAGGGGTTTTTATTCTAAAAGGCAAATCTTAGAAGAGATTCCTGAGTACAAGATTAATAAGGAAAGTTACATATAGATACAAGAAAAAGTATAACTTCATACATTGTAAGTAATATGGGATCTTTTTATGAAAAAGTTAAACAAACTATACCAATATAAGCATTATCATTATGACTTTTGAAGTCTTTACTTTGAAGGACATCAAACTTTTACTTAATTTTACAAAGCAATTGTTATAAGTAGCATCCCAAAAGCTAAAAATGCTCATTTAAAAGATGAATTTATGGGTTATATCTTTATCTTTATTGGTGAATAAATAAAGTCAATAAAAGCTTAGGTGATAAAGAGATGCATTGGTTGCTCCCTAGCTACAATTGTATTTAGACCAAAACCCTATAGACATTTCATAGTGAATGAGAAAACAGAAAGCAATTTTGGCTTTTATAAGGCTACATTGAAATATAGTACACACATACTTTGGATTCCACACTTTAAAGAGGATTTGGGGTTATGAAATAAAGAGAATGTCAGATGACATGTTAGATAGGCTTGGAATGGACCATCCACTAAATTTTCCATATGTCATATGCCACTTGGATTACAATTCTAGAAAAGTGCCCATGATTTCAAGAAATGTGAACCATACCAATGTGTTGGTTGATATTACTTCAAATTTAGTTTAATAGTATTTGACTTCTCTACGACGTTCAAACGTATGTTTTGTATATCTAGATCAATCGAGTTATCCCACTAAGACCTTGATTGTTTAAGGTGACAGGTCAATCATGTTATTATGGGCTTAAACTCGTTATAATTATGCTATACTGATCATGATTAATACAAGTATGTAACATGATTGTTTTCTTGTAGTTTGACCTTCAAATTATCATCAATAGAGTAACTGAAAAGCTCTTATTCGGTCATTGATTAGACGAGTTATTGTTGAAAGTTATAGTGAAAATGAGGTTTCTCACCAAGTATGGACACATTTATAAGGAATTATTATTAATATACTTGTAAAAATAATATGTTTGCAATCTCCTTGAAAGAGTTTCACAACAAAATAATAAATTTTCATAAATATGATATGATGAATGAAATATCAATGCTCAAAGTTATGTTTTGGAATTAAAACTCACATCCTCATTGTATGAGTTTTGGGCGTTACAGAGGCATGCAAGGTGTTGTTCCTGCCGATATCGTGCCAATTTTCATTCCTTCTCATATCATCTTTCACCCATTCCTTCCACCCTTAGAGTGGTTTACAAGTAAAAACACAAGATGCTTGGTAAGTATCATTAGTTATATTTTACTCTAACTCTACCTCACACACTCGGGTTGCAACAATTGGTTCGATTTGCCTAAATTCTTCAAACTTGGAACCAGATATGTCTGAACTACATTGAGTTTAAGAACCATTCGAACGTCTCCCAACGCAATTTTAGAAGCCATGAAACGTGGATCGGAAGCTCATATTGTTCTCCAACTTGCGTGGTTCTGTGTAATGTGGTAAGTTAGCTAGTTGCGAGTTACAACCAATAAATTTACCAAAGAGCAAGAGTTAATTCCAGCTACAATTTCCAGGAGTGATTTAAGGTAGGCGAGTCATATCCACTAGTATACACTGCTTCCACCGTTTTACCTTAGGAGATAGACGATCATCTTATCCAGTCATGAAATATGTTCTAAAGATCTTTATTGAACACAAATCATCAACCAAACTAATTCTTATTTTAAAAGGATATTGGATTTAAATAACCCCAACTTTCACCAATTAGCCAATAACACTACCAACTTTCGATTTGTACACCTGCACTCCCAACTTTCAACATATTGGTCGATAACACTCCCTAACTAACTGAACCCTAACCCAGTTAGTATTGCTGATGTGGCCCTTTTTGCTGACGTGGAATATGACGTGGCATCTGATGTGGCTTTTTTATGACGTGGCAGTTGATGTGACAGCTGATATGCCATTTTTTGTTGACGTGGCAGCTGACATGGCATTTTTATGACGTGGCAACTAACATCAGCTAACTGTGTTAGAGTTCAGTTAGTTAGAAAGTGTTATCCGCCAATAAGTTGAAAATTAGGAGTGTTGGTGTACAACGAAAGCTGGGAGTGTTAGGGGGAGGTTCATTTGAGAAGAATCTTCTTAAAAGAAGAAAAATAAAATAATCTAAACCCTATATTTTCTTGATCAATGGTTGTGAATCAATATATCATTTTTGTCCACTTTTAATTAATGTTTTAATACTAAGGGTAGTATAGACAATTTGATGTATAATATTAATAAATATTTTAAAAAGTTACTCAAGTCTTATTAATGTAACCATAATTTTCTCCTTGACCGCCATTAATGTGTTGGCTCCTACACCAATTTTATTGAAAGTGAAAAAAACATTTAAAAATGTTGTGTCCTACACATATTTTATTATGAGTAGCAAAGTTATTTAAAAGTGTTTGAGTCTTACACATTATGTATCATACACTAAAATATTGTTTTAATGGTGTAGGAAACATTGAATATGTAAGATCATGTGCGGGATTGTTTTTATTGTGTAAGGTGCACAACTATTTATAAGATAGACTCATTAAGTGATTATAGTTCATTAATTTGATTAACAAAAATAACTAATAGACTCATTGAATGATTTGTTCAAATTACCTTTGTATTCTTTATTCTTTTTGTTCTTAACTTGTAATTTCTTCTCATTTGAACTCTTCACTATCGGCCAATTGGTGAAAGTTTGGGTTATTTAAATCCAATATCCCTATTTTAAATTGGATACTTGCAGTTGCAAATTATGGTTTTATTCTTTACGCTTAGGTAACATTTATTTTTACATTTCTTGTAATTTGTTTTGTGAACGATATTGTATGTTATTCTTTGACTCAAAATAAAGACTAGTATATTTATTATTATTATTATTATTATTATTATTATTATTTATGTATATTGTATAAAATCCATGTTCAAAGTATCTAGACTGATACTGACATACCCATAAATTGAACATACATTAAGGTCTTTTGTGTGATACACATCCTTTAGGGTTGTTTGCTCTATGCCACTTTCTTAAACAGTTACACACTACTTTAACATTGACATTTTGTATAATATATGTTTGACTAAATTACTTTTTGAGTCTCTGCATTTTAACGGTTTTAATCTTTTGAGTCCAAAATCAAAATGTTTAACACCCTGAGTCCCTGGATGTTTTTTTATAAAATTGGACTCAAACGTTATAACATGAGAGGTTAGAGGCCTAGAGCGTTAAACTTTTTAATTTTGGACCCGGTTGGTTAAAATCACTAAAACTCAGAGACTCAAAAAGTAATTTACTCTATATCTTTAAACAAAAACTTACCATCCCACAACCGACTTTACGTACAACCACACGTCATGTAGAGAACATACACCCCAAAAGATTAGAGAATCTCCAACTCATGAGCACAATCTAAATGCCCCACAACCAAAATTTCATTAACACACTCCAAGTTTCATATATTGTTCTTTGGGGAGATTCATAATAAAGTTTATGTCTGAACGTTTTCAAGTCGTCACATAAAAAGAAAACGATAGAAACTAGATGTGTTTTAGTAACGTGAATAAAACTTAAATAGGTGAACAAAAATCCAACTTAAATCCAATCCGTAAGACTATTAACTGAAATAACAACGTTAAAATCTACAAACCTCCACCTCAGCATGCCACATTTGATTTATAAAAAACCTCTCATTTTTCCAACAACACTATAACATTACAAACCCCATTAAAATCTATTAAAAATATCAATAACATTACAAACCCCATTAAAATCTATTAAAAATATCAATATTTTATTATATGTGAGAGAGGGGTCCCACCCTTTCCTTTCGAGCATGGTTTGTGGTTGCAGACCAGACACCACTCCACATCACAACCTTGGTTCCGGAAGGGGGGGGGGGGGGGGGGGGGTTCCGAAATTCCGAACCTTGCCAGCATGGATACGTTGTGAGTGCTCTAAGAGCTGGATTATAAATTTAAATGGAAATCTATAGTTATTCGAACTTGATTCACTTCTCATATTTCCAAAATTTCATGTATAACTACGCAACTTGATAATATAATTTTTCTATCAAAATCGAGAAAAAATTAGCTCTGAATTTAGAACATTAAACATTTTGGACCCTTTAGTGGAATATCGAACGAAAATGGTCACCTCTCATTATCTCTATATCCTTATACGTATTGGTTCGTAACATCGAATGCAAATTTCTAGGTTGCAAATGGTTGCCAAAATATATGTAGGAAATGTGGATGTCTAATCTTGCATAGCTGAGGGGGCAACTTGTTAACTTTTTCACCTTTAGAAACACAAACAAAATCATGAAAATTGCATACATGAAAGTGGCATTTCAAGATTTCAAAATTATTATCATGAGGATCAAATAATGGGGAGTCATGATCGAAACATAATAAGTTTTCCATATTGAAAATTGGGCACCTCATAATTTTGATGAGATGAGTAAGCCTTACATCAACATGACCCAAAGTTTTGGCAATCAAATCTATTGAGGTTATTGACTTCTGCCGTGATACAAGTAAGAAACGCTTGTAGAAAAGTACAAATTGGTATTTCTTTGCGCAATTTGATATTTACTTTTGATTTATTAGAGTTATGAGTGTGTGTGTATATATGGATAGATTTTATACGCGAGAGATTGAGAGTTCAGCTAGCCATTTATTTGAAGTAGATACGCGTAGGGGTGATTGGACTCGAAAAAATCTACATTTGAATTGTACAAAACCTGAATTTGATTTTCGAATTAGGTTAGCAATGATTCAAAATCAGATTTTGGTTTTTGAGTACAAGATTTTCGAACTGATCCAACCCGAATATACAAATATGAAATACATATGTATTATAAGTACATGTGTATTCAATTTATTATATACATAATTATTATATATACATTATTTATTTTGCTCATAATTCATATTGTTTATTCTAATTGGTTTTCAAAATTAATACTTTGAATTCAGCTATGAGCTGCCAAATAACTAATTTTAAACAGATAAAACATATGTTACATTACCGTTTTTAAATTATATAGTCAAACAATGTTTACTCTTCAGTTCATGAATATAAACTTGTTTAGTCTCTTATTTTAATTTTGTACATATATATACACTTGTTTGGCAACTTATGAATTTTTAAGTGTTGAACCAATAAAAAGGTCTAAACCATTAAGTGTTGAACCAGTAAGAGGTCTAAACCATTAAGAGCCAGTATAATGCTTAACCGTTCAGATGCAAACGTCTAACCAATTCAGATTAGAGGTCTTAACCATTCAGACTTAGTATAACGTTTAACCATTCAGAGGCAAATTTCTAAACCATTCAGACATCTGCTCGTGAAACAAACAGTCTAAATCATTAAGTGCTGAACTAGTAAGAGGTCTGAACCATTAAGAGTCATATTAAGAGCTAAACAAACAGCCCCTGATAGTCTCTTATTTTAATTTTGTACATACATACTTGTTTAGTCTCTCTTATATTAACTTTGTATATATATACTAATTTTGGCAGGGCTATATACAATACATGTCGTATTATCTGCATAAAGTTGGTAAACAGTGTGAATATTTTATTGATCTTTTAGCATATGTACAAGGGAATCCTAATATCAAGGCAGAAAATAATCAAGTAAACACTTATATGAAACATGCATGACTCACAATTACAATAAAACATCTTTCGGCCTTCCAGTTCTGTCTTTTTGTCTGATATCTTTCTAGTTAACTATGAAAATATACTATTGCACTCTATATAATATATGATTTGATTAATAAAAGTTAATGTACAACTAAATAAGTACAATATTTGATAACGACAAAACTGAGTTGTATTAATAACACGTATGCTGCTTGTAAATTGATACTCTTAGGCATGTTGCAAAAGTCGCTAGGCGTTTCCTAGTCAGTTAACGGGGAGTAGAGAGTATTCGACCTAGGTGGAGAGTAATCGGAGAGTACTCGAACATGTTAAATTATAAATAAATTAGTTTTCGAAAATTAAATATATGTCAAATAACATAATTTACTAATATTTATGACAAAATACGTGAAAATGATATTCATTCTATAGGTGTAGAAATTATGTTTTATTTTTTTAAGTCAAACTCGGCCCGAGTTGACCTACTAGATTCGATTCTAGCCGAGTTTGACCGCGTTTGATCGATTCCAAGTAACTAGGCGGAGTTAAAGAAAGTCGCATTGGCAGCCTACCTTGTAACGACTACTCGGGGTGTACTTAGTCTTGAAGACCTTGTTTTACACCCATGCTCTTAGGTATGCTGATCGTTCAATACATAGCTAGTTTGACTATAGATGTGCGAGAAGTGCGTAAACAAATATATGTATAAATACATAGAATTAGAAATATATATAGAGGAGGGATAGAAAGAAAACTCATGTAAGTTACAAAAACTCTAGAAACCTCATCTCCACCATCTATTTTAAACAAACAAGGGCTTAGTTGTTTAGATTGGCCCTATTACACTTTTTGTTTAAAAAAAAAAAAATAGAAAGTCTGCAAAAGCTTTTACACGTAACACGTGGCAGTCACTAGGAGTTACACATAACACGTCTGCAAAAAATGTGACACGTGGCAAAAGGAGGTGCATTCATTTGAGTTTTATAGTTTGCTTAATTAATATGAAATTTGTTCCTATAATTGGCCTATATATATATATATAGAGAGAGAGAGAGAGAGAGAGTGTGTATTGTACAATATCACTTAACGTACGATGCATACACGATTAGTGTATAGCATGCAGATTGAGTGATATAACATGCGGATTTTGTACATTTTGGTTGTTCGAGTTTATGACCATGCGATTTTGAGATATAACATGCGAACAGCCATTTTGTGAGTCCGAGTTTGTGAGTCCCATCCGAGTTTATGGACATGTTCGGGTTTGTGAAGCCATGTGATTTTTAGATATAACATGTGAACAACCAATTTGTGAGTCCGAGTTTGTGAGTCCCATGCGATTTATGAACATGTCCGGGTTTGTGAAGTCTTTTGAGAATTATAACGTGCGGATTTCTAATTGCGTACGCATCGTACGTTAAAGCCAATTGTACGTTAACTAACCCCATATATAGGGGTCTGCTAACGTACAATTGGCCTTAACGTACGATGCGTACACGATGAACATATAACATGCGGATTTGAGGTTATAACATACGGATTTTAACGTACAAACTCGGAAGATTCACCATGTGGACTTCACAAACTCGGAAGATTCCAACATGTGGATTTATGGTTTTTGATGTTTATAACGTGCGGACTACTCATCGCATACGCACGTATGTTAAGGCCAATTGTATAGTATGTAAACAATTATACCTATTAATTTAACACTGATAGTTATGTAAACATATAAACGTCACTTTTTCTAGAGACCTTTATTGTATTTGACATGCACTATACTCAAATATTTATGTAGTTGTTAGAGTTCTCTAGATTAAAAAAGAGTAGTTTTGTATGTAAAATATATGTGTATAATTATGTATGTACATGCATACATTAATATCTAATTCGGTCATAATAATCCAAATGCATAAATTTAATGTCAACTTTTTAGTGGGTGGATATTGGAAAAGGATGTTTGTGAGTGTGATTAGTGAGGTGGATTAATAATTAAATATAGCTCTAAGTAGGGATATTACATCTAAACTACTTAGTTACATAAAAAGCATCCATTAGTAGACCTTCAATGATATTTTCCACTGTATCATATTTAAAAAACTAATCAATATCTTAAGATATTTTAAGAAGTAAAAGTCATGTTCCAAGTGTGAAACTATTGTCATTTGTTTATTAATTAACCAAGGGGCGCCATCTAAGCCATCGCCATTCCAATAGCGAACGCCATCCAAAATGGTTCAGCCTCTCATGATTGGGCCCAATTATTCAACACCAAATCATTTTTTATGTTTTTTTTTACTTCAACTTATTTTTAATTATCTCACAACACTGTGTTATTAGATGGTTTAGTTATTGTCTCTCATACACATTTACATACTTTACCTAGTAAATGAATACAAAGTTAGACACGTGTCATCATCATATTTCACATAACCATATTTTGTCGCCCAATGCCTCAATGACCAAAAATAAAGAAATGCTTTATAAATTAGGAAATAGTAACTTAATCCTATATATTATTAATTTTAATTTGTGGCATAATAAGTTAGTCACTAATTATGAATGTATATTATTCGTCATATAAAGGGAGCCTATATGGGAGTTAATATTCATACACCCCTCTCCTCTATCTCTCTCTCTATACATACATACATACATACATACATACATACATACATACGGAGAAAGAGTGAAAAGGAATGTGTGAATAAGATTTAGAGGTGTGTGAATAGTGAGTGCCTATATAAACTATTAACTTAGATTATAATTTTATAATAACTAATTATTAATTAAATCCGTAGAACAACTATTAACAAGAATGATAAATCTAGTTTATGACATATTAATAAAATTGTTTCATTTGCTTTAAATAAAAGTTATATTTAAAAGATACACAATAATAGAATAATATTATCTATACTATATTATAATGCATGAGGGAGGGGTATTTTAAGATACCCAAAAAATAAGAACTTTTCCCCCACTTTATTTATAGAAAGACCCCTAAAATGAGGGTACTTTAGTCTTTTAAACACTATTTATTTTTAGCCCCTAAACTTATTACACTTAAATCCCTAAGGTTTTAACAAAATTATAGATAATTAGTTACAATTCACCCATCCACAACAAACTTATATTTTTTTTTACGTATTCTTAACATATCTTATAAACTATATTGTTTAAAAAAAATCCAAAGATAGCATGACGACCTACACATTTTTGTCAACGTTTCGGTAGTTGTCTTGTTCGATATCGACGCACGGATTAAAAGGTACAAGTCGATAATGCTTTAATGTACAAGTAATTAATACTTGTGATCTAATGCGCCTAATCTACAAAGACGGACTCCATTTATGCAAACAAAAACAAAAAGAATTAAAAGTACCGTAACATAAAATGAAGATATTATGTGTCACATTTTATTTTATTAAAACTGCCTAATATCTGTACTTAGATATATCTTATAAAAACTTAAAACTAACTGCAACAAACTTCCTAAATAAAGGGGTGTCAAATCTAAAATTAAACCCTAACGCATTTCTATAGTTACTACTATAAATAAATAGCAGAACACCCCTATATTTATTGCTAAACAAAGTTAAAAAATGGATCCAGTTCTGAATTCAATTGTTGTGAAAAACCAAGCATGCTAGATTCAAAATTCTAAGGTCAGTTATGTTATATCGCCGCAGTGAATAATTGTTTTCTTTTATTTACTTTTATGTGAATGTTAACTTATTTGATTTTTTAGATTCAGTTGTATGATGAACATGCCAATTTAAACAACTCATTTGTCGAACAAGCTTCTAAGGTATTGATTTTGCTGGTTTTTAAGTATTATTTTTGCGTATACCTTTCAAATTAACATGTTGGTTATGTTATTATATGTGTGTTTTATTGCAGGATGATGATGATAAAAGTGTTGATATTATTTCTTATGCTGGAATGTTTAGTCCATACAAGTCTAATCTTTAACGTGAATTTAGTGAAGAGTTAATTTTAAGGTTTATTTAATCTTTTTTTAACTTTTGTATTCTATTTTTGTCCTTTTTAAGGATCGAAAGTTTGAGACTCAAAGGAAGAGATCAAAGAGACTATCTGAATGGAAATGAAGTGAGGTTATTAATTTAGACGATTCTGAGGACAATGACAAAGAAGAGGAATTAGAAGGTACTGGCGATGATATTTAAAAAAAGTTATGAACTTTAAAGAATAAAATTATACTTTATAATTTAACCCATAAAATAAACATACTTTACAATTATAACAACTTATCTGTTATTTTTTGTCTTTTGATTATAATTTTTATAAAAAACATTATTTTTTGTCTTTTGATTATTACTTTTTATAAAAAAACAAAACTTTACATATGTGTAATACTAATGACATATATCCACTACAATAATGTTATCATAAATTTTATACGAATAAGAAAACTACCAGAAACAAGTGCCGCAATCCAAAGTGTCGCCCCCGCCGCATCGCGCGGGCACCCTACTAGTAATATATAATATAATACGTAATTAGAATATATAGATTTGTGTATTACATATTTTCTAGCATTCGACCCGTGTAATACATATGCTATTAGTCTATTATGGTATTTCAGAGTTATTGATTAACATAGTCCGATTTTTGTGATAACTTTATGCAGTACACGGGTCTATAACCTAGTAATTATAATAATCTCTAACGTTAATACATTTTAATTATGTTTTTCTTAACCACAAATAAAAACTAATTTTAGTAGCTTAATTAATAAGTTTTTAAAGTGATCTTGAATTTCTAAAGGGTTTCTATCATGACCTAAACCTATCACCTTTTGGACCCAATAATACGGGCTTTGCAATATTGTCAAAAGGTTAAACCAACCATTGATTAAGATTACACGACGATCACTATAGAAATTCAAGTATACGATTAATTAAATACTTCTGTTCAGACGTCCTTAAAAAATATATGAAAATAAAATAACGTTACCTATTTTAGGGATAGTGGTTTGAGATGAAGTTTACAAAAAATACATATAATCAAAAACTAGTATTTGACAAAGATCCGAGTTTTTCTTAATAAAATGATTTTAAGTGGAACCTATTTTAACCCGAACCAAATTCATACATTTAGGATGATCGATTTTTACCGAAACCTATTTAATTTGTTAAAACATGATATGACCTGAACTCAATTTAATCATCAGTCATAACCCGTTTTGACTTGTCACCTAACCAACCTGTTATCCAAGGCTTAATAAACATGGTCAAATAACAAACCAGGGATATGTGTGACAATATAATTAATTATATTTTTTAAACGTATATATTATTCACAACACCGGCTCCCCAACCAGGGGCGACAAAAGACAACAAACACCAATTACATTAAAGAAAAACTAAACCACTCACTCCACGACACGGATCTATTATTCGACCTATATTTATACCACAAGAACCCATAAGATTGAATAGTATGGAAGATCTTCTCGATGCTAACAGCTAACCGCCTCATTGGAGAACCTTCGATTATTCCTAACTTTCCGGATGCACCAACAAGCAACCGTAATAATTCCTTGAAACACCACTTTAGCTCCCTTCCGAGATTAAAATGCTCATAATATTCCATAAGATCTTTTATAGAGAAGGAGAAAATCGGACTCACTTTACACCACACACTTATTCTGTCACACCCTCAATTTTCACATGCGGAGTTTTACCGCGAGGCGTATGACTGACCAGGATCTAGCCACTAATCATGTTGAACCAGACATTTGAAATTACAAAAACGTCATTAACAACAATATTAGTGATAATGTTTTAGTAAACTATTTTGGCCTTGTCACCTGACAAAACTTTATTTAACAAAAGAGTTTTTTCCCGCTTACTTCGTGGAGAACTCACTAAGCTGGTTTAGTTGCATGACTTGAGGCTTTTCAAGAGATCACCCAAACATGCTTAACTATGAAGTATTCCTTTCACTACAGTCAATGAGTTCCAAACGCGTTGGTAATATTTAAAGTCGGTCACTCCTTTTTAGCCTAGTATCACTATTGTCCATATCTTATGCTAAATTTTCATAGGGTGTTTAAACACCCCCACCCATCTTAATAAGATATGTGAGAGTCACGTACTATCATAATCATATCAAAGTAGCTCTAATGCCATTTGTAATATCCGGCACCAGGTGGTGGTGGTCGAGTGGTGGCAGTAACCAGGTGGTGGTGGTGGTCTGTAAGTTAGAGAGAGAGTGTGTAGGTTGAGAAGGGTGGTGATGGTTGGGTGGTGGTGGTCTGTATGTTAGGGAGAGGGAGTGAGTGTAGGTTAGAGAGAGAGAAAGGTGGCAGAGAGAGAATACGGATTTACTTTGCCACTAATTTATAAGGTTAATTTGTTATAATAAAACGTTAAAAGACCGTTTTGCCATTTACTAAAAGGGAGGAAAAAGACAAAAAAACTGAATGTTAACTAAAAAATCTAACTAGATTTTACTTTTGGATGAAAATGACAACAAAATTGAAACCACAAGGACCTAAATTCAAAAGGTTTGAGTTTTGGACTAAAATGACAAAAGTGACCAAACTTCACAGACCTAGATTCAAAAGGTTTGAGTTTATGAATTTTTTTTCTATTATAACCTACAATATGTATTTTTTTTACATATCATCTAACTTTCATAATTCAAGGGTCCGTTATTTATATATTGATACAAAGAGCAAGATAAAATCAGCTTAAATAAAGCATAGAAAATACCGATTCTCATGAATGGTTTAAAATGGATCGGGACTTTTGGTAGGAGATTTTATATCTATATTTGTGGTTCATATTTTTATAGCAACTCTACTTATAATGGTGAGGACCACAAAATAATCAATAGAGTAAAATTAATGTTAAAATGGTCATTGAGTTTATGTCATTTTTGTTACTTTAATACAAACTGGGTCACTAAGGTTTCATTTTTGTTGTCGTTTTCATTCAATTGGCAAACTGAGTTAGACTTTTCTGTTAACGTCTCCCCTTTTTGTCGGTTTCCACATTTAAATGAAGGGTATAATCGTCATTTTTTATGTCATAATATATTTCAATTAAATGAGGAAAACGACAAAAATGAGAGAAGTTAACAAAAAATTCCAACCGAGTTTGCCAATTGAATGAAAATGACAATAAAAATAAAACCTTAGAGACCCAAATATAAAAGGTTTATTTTTGAAAAAAAGTTTGAAAAGTGACATAAACTCATTGAGCATTTTAGCATTTTACTCTAGACTAAAAGTGAAAATAAACAATAAAAAACAAATATAACGTGTATTAATTAAATTAAAAATTATAAACTAAAGCACTAAACTAACAATCTAGGCAAACTAGTGAGACGATTATCATAATTAAAACCTAATAATAATAATATTAATATGATTTAATCTAATGATTTTCCTGAATTAACTCCACATTTCTAGGATTGTTTGTCTCTTGTTTCACAAATTTATCACATGTTTCTATATATCTTGTTTCACGATTTTATATCCTGACGATACATAATTTAATATATTTTATCAATTGTTTTTTTTTTTTTTTTTTTTTTTTGCGTTCGATTTTGTTAGAAGGTCATTTGTCAAACGCAAACATGTCTTAACACATTTTACATTCTCACATTGCTAAACATCGTAATACCGTATAATTAGAGTCATCGTATTATCGTATAGTTAGAGTCATGTGAATAACTCGGTAACTTCTACGATTAAATAATATATATCTTTTTTATAATTTATATTCTTACACTAATTTATAATTTAAGTTGACTTTTTTTTTTTTTTTCATTTGTGGTCCATTAAAACAGCTTTTAGCTGTGTAACTTTGAAATATCAATTGGCACAAGGATTTTCTGTAGCTTCATGGACTTTAAAAATAGCATCAATTTTCCATGGGGTAAATATACAAGAGTTTTTTTTACTTCTTTTAGTTAATTATAGTTATATATAATATCGTGGTTCCTATTAAAAATTGCCTGTGGGATCCTTGGTGTGATTGATTCATTATTTCATTTTGAAGATAGTTAAATTCAATTCAGTGTTTTCATGACCTTCGTTACCTGGAATTCAAATAAATCTATGCATTTATCAGTGTTATGGACCACTATTCTTACCTTTTTTTTAAGGTAAACTTCATTAATAGAAAAACGACGACCAAGCCGGGCCGACAAACAAACTACAGAATTACATATTTACAAAGGAGCACCAATCCTTCCAATCTAAACCCCTATGTTTCGTTCTATTCGAGTACCAAAGAAAACTTAAAACCTTTATTTCACTAATAATATCTTCAATTCTAGCCGACGAACTAGAGAATATGAGGTTATTCCTTGCATGCCAAATGCTCCCACAAGCTATCAAAATAATACCTTTAACAGCCTCCTTTTTCCTTTCCGACGACCCGATGTTACTATGAATCGAGAGGAGATCTTGAAGGGAAAACGCATAAATATAGGGAATATTACACCAGGAGCTAACCTCATTCCATACTTTCGAAGCAACGAAGCAAGCTAAAAACAGGTGGTCGACTGACTCTTCTTCCGAGTTACACAGAGGGCACACCGAATCGACAATACCAACATTTCTTTTCTTCAGAGCATCGGCAGTTGGGATTTTATTTAACTCCATCCTCCACGCATGTATATTAACTTTGGCCGGAATCCACTTACTCCATTCAAAAACAAAACCGTTGACCTGTCTGTGTTCGTTTTTTAGCAACTTTTTTACCGATTTAACCGAGAAATTCCCTGTCGGATCAGCAGTCCACTTCCATCGAGCCGCACCAACCGAGATTTGAACATTTTCCAGCAGCCCAGTCAACTGTTCAAGCCTTGAACGAAGACCCGCTGCCGAAATATCCGAATTCCAGCTCCAAGTGAAATCTGCATCATTGTTTTGTCTATTTAGCCCTTCCGCCACAATGACTTTTTTGTTAGACTCCTTACAAAAAAGATCAGGAAAAGCAGACTTAAGAGGCTCGTCAAAGAGCCATGAGTCAAGCCAAAACGCCACGTCCTCCCCGTTACCGATCGAACCTTTTATGTAGTTACATAAAGGACTACCTCCCACCTTCGTGTTGACAAAGTTCTTGGCTATATTACTCCAAACTCCGGAAAGAGATTTTTTGTAGGAAATACATTCCCAACCCGTCCGACTCGTGTGAAGAGCTACAATGACTTTTTTCCATAAGTTGTTATCTTCCGTCTTAAATCTCCAACCCCATTTCGTAAGGAGAGATTTATTGACAATTTCAAGTTTATTTAAACTCAATCCTCCATTCTTTTTATGTCGAGTGACCACGTCCCATGCCACCCAATGCAATTTTCTTTCTTCCGAAGAGCCACCCCAAATAAATTTTCTAATCATTGATTCAAGATCGGAAACGACTTTCTTAGGAGCCTTATAAAGCGAAAAATAATAGGTCGGAAGACGTTCCATAACAGATTTTATAAGAACCACCCTACCCCCGATCGAGAGCAAATGAGACTTCCAAATAGACAGACGAGCACGAAAAGTGTCTATAACCGGAAGCCAATTTGCAACTCTATTCATGTTAGCACCTACTGTAAGCCCAAGATATTTGAAAGGAGGGCAATCCGGTTTACATCCAATCACATTCGCCAAATCCCCGATTTCCCCTAATCCAACTCCAATCCCATATAGGTTAGACTTATCGATATTAATTTTAAGACCTGAACAAAGGAAGAAACACCGAAGGATTCTTACAATGTTGATTAATTCAGCTCTTGACCACTTCCCCATCACAATAGCGTCATCCGCGTACAAAAGATGAAAAATATTCGGCCTGTTATTGGGTGTAGAAATACCATTTATAGCCCCCGCCGATTTGGCGTTGACGATCATACATGAAAAAGCCTCCATCACCACCAAGAAAAGAAAAAGGGACAACGGGTCACCCTGTCTCATACCCTTTTCACATCTAAACGTGAACGTAGGTGACCCGTTCACCAACATAGAAGAGTTCGCCGATTTCAGAATTCCCATAACCCAAGAGCACCATTTATTGTGAAAACCCATTTGCCGAAGGTTGTTCACCACAAACTTCCAGTTTACATTGTCATAAGCCTTGTCAAAATCAAATTTTAATAAAAAGGCCTTGTCTTTTTTCTTCTTAATCCAAGAAATAAGTTCGTTAACTATTAGAGGACCATCCAGAATATACCTGCCTTTGAGAAACGCCGATTGGGAATCTGAAATAACACCGTCCAGCACCATTCTCATGCGATTGGCCAGAACTTTAGAAATCACCTTACTGATAGCTCCCACCAGATTTATGGGCCTGTAATTGCCAAGAGAGACCGGATCTTTAACTTTAGGAACCAGGGCTAAAAACGAGGCCCCACTGCCTAAAGCAATCTCTCCCGAATTATAAAACCCCTCAAAGATCCTCACGAAGTCATCCTTGAACAAACTCCAAAAGTGTTTGATGAATTTAAAATTCACCCCGTCGGGACCAGGACCCTTTCGTCCCCACACTCAAAAAGAGCCTCTTTAGTCTCGCGCTTCGAAAACTGCTCAATCAAATAATCCCGATCCGACTCTGAAATCTTTTTAATGTTTGAACAAAACAACTACGGCCTGTTGGGCGAGGGCTCTTTAAACTTTTTTCGGAAAAATGAAAGTACTTGTTTCTTAATAATCTTAGGTTTCGTACACCACACACCATCAATGTCAAGCCCATGTATCGAATTGGAAGCTTTCCTATTATTAACCATCGCATGAAAAAACTTAGAATTCTCATCACCGTCTACGGCCCATTTCGATCGAGCTCTTTGTTTAAGATCCAAGTTCTTTCTAAATCCCTCGTCTTTAACAATTCTTCTATTTTCAGCCAATATCCACTCTTCTTCTTCTGAAAGTTCCCTGGACTCCATTTCAGATTCCAAATTTTCCAGCTCCGATAACGCCAAGTTCTCACTTTCTGTTAGACCCTAAATCGTACATGACAAAAGTCGCAGCGGAAAACACGAACCATAAAATTTCTTTCTTTATAAATACCTCAACTTATTTAAACTTTAGCTTTAACATAGCTCGTTATCATAAATCCGTCATCCTCTTATTTACTAATTAAAAACATAGCTTATGATTGTTACATTATACATTCAACGTCCCCGTACAATCTCTCTAGTGACTTGGTCTTTGATCCCTAATCTTCGTGATAATCGCTCATTATCCGTACAACCTGCATTACCACATACATTCAACACGTTAGTATACAAGACATAACAAGAATATAATACATGTACACTTTCCATTCAGCTTCTCTCTCATTTTTAAGCATATCATTCGCGTATTCATTCTCTTGTGAGCCTTCAATAATATACCTGCGTAACACTTCGTTTTACAGGCACACGGTTAATACCATTAACACTTAATGTATCCAGAATCATACTTGTATATACTTGTGCATACATCCATACCTCAATACATGCATGCATACACTCACACGTGTCTTCATATGTACATAAATACACACCTGCATACGTACATACATCCCTATGCCTTCACATATATATACATACTATCATACGTATCTTCATATATACATAAGTGCGCTTCATAAGTATCTACATTCATACATCTCTACATACATGCATACATTCATATATATCTTTATATATATACGTACATATCTTTCCTACGACTTACGTGCGTGCATACACTCATACATGCTTTATACAATCCTGCATACATACTTACCTACATATGTACATACATACACATTTGCATAGGTGCATACCTTTCCTACATCTTTACGTACATACATGCCATCATACATATTTTCATATATACATAAATACGCATCTACATACTCGTAACACATCTTGCATTCCTCTCACATACTCATACGATATTTACATGAGACTTAAACTTTGATTTATAGCCCATAAATATCTAAGGATTGATGCGTGGTTAAAAACCGGTGCTCGCAATCATATAACTTTATGATTTCATATGAGTCTTAGATCTTGAACGACCTACTTTTAATTAGATTTGCGTTTATGCAGGTTTGACAAAGTTAAGGAGCTTTTCGGGAGCTTTACATGCTACCGGGTCGAAAACCGGAGCACCAGGACACGTTACGGGTCAACCGGAAACACCAGACGCGAAAAATAAAAGCTTACAAACAAGTGCCCGTCGCCGACGGGCTCCAAGCCGTCGGCGACGGGTTGTAGATATGCCCGTCGGGCCATTTAACCCGTCGGCAGTGTGTTAACCCGTCTGAAAAAAAAATGGTTTTCCCTTGCCCGTCGGCGACGGGTCCCCTACCCGTCGGCGACGGCCTCTAGTTTTTGCAGTTTTCTGCAGATACGTTTCGTCGTCCGTACGCACTAAAACGCGCGTAACTTTTGAACCGTTTACCCGTTTAACCTCCCGTTTCTTCCTACATGCTTGTAAATTCATATTCTATCATATAAACTTAAAATCCCGCATCCGGATTAATGAAATTCTTATCTTACGCCCTATCGGCTTATTGTCACATTCTAATTATTCGACCCGTTATGGGTATTTGCGCATTAATTGGTTTATGACATTCCTAGACCATACTCTCCGCTTCCATACTTGTTCAAAACATTATACTCAATAAATAACTTGTTCCTAAACCACTTTGTAATATCGTTTGCCCAAAATACCCATCAAGGGCATTTTGGTCAACATCTCTCTATCCTTAACAACAAGGAAAATCCTTTCATAAATAACCTATCTTACTACTTAGCTTAAATTCTTAAACACATATTCTTTCCTCGGATCAATTCTAAGATCCGATTAATACTTCATTGACATCGTACAATTCATTCCTACTTAACCTCAATTATCATATTTAATTCAAATGCATATAATTCTACATAAACAACTTGGAAGTGATTACGGAATCACTTACCTCATGCATCCGTGTTCCCATTCGTTCCTCGCCACTTCTTGACCCGTTAGCCTTCCGTGCTTGATTCCGTCTCGACATGATTCCTATACTTCCATGTCATCGAAATCACGCTATCATTAGCATATTCATTTGTACATGATAACAATCGTATCAATCCCATATTTCACACTTAACTTTCATTAATCATTTCTAACAAACATAACTCATATAATCATGTCCGTATACGTTTAACTCACGTAACTCAACATGTCATTACATTTAACACGGATTGCTATTACATGTACCATACGACTTCTCATCAACCTACATTTACGACAATGAGTCAAATCATGTTTCTTATACTTAGTTGACTTTTAAAAGTCAACTATCAACCATACATAACTATCGACTTATCAACACATTACGTAACATCATAATCGACTATACGGACGACACTATATACATTTTATTATTCACTTGATGTACGTACTACCTTTTAAGCATAACGTACAACTTATTCATACACAATCTTCTAAATTCATACATAGTTCATCAAATGCTTCTACAATCCAACATGGGGTGTTTAAATTAAACATCAAACATGTTATCATCACATTTTATTCACTTCATCTAACAACAATTCATCATTTCTTATCCCATTTCTTTAAACATTCACACATATGTATGATTCCAAACATTATTAACATAAGTGAATCATCAATTTACATTACATCATCTAAAACCCACTTCATAACTACTTGTTAATCACTTACAAGTGATCTAATCTT
This sequence comes from Helianthus tuberosus, assembly GCA_030545235.1. Taxonomy (NCBI): domain Eukaryota; kingdom Viridiplantae; phylum Streptophyta; class Magnoliopsida; order Asterales; family Asteraceae; genus Helianthus; species Helianthus tuberosus. The sequence continues at coordinate 3,943,327 of JARYGA010060438.1, forward strand.
AAGTTCTTCATAATTCATCATACTTTTGACATATGTACTACCTTGTAAGCATAGTGTACAACTAGTTCATGCATATCATTCTAATCTCATACACAATTCATCAATTTCTTCCTTCTAATCAACATGAATCATACATGCATAAACATCAAACATACTAGTATCACATTTCTTTCAATTCCTCTCACAAGAATCCATCATACAAATCACAATACATCCATATTAAGCAAGAATTTAGACATAGATGATTTACCCATGTCTTCATCTTCATCATAACAAACGGGTTTCACCCTTAAACATCAAATTAACCTAAACCATGCATAATCCATCTTTTATATGATGATTCCAACACATATAAATGATCAATTTCATACAAATTCGCGGATTGGAACATAACCCACTTCATAAAAGTTCATCAATCTAAGTTTCAAGACATACCTCACGATCCCCTTGTCTAGGTGATCACTAATTCATGTTCCTTAATAGATTTGAGCCTCGATTCGACCTTCAATTGGAGCTTCTTTAAGAACTAGGGTTTACACCCCTTGTTCTTCTTCTCCAGAGCATTCCACGCACACACACATGATGTGTGTGTGTGTGTTATGATTTTGTTTATTAAAACATAACTTTCCCCCTTGTTCATATTTGGTCCCTCAAGTTTGTTCCCTTGTTTGCTTTGCTAAACTTTTGACTAGGTATAATAACCTAGTTACTACATTCTATTTTATTAAACATGGGGTCTCACTAGCAAATTTAGTAATTCGAATTTTGGGGTGTTACAAGTCTACCCCCCTTAAATAAGGTTTCGTCCCCAAAACCTTTCTCATTTCCTCTTACACACACACATTCATGTTTGACATCACGGTCACATCATAATCATAAGTAATCATCCTATCACATTTCATAATTTTTCAATCAATTAGCTTCCTTTTCTTAACAAGTCTATACTTTCCATGGCATACTTTCATATAACATTCTCATTTCCTTTGACCCGTTAATAACAGGTTAATATACATACTTATTCAAACTTATAATAATGCTTATACTCATATGATCCGTTTATAACAGATTTAGTACTTTCATCTCATCCTCTATGATTCCATTCTATAGACACATTGCATAACATTTAACCCTTGTTTTGTTATCACAACAAAACTACCATTTCATAGTCACACCTACGTGCTTAACTCCGTAGCTAACATCATTCTACGTTTCTATAATCTTTTGTACCATACATCTCCTCACGTTACTTGCACATTCGGATATTTTTATTCCTATCATTCTTTTGTTCTTTTGCTTTACATTACCTTTATGACTTGTTTGACGCATACATGGTCAAGCTACTGACTTCTTCTTATGTAGACTAGTTCCGTCTTTTATATCTTAAATCCATCTCGCGGATTCTAGCATAGCATATCATGTTTCGAATCCGTCTCACGGATTCTAGCATAGCATATCATGTTTCGAATCCGTCTCGCGGGTTCTAACATAGCATTTCATGTTTCGAATCCGTCTCGCGGATTCTAGCATAGCATATCATGTTTCGAATCCGTCTCGCGGGTTCTAACATAGCATATCATGTTTCGAATCCGTCTCGCGGATTCTAGCATAGCATATCATGTTTCGAATCCGTCTCGCGGATTCTAGCATAGCATATCATGTTTCGAATCCGTCTCGCGGATTCTAGCATAGCATATCATGTTTCGAATCCGTCTCGCGGATTCTAGCATAGCATATCATGTTTCGAATCCGTCTCGCGGATTCTAGCATAGCATATCATGTTTCGAATCCGTCTCGCGGATTCTAGCATAGCATATCATACTCTCATTCTTGAGAGTCTCACATTTCTCTTCACCCTCACGTCCACCTACTACTTAATTCTAACGGACATACTTGTATCAATTATCACGGTCCCACGAACGTCATATGCTTCACGTGTACTGGCCAGGTACACAATCCACATACTAGTTTCGTGTCTTCGTGTAATTGTCACCTTATGTCCGAAGAATTTGGTTTCGGCACGTGTATCATTTTTCAAAACATGTTTACTATACCATCATGGTCTTTCATTCAACATTTTTCTTCCCTTAATGCATTTTACCATTTCATATACCGACATATTGAATTTACGTACCTGGGTTCAACTTTATCTTATTTCATGCCTTGGTGTCGGTACTTGACCGCACTCGCGGATCATCCTCTTCAAACGCTTATACTTACCTTGCATTTACAAAACCGTCAGTTTCTTTATGCGTGTACATAAGTACATACTTACATTCTCTTTTACCTTTGGATCTTGACCGAGTCTTGGATTGTACGGGTTTCTTATCACAAGAGCACACAGGTTTGAGTTCAAGCACTTACCTTCTTACACTTGATTCTCTCAAACCAGGGCTCTGATACCAACTTGTTAGACCCTAAATCGTACATGACAAAAGTCGCAGCGGAAAACACGAACCATAAAATTTCTTTCTTTATAAATACCTCAACTTATTTAAACTTTAGCTTTAACATAGCTCGTTATCATAAATCCGTCATCCTCTTATTTACTAATTAAAAACATAGCTTATGATTGTTACATTATACATTCAACGTCCCCGTACAATCTCTCTAGTGACTTGGTCTTTGATCCCTAATCTTCGTGATAATCGCTCATTATCCGTACAACCTGCATTACCACATACATTCAACACGTTAGTATACAAGACATAACAAGAATATAATACATGTACACTTTCCATTCAGCTTCTCTCTCATTTTTAAGCATATCATTCGCGTATTCATTCTCTTGTGAGCCTTCAATAATATACCTGCGTAACACTTCGTTTTACAGGCACACGGTTAATACCATTAACACTTAATGTATCCAGAATCATACTTGTATATACTTGTGCATACATCCATACCTCAATACATGCATGCATACACTCACACGTGTCTTCATATGTACATAAATACACACCTGCATACGTACATACATCCCTATGCCTTCACATATATATACATACTATCATACGTATCTTCATATATACATAAGTGCGCTTCATAAGTATCTACATTCATACATCTCTACATACATGCATACATTCATATATATCTTTATATATATACGTACATATCTTTCCTACGACTTACGTGCGTGCATACACTCATACATGCTTTATACAATCCTGCATACATACTTACCTACATATATACATACATACACATTTGCATAGGTGCATACCTTTCCTACATCTTTACGTACATACATGCCATCATACATATTTTCATATATACATAAATACGCATCTACATACTCGTAACACATCTTGCATTCCTCTCACATACTCATACGATATTTACATGAGACTTAAACTTTGATTTATAGCCCATAAATATCTAAGGATTGATGCGTGGTTAAAAACCGGTGCTCGCAATCATATAACTTTATGATTTCATATGAGTCTTAGATCTTGAACGACCTACTTTTAATTAGATTTGCGTTTATGCAGGTTTGACAAAGTTAAGGAGCTTTTCGGGAGCTTTACATGCTACCGGGTCGAAAACCGGAGCACCAGGACACGTTACGGGTCAACCGGAAACACCAGACGCGAAAAATAAAAGCTTACAAACAAGTGCCCGTCGCCGACGGGCTCCAAGCCGTCGGCGACGGGTTGTAGATATGCCCGTCGGGCCATTTAACCCGTCGGCAGTGTGTTAACCCGTCTGAAAAAAAAATGGTTTTCCCTTGCCCGTCGGCGACGGGTCCCCTACCCGTCGGCGACGGCCTCTAGTTTTTGCAGTTTTCTGCAGATACGTTTCGTCGTCCGTACGCACTAAAACGCGCGTAACTTTTGAACCGTTTACCCGTTTAACCTCCCGTTTCTTCCTACATGCTTGTAAATTCATATTCTATCATATAAACTTAAAATCCCGCATCCGGATTAATGAAATTCTTATCTTACGCCCTATCGGCTTATTGTCACATTCTAATTATTCGACCCGTTATGGGTATTTGCGCATTAATTGGTTTATGACATTCCTAGACCATACTCTCCGCTTCCATACTTGTTCAAAACATTATACTCAATAAATAACTTGTTCCTAAACCACTTTGTAATATCGTTTGCCCAAAATACCCATCAAGGGCATTTTGGTCAACATCTCTCTATCCTTAACAACAAGGAAAATCCTTTCATAAATAACCTATCTTACTACTTAGCTTAAATTCTTAAACACATATTCTTTCCTCGGATCAATTCTAAGATCCGATTAATACTTCATTGACATCGTACAATTCATTCCTACTTAACCTCAATTATCATATTTAATTCAAATGCATATAATTCTACATAAACAACTTGGAAGTGATTACGGAATCACTTACCTCATGCATCCGTGTTCCCATTCGTTCCTCGCCACTTCTTGACCCGTTAGCCTTCCGTGCTTGATTCCGTCTCGACATGATTCCTATACTTCCATGTCATCGAAATCACGCTATCATTAGCATATTCATTTGTACATGATAACAATCGTATCAATCCCATATTTCACACTTAACTTTCATTAATCATTTCTAACAAACATAACTCATATAATCATGTCCGTATACGTTTAACTCACGTAACTCAACATGTCATTACATTTAACACGGATTGCTATTACATGTACCATACGACTTCTCATCAACCTACATTTACGACAATGAGTCAAATCATGTTTCTTATACTTAGTTGACTTTTAAAAGTCAACTATCAACCATACATAACTATCGACTTATCAACACATTACGTAACATCATAATCGACTATACGGACGACACTATATACATTTTATTATTCACTTGATGTACGTACTACCTTTTAAGCATAACGTACAACTTATTCATACACAATCTTCTAAATTCATACATAGTTCATCAAATGCTTCTACAATCCAACATGGGGTGTTTAAATTAAACATCAAACATGTTATCATCACATTTTATTCACTTCATCTAACAACAATTCATCATTTCTTATCCCATTTCTTTAAACATTCACACATATGTATGATTCCAAACATTATTAACATAAGTGAATCATCAATTTACATTACATCATCTAAAACCCACTTCATAACTACTTGTTAATCACTTACAAGTGATCTAATCTTAAGTTCTTCATAATTCATCATACTTTTGACATATGTACTACCTTGTAAGCATAGTGTACAACTAGTTCATGCATATCATTCTAATCTCATACACAATTCATCAATTTCTTCCTTCTAATCAACATGAATCATACATGCATAAACATCAAACATACTAGTATCACATTTCTTTCAATTCCTCTCACAAGAATCCATCATACAAATCACAATACATCCATATTAAGCAAGAATTTAGACATAGATGATTTACCCATGTCTTCATCTTCATCATAACAAACGGGTTTCACCCTTAAACATCAAATTAACCTAAACCATGCATAATCCATCTTTTATATGATGATTCCAACACATATAAATGATCAATTTCATACAAATTCGCGGATTGGAACATAACCCACTTCATAAAAGTTCATCAATCTAAGTTTCAAGACATACCTCACGATCCCCTTGTCTAGGTGATCACTAATTCATGTTCCTTAATAGATTTGAGCCTCGATTCGACCTTCAATTGGAGCTTCTTTAAGAACTAGGGTTTACACCCCTTGTTCTTCTTCTCCAGAGCATTCCACGCACACACACATGATGTGTGTGTGTGTGTTATGATTTTGTTTATTAAAACATAACTTTCCCCCTTGTTCATATTTGGTCCCTCAAGTTTGTTCCCTTGTTTGCTTTGCTAAACTTTTGACTAGGTATAATAACCTAGTTACTACATTCTATTTTATTAAACATGGGGTCTCACTAGCAAATTTAGTAATTCGAATTTTGGGGTGTTACAAGTCTACCCCCCTTAAATAAGGTTTCGTCCCCAAAACCTTTCTCATTTCCTCTTACACACACACATTCATGTTTGACATCACGGTCACATCATAATCATAAGTAATCATCCTATCACATTTCATAATTTTTCAATCAATTAGCTTCCTTTTCTTAACAAGTCTATACTTTCCATGGCATACTTTCATATAACATTCTCATTTCCTTTGACCCGTTAATAACAGGTTAATATACATACTTATTCAAACTTATAATAATGCTTATACTCATATGATCCGTTTATAACAGATTTAGTACTTTCATCTCATCCTCTATGATTCCATTCTATAGACACATTGCATAACATTTAACCCTTGTTTTGTTATCACAACAAAACTACCATTTCATAGTCACACCTACGTGCTTAACTCCGTAGCTAACATCATTCTACGTTTCTATAATCTTTTGTGCCATACATCTCCTCACGTTACTTGCACATTCGGATATTTTTATTCCTATCATTCTTTTGTTCTTTTGCTTTACATTACCTTTATGACTTGTTTGACGCATACATGGTCAAGCTACTGACTTCTTCTTATGTAGACTAGTTCCGTCTTTTATATCTTAAATCCATCTCGCGGATTCTAGCATAGCATATCATGTTTCGAATCCGTCTCACGGATTCTAGCATAGCATATCATGTTTCGAATCCGTCTCGCGGGTTCTAACATAGCATTTCATGTTTCGAATCCGTCTCGCGGATTCTAGCATAGCATATCATGTTTCGAATCCGTCTCGCGGGTTCTAACATAGCATATCATGTTTCGAATCCGTCTCGCGGATTCTAGCATAGCATATCATGTTTCGAATCCGTCTCGCGGATTCTAGCATAGCATATCATGTTTCGAATCCGTCTCGCGGATTCTAGCATAGCATATCATGTTTCGAATCCGTCTCGCGGATTCTAGCATAGCATATCATACTTCGAATCCGTCTCGCGGATTCTAGCATAGCATATCATGTTTCGAATCCGTCTCGCGGATTCTAGCATAGCATATCATGTTTCGAATTCGTCTCGCGGATTCTAGCATAGCATATCATACTCTCATTCTTGAGAGTCTCACATTTCTCTTCACCCTCACGTCCACCTACTACTTAATTCTAACGGACATACTTGTATCAATTATCACGGTCCCACGAACGTCATATGCTTCACGTGTACTGGCCAGGTACACAATCCACATACTAGTTTCGTGTCTTCGTGTAATTGTCACCTTATGTCCGAAGAATTTGGTTTCGGCACGTGTATCATTTTTCAAAACATGTTTACTATACCATCATGGTCCTTCATTCAACATTTTTCTTCCCTTAATGCATTTTACCATTTCATATACCGACATATTGAATTTACGTACCTGGGTTCAACTTTATCTTATTTCATGCCTTGGTGTCGGTACTTGACCGCACTCGCGGATCATCCTCTTCAAACGCTTATACTTACCTTGCATTTACAAAACCGTCAGTTTCTTTATGCGTGTACATAAGTACATACTTACATTCTCTTTTACCTTTGGATCTTGACCGAGTCTTGGATTGTACGGGTTTCTTATCACAAGAGCACACAGGTTTGAGTTCAAGCACTTACCTTCTTACACTTGATTCTCTCAAACCAGGGCTCTGATACCAACTTGTTAGACCCTAAATCGTACATGACAAAAGTCGCAGCGGAAAACACGAACCATAAAATTTCTTTCTTTATAAATACCTCAACTTATTTAAACTTTAGCTTTAACATAGCTCGTTATCATAAATCCGTCATCCTCTTATTTACTAATTAAAAACATAGCTTATGATTGTTACATTATACATTCAACGTCCCCGTACAATCTCTCTAGTGACTTGGTCTTTGATCCCTAATCTTCGTGATAATCGCTCATTATCCGTACAACCTGCATTACCACATACATTCAACACGTTAGTATACAAGACATAACAAGAATATAATACATGTACACTTTCCATTCAGCTTCTCTCTCATTTTTAAGCATATCATTCGCGTATTCATTCTCTTGTGAGCCTTCAATAATATACCTGCGTAACACTTCGTTTTACAGGCACACGGTTAATACCATTAACACTTAATGTATCCAGAATCATACTTGTATATACTTGTGCATACATCCATACCTCAATACATGCATGCATACACTCACACGTGTCTTCATATGTACATAAATACACACCTGCATACGTACATACATCCCTATGCCTTCACATATATATACATACTATCATACGTATCTTCATATATACATAAGTGCGCTTCATAAGTATCTACATTCATACATCTCTACATACATGCATACATTCATATATATCTTTATATATATACGTACATATCTTTCCTACGACTTACGTGCGTGCATACACTCATACATGCTTTATACAATCCTGCATACATACTTACCTACATATGTACATACATACACATTTGCATAGGTGCATACCTTTCCTACATCTTTACGTACATACATGCCATCATACATATTTTCATATATACATAAATACGCATCTACATACTCGTAACACATCTTGCATTCCTCTCACATACTCATACGATATTTACATGAGACTTAAACTTTGATTTATAGCCCATAAATATCTAAGGATTGATGCGTGGTTAAAAACCGGTGCTCGCAATCATATAACTTTATGATTTCATATGAGTCTTAGATCTTGAACGACCTACTTTTAATTAGATTTGCGTTTATGCAGGTTTGACAAAGTTAAGGAGCTTTTCGGGAGCTTTACATGCTACCGGGTCGAAAACCGGAGCACCAGGACACGTTACGGGTCAACCGGAAACACCAGACGCGAAAAATAAAAGCTTACAAACAAGTGCCCGTCGCCGACGGGCTCCAAGCCGTCGGCGACGGGTTGTAGATATGCCCGTCGGGCCATTTAACCCGTCGGCAGTGTGTTAACCCGTCTGAAAAAAAAATGGTTTTCCCTTGCCCGTCGGCGACGGGTCCCCTACCCGTCGGCGACGGCCTCTAGTTTTTGCAGTTTTCTGCAGATACGTTTCGTCGTCCGTACGCACTAAAACGCGCGTAACTTTTGAACCGTTTACCCGTTTAACCTCCCGTTTCTTCCTACATGCTTGTAAATTCATATTCTATCATATAAACTTAAAATCCCGCATCCGGATTAATGAAATTCTTATCTTACGCCCTATCGGCTTATTGTCACATTCTAATTATTCGACCCGTTATGGGTATTTGCGCATTAATTGGTTTATGACATTCCTAGACCATACTCTCCGCTTCCATACTTGTTCAAAACATTATACTCAATAAATAACTTGTTCCTAAACCACTTTGTAATATCGTTTGCCCAAAATACCCATCAAGGGCATTTTGGTCAACATCTCTCTATCCTTAACAACAAGGAAAATCCTTTCATAAATAACCTATCTTACTACTTAGCTTAAATTCTTAAACACATATTCTTTCCTCGGATCAATTCTAAGATCCGATTAATACTTCATTGACATCGTACAATTCATTCCTACTTAACCTCAATTATCATATTTAATTCAAATGCATATAATTCTACATAAACAACTTGGAAGTGATTACGGAATCACTTACCTCATGCATCCGTGTTCCCATTCGTTCCTCGCCACTTCTTGACCCGTTAGCCTTCCGTGCTTGATTCCGTCTCGACATGATTCCTATACTTCCATGTCATCGAAATCACGCTATCATTAGCATATTCATTTGTACATGATAACAATCGTATCAATCCCATATTTCACACTTAACTTTCATTAATCATTTCTAACAAACATAACTCATATAATCATGTCCGTATACGTTTAACTCACGTAACTCAACATGTCATTACATTTAACACGGATTGCTATTACATGTACCATACGACTTCTCATCAACCTACATTTACGACAATGAGTCAAATCATGTTTCTTATACTTAGTTGACTTTTAAAAGTCAACTATCAACCATACATAACTATCGACTTATCAACACATTACGTAACATCATAATCGACTATACGGACGACACTATATACATTTTATTATTCACTTGATGTACGTACTACCTTTTAAGCATAACGTACAACTTATTCATACACAATCTTCTAAATTCATACATAGTTCATCAAATGCTTCTACAATCCAACATGGGGTGTTTAAATTAAACATCAAACATGTTATCATCACATTTTATTCACTTCATCTAACAACAATTCATCATTTCTTATCCCATTTCTTTAAACATTCACACATATGTATGATTCCAAACATTATTAACATAAGTGAATCATCAATTTACATTACATCATCTAAAACCCACTTCATAACTACTTGTTAATCACTTACAAGTGATCTAATCTTAAGTTCTTCATAATTCATCATACTTTTGACATATGTACTACCTTGTAAGCATAGTGTACAACTAGTTCATGCATATCATTCTAATCTCATACACAATTCATCAATTTCTTCCTTCTAATCAACATGAATCATACATGCATAAACATCAAACATACTAGTATCACATTTCTTTCAATTCCTCTCACAAGAATCCATCATACAAATCACAATACATCCATATTAAGCAAGAATTTAGACATAGATGATTTACCCATGTCTTCATCTTCATCATAACAAACGGGTTTCACCCTTAAACATCAAATTAACCTAAACCATGCATAATCCATCTTTTATATGATGATTCCAACACATATAAATGATCAATTTCATACAAATTCGCGGATTGGAACATAACCCACTTCATAAAAGTTCATCAATCTAAGTTTCAAGACATACCTCACGATCCCCTTGTCTAGGTGATCACTAATTCATGTTCCTTAATAGATTTGAGCCTCGATTCGACCTTCAATTGGAGCTTCTTTAAGAACTAGGGTTTACACCCCTTGTTCTTCTTCTCCAGAGCATTCCACGCACACACACATGATGTGTGTGTGTGTGTTATGATTTTGTTTATTAAAACATAACTTTCCCCCTTGTTCATATTTGGTCCCTCAAGTTTGTTCCCTTGTTTGCTTTGCTAAACTTTTGACTAGGTATAATAACCTAGTTACTACATTCTATTTTATTAAACATGGGGTCTCACTAGCAAATTTAGTAATTCGAATTTTGGGGTGTTACACTTTCCTTCTCTTTAGAAAAAAAATCACCCCTCCATTCTTTAAGGCGGCCTCTAATATGAGCAAATTTGGAAGAGAGACTAACATCAGGGGGATCAAAAGAGACAAAACTTTCTAAAGCTTCTTTAACAGTTTCCTCGAAACCTGACTGACCAATCCAATAACTGAACACCCGAAACGGCCGAGGACCATAATTGAGGTTCAAAACCTCCAATATGATGGGGCAGTGATCCGAGTACCTGCCTGGGAGAACCCTCACACTAGCTTGGGGCCATGTATTAAAAAAATCCGAGCAAACCAAGAAACGATCCAATTTGCTCAACTTCCTTCCGTTATCTCTGATACAAGTGAAATTGCGTCCCTGCATAGGATACTCCTGAAGACCCTTTTCAAAAATAAAGTTGTTAAAATTCTCAGCACACGCCACTTTAAACTGAGAATTTTTCCTTTCTTCCACGGACCGAACTGCATTAAAATCCCCCACTACAACCCATTTACCTTCGAATTCATCGATCCTAGCCGAGATGTTATCCCAATGTTGACGTTTAGCCACAACACTTTGTGGAGCATATACATTTATCAGATTCAAAATCTCCCCACTGCCTACCAACGAGCCTCTAATAATCAAATGACACCTATTTTGAATTGTTTCTTCGACCTTAAATAATTTCGGATCCCAGATCCAAACCAAACCCCTTGACAGACCGACAGAGGCGGCAGCCGCAAACTCAAAGTTGTTATTACCCCAAAAACCCACGAGATCCTCTTTTGAAACTGACTCCATTTTAGTTTCTTGCAAAGCGATAGCCCCAATATTATTCGACTTTCTTATCTCCTTAACACAACTGGCTTTAGCACCACCTGTAATTCCCCTGATGTTTAAAGAAAGCGTATTCATGATTTCACAGAGTACATACCTTCACCTCTGATTGCCTCGCTAACGAGATCGATGTTGTTACTAAGATTTACTCTGATTAAGTTCCCAATTTTGAGCGTAGCCTCAATTTCATCTGTAGCCTGCATATCAAATGTGTCTGCCACTTCTCCCTCCTCAGCTTCCGACATTTGTTGGACTCTAACTTTCGGCGAAATGATGTCTACGACTGAATTAAGGGCAGTGTTCACGTTCGTCTGGTCCTCCAAATCTTTCTCTTGACCTTCTACCTGATACTTCAACTCAATAATTTCCTTGTCTGGGGGATAGTCTTTGGAATTATCGAGCAGGTCAACATTCAAGTCAAAGTTAAATTCCCCATTATCCCTTTCCCTTTTTTTGGGCCTTTCTACCGACAGCGGACTGGACACCCTACACCTAGAATGGGCTCTGTTTCTGGGCTTCATATTAACTTGTCTTCTTTTGGGCCTCGTTTGTTGATCCGCAGAGAAAAAGAATGTTTCCACCCTGATGTTATTAATTCCAACATTAATTCTTTGGGGCCCACTAGCATGCAATGATGGCTCCATGTTGTTTAGATGCCTTGAATTACTACTGTCCCCCCCCCCCCAAACATTATCATTATTATCTTTATTGGTAAAACCTCCAATGACGGCTGCATTAATTGTCTTCAACGATCCGTCTTCCTCTCCCGATCTTTCGTTACCCACCCTAGGGTTAAGCGACTCATCTTCCTGTTGAACGTCACCGGAGACACCCGATCCCAGAAAAGAAGAATCGACGTCTGGTACACGAACCTTACCAACTGAATCTGGCACCCAATCGCTAATTTCCTCTTCAACCCGTACCCTGAATTGCTTGTCTTTCCATTTAAGAGTTACGTGGTTGTGAATTCGATCTCCTTCTCCCACTAACAACCCTATCCAACTCACGGAAAAATCTCCGTCTTCCGCCTCCATTTGTGATCCGTGAACTATCTTACCAAAATGCTCTGCGATGTTGTTTAAAACATCATTGTCCGCTAAATGCAAAGGAACCCCGATAATTCTGACCCAAGCAAGCCGTTCAAAAGGGAGCGATTGACAATTCCAAGGATCAATGCTCAAAAACCATTCCTTCCATATACGATGATCTAACAGAAAGTTGGAGCAAGCTTGTTCCTCGTCAAACTTTAAAAGCATTGACAAACCGCCCAGATAACTTAGAGATACCCCTAAAATTCTGTTGTCACTTAACAAGATATTCAAACTCCTCATGATCTTAATGTCCTTACACCTTCCTATTAGGGCACGTCCAATCAACTCACTGAAAGCAGAAGTTTCATCTGCGATTTCAATACAACTTTCAGCAACCTACATCGGACCACCAGAGGAGGCTGGCTTATTAGCATCGTCAGCAAACAAATCACTAAACCGTTTACCGTTCCCATGGTTAACGAATGAGTTTTTTTGGATCTTAATCACCTGTTGCGGAGCTCGAACATCCTTGCCCTTACCGTTGATATCCACCGTCTTTCTGCCATTGAAACCTTCGTTCTCCCTTGCAAATTTTGCTAGGTTAGCAACTAGCTTGCATCCTCCCATCTTTGTACCATATAGAGCTATTTCCATCTCCTTAGTATCAGCCACATTTTTGAAGCTCACGAAACCAAATCTTCTTCCTTCCTTGTCTCGTTTTCTGGCAATATAAACCCCCGATATTTCTCCAAAGACCTTAACAAAATCCGCCACATCCCATGTGCTACAGCCTTGAGGAAGGTTAGTGATATAGAATTTTGCAACGTTTCCTTTTGGGTTCCTTTCGTCAACTCCTTCCCGTCTTTTGTTCTTCATCTTCGGCAATACGTCGTTCTATTTCCCTCCTTCCTCCCCCACGTCCATTGTGGGCGGACGAGATCTAAGACAAGTTCAAAGGGAGAATGGATGAGGAATAATCCAATTAGTATGAACGGACTAATCAAGATAGTTCACAGAACTGATCGAAAAGTCCCCGCAAGCTAACCGGAGTAACCGCTGCATCGTCGAGCCGCCTTGCCACCTTCTTAGAGAGAGAAAGCGAGAGAGAGGGTTTGTTTCTTGACAGGGCTATTTCTTAAAAACCGATAAATGTTACAAATAATATATATATATATATATATATATATATATGTGTGTGTGTGTGTGTGTGTGTGTGTGTGTGTGGAGGATTCCGTACAAATAACATTTATGTGCGAAGTGAAGAAAAAGTGACACACTGATGTTTTCGTAATTATGTGAATTCACCTATTCATTTTTATTTTTGAGTTAATTACTGTTTTCGTCCCTGTGGTTTGTCAAAAATCACTATTTCAGTCCATTAGTTTAAAAATTGTGATTTCAGTCCCTGTGGTTTCACTTTCGTAACCATTTCAGTCCCTGCGGTTTCGCTTTCGTAACCATCTCAACCCATTATTCTGTTAAGTACATGGACTGAAATGGTTACGAGGTGGATCGAAATGGTTACGAAAATGAAACTACAGGGACTGAAATCGTAATTTTTAAACTAATGGACTGAAATAGTGATTTTTGACAAACCACAGGGACGAAAACAGTAATTAACTCTTTTTTTTATTCCTTTAAAAGTTTGTGCTCCACCTATATAAAGTAGTTATTTTTCAATTAGATACGTATGTAGTTATAAATATTTGAAATAAAACAAGAAATTGTTTTATCGTTGGTGTGAATGTGCAGTGTTAATATTGCATATAAAACAAGAAATTGTTTTATCGTTGGTGTGAATGTGCAGTGTTAGTCCATGGCTTTATAGCCTAGTGGCATCTTGGTGGTGGGATAAGGCTTTGGGACCAATAGGTCCTGGGTTCGATTCCCACAAGGGGGTTTTCCCATATTTATTGGGTTTCCTCCTGAATTGGTGTGGCATTATGCCTAGTGGAGATGGATATGATCGGGTGGTTCCTCTGGTGGCACGATGATACTCCAGTGGTCCGTCAGTGATCCAAATTTGCCGTTCAAAAAAAAAAAAAAAATATATATTGCATATAAAAGAAATATACACCAACTACCACTAAGGCCAGGCGGGGCGGTCACTTTTATGACCGTGATGGCCATTTTCAACGCGTGATGGGCCACCGCTACCATAAACGAAAACGCGTTATTCCACCACGAAATCTGATTTCGTTAATTTCTTCACGGCCGTGATGGTTTTTTTTAGGGTAATTGTTGGTTGGGGGGAAAATTGTTGGGTGTGGTGGTGAGTGATGACTATTGCCACCAAAAAAGGTTGTGAGTGATGAAAAAATGGTTGATGGCATGGCGGAACTTGATTGATGCTTGTGAGTGATAGAATTCTATCACTAGTGACCACCCCCTCCCCCTTAAGGTTGATGGTTCAGTGGCAAAGCAAAACATTTTAATGTACTTAACTGTGAGTTCGTGGGTTCAAGTCTTACAATAAGCAAAAATTCGGCTTTAAAAAAAAAACTGATGGAACTACTGGAGTTAAAAGTGTTCGCTTTTTTTCGATCACCCAAATTACTTTATCTTTATTGTAAATATGAGTTTTTTTAAAGGATGTATGAATCAGTCCATCTAACTTATAGTCGATAGAGAATAAAATTCTTTGTTAACCCCCGACCATGAAGTTATAATTTTGCAATCGACTATAAAAGTATACATAAACTTTAATTTTTCGGTAATCATTGTGGACAAGTTACCCTACTCTAGTTGGTTTATTATGGCCACAAGCATCAATTTAAATTTTAAATCGGATGAGAAATAAGAAAAAATTTAATATATAATTCAAGAGCATGTTAGCTTACATGTGCAACGTGACATCAAATGCAACATCCCATCATGTATGTAGTATTTAAAGTTATGTGGAAGGGGAACACTAAGGCAACTAAAATATGAATTAAAAGGGATAAACGCCATTGGAAACATATCTAATCATATATTATATTTATAAGTTGGTTTTGAGTTGATATGTTATTAGTTTGACTTATATAGGCACCCGTTAGATATTTTCTTGAGTTAACTGTTATTTTCGTTCCTGTGGTTTGTTCATTTTTATCATTTCAGATCAATTTTAAAAAATGCACTAGTTTCTTCCCTGACATATTGGAAACGTGTCACTTAAGTCCAAAATTAAAACCCAATTAAGTCAGACGGGTTAAATGAAGGGTATTATTGTCAATTCATAAAATAAGGTGAAAATAAAAGATATATGAATTGACAATAATACCCTTAATTTAACATGTCTGACTTAACTGGGTTTTAATTTTTTGACTGAAGTGGCACTTTTCCAGTATGTTAGGGAGGAAACTGGTGCATTTTTTAAAATTGGTCTAAAATGGCAAAAACGAACAAACCACATTGATGAAAATGACAGTTAACTCTATTTTCTTACATGTTTCTTCTTGTATGGCAGATAATAGATTTTTTTTACGGGCACAAGCAAAAAAAACGAACAAACAACATAAATGAAAATGACAGTTAACTCTATTTTCTTACATGTTTCTTCTTGTATCGACTTCACTGCCTGCGTGACGCTTTAACTAGTATAAAGGTTTCATTCAACATCATATAGCCTTAAAGCCAAGATTGATGAGCTTGTCATTATATGAGTCATGGGATTAGGATTTTGCCGATATCGTTCTATAAATGTAAATCTGAACAACCAAACATTCAATAATAGAAACCGATAATGTACTTAACTAGATCACATCAACATAGTGTACTACATCAATATTTTTGTATCGGTTTACTATGTCTTTAGCCTTATGATTCATGTTGATGTTGATGTTGTTTGTGTGTTTAAATTCAATATCCTATCATCACTCTTGATTGAAAAAAGTTATTGGATTTAATTACCCTCAACTATTAGCTATTGGCCGCTGCCACCCTCAACTATCACTTTGATGTCCGTCACCCCCAACTTAATACTTAGTGGGTTTTGTCACCACGTCGTTAACTGATCTCTGACTTTTAATGTTGTTTTTATACTTTTGGGGGTGTCATAGGGATCTTTTGAAGGTTTTAGAGATCTTTGGACACCCCCAAAAGTACAATAACAAGCTCAAAAGTTAGTGATCAGTTAACGACGTGGTGACATAACAAAGTAAGTGTTAAGTTTGAGGTGACAGCAGCTAATAGCCAATAGTCAGGGGTGGTAAAATCAAATAACCCTTAAAAAAATAATAAAAATAATATGAAATTTTATGGTTGAATAGATGGCCGTCACGAGAGGACGGTGGAGGTGGTGGCGAAGAGAGATTAGGGCCATACACAAGTCATATTCAACATAAACACCCAAACCTCATGGGACCCAACTAAACTCAAATCATAGCATACATGCATAGTACACTTACACTAAGTCCCACATACATTTATTGGCTTTCCTAATCTGTCATTAACTACTTTATATATTGATTAAAAAAGCATTCTTATCTTGATTAAGATGCCAATTAACGTATTCTTTAACTTAAACACCTTGAAAATTTTTGGTATCAAAGAAACAAATTTACAAGCTTAATAAAATGGATTATCAGCCAATATAGGGCTAGCCTGCTTGGTAGAGACATATGTCTCTTAAAGGGGAGGTACCAGATTCAAACATGAGTAATGTCGATTAATTTAGGTTTATTAGTGTAATAAAGTATGAGCAACCGCTACCATTAAAAAAATGGATTATCAAAGTTTTTGTGTAATTCATTACACTTTTCATTTTATTAGAATTTAGTTTGAAACACCCTTATAATTCACACATCTTATGTTGAGCTAATAATCAATATTTGACTATAAGACTATGTGTTGTGCAGAGGTTTTAAAAGGGCGTTAAGATGGAAAAGTGTTGCCACATATGCAATTAGTACATTTGCTTTTCTTTACTCCATGGGGCTTTATGGGGTGTTGTGGGTCGTTATTGAGACTTTATGTAAATTGTGAAATTAGAGTTGAGATGGCTAGATATAATTGGTTGTATATTTAACTTAATAAACATCCTCAAGAGTTCCTCACACCCCTCTCAGAGCCCACTTGTTGCGATATTCTCGCACATGGCGCCTCCAACGTGACGTGACAGGGGTGTGGCCCCGTTAACTTACCACAACACATACCCTTATATCATTAGTAATAACTATGAATTAGAAAAAAAAAATACTTAAAAGTCTATAACCACGTTTAAGTAAATGATTCTAAGATGGGCGATCTTATGGAAAGTCTTAACTCATGCAACAAAAAACAACATTACATGTTCGTTCTTTAAGACAAAACAAACAATATTAGTTGGTATGAAGTATGATTTATGATATGATTAAAGGTTTTTGTATGGTCCATTATACATTATGATACACATAGATGCATGAAATTCCACACCATAAAGTATGTCCTTTGAGGTTTAAAACAAATGAGAAACCTACAAATAACTTTCATGTCAATCACGTGATATAGAGAATAGAGGGAACCACAACATGATGAAATTATATTATTTCATGAATATTCCACATTACAAATACAAACACACTTAATGAAACAAAAAAATAAAAATAGAAATAAATATTTTTTTAATAAAAGGCCCCTAAGACCTTTGGTATGGTTAGGCCAAATTCAGACCACAAGAAAGTGACATTTTTCACCCTCTAAAAAGATTACACACCAAAAAAAAAAAATTAAGAAACTTTACAATCACACGTGTCACCATCACACGCGTTAACATCATCATTCGAATAAAACAAAACAAAACAAAACAAAATCCCGGGTTATGTAACGTTAATTAAACAAGAGACCGGGACTAATCAAGCATTTTTGGTAAGATGCCCCATACATTTCCCGCCAAAAAAACACACACATGCACACGTGTGAGAAGACACACTTACAAATCTAAGTATGTTATCTCTCAAACCAATCTCAAAATCCAATCTCTCTCTTTTTTTCATGACAAAATAAAAAAAAAATCAAAATTAATTTTCCAAAAACAAATAGAGAACTTCTTGCTTCAATCGTTGGTTGTTTTCTCTTCATCCTTCCCATTTCTTGCCTCAATCCTTTTACGCTCGCAAATGTTTCATCTATAAACCGAAAAACCAGTAATTTTTTTATCCGATAGCGTTTTCGATATTCACCCTTTGCATTGTCATCAAGGACCCCAGTCTCGTCCAATCACACGGGTATTGGTAATCATAGTCCGTAAACTTTCAATCATCAATCATCAATCTTCAACGATAATCGGTAATCTGGTCCCCTGATAACTTGAACTGATTTATATATATTATATATATTTATATATGAAAGGAGGGACCCACATACGCTCCACCCCTCAATCTTGAAACATTCAACAATGAATACCACCTTTGAATTCAACAACACATCCCACTTCACTTTCACTTTCACTTTCACACACCAACGATTGGCTCTCCACTTTGTACTAAACAAATTTTTTTTTCACACCAAAATACTATGTACCAAACTCCCCTTTCCTTAGGGAATCAGCAAAAGTCATAATTATGAATTATGACATGTTGCATTTGCTATTAAAATAAATTAATAAAATCACTCTTAGTTAATCTTTTTTTTTAATATATTTGTTGATTCCTTTAAAAAATATAGATAGGAATCCGGCTTTATTTATTTATTTTGTCTCCTTTACTTATTTTCATCTTTTGTCCTCCTCTACCCATGAGTAGTTATTTAATTTCCTCTTTTTGTAAGGCGAAGGCGAAGAAGACGACGACGATGAGTCACCTGACTCAGTACTCACTCGAGCCGTCATGACTCGAACATGTACCGGCAATATCTTTGGAGATTGTACAAGTCTGTAACATTTTGTGATCTTCTCCTGAAAAAATTGAAACCGCTCGTCGGTACAAGTTTTTATGCATGTGGTACAAGTGTTTAAAGCGGAAGGTGACATACTTTGCTAAGGCCATCACACCATGATTCAGCATGATCAGCATTGATAAGTGAGAATTTAGAAAGATCACTTGCTGCACAAAGTATTGTTGCAGCAGCAATACATGATGGCCAATACTCAAGTAAACTAGCTTCTGCAATAGTCAAACATTTTAGTCAACTTTTTTGGTATTATATTTATAAATCCCATGCATGGATAATATATATTATCATTTTTTATTATTATTATTTAAAATCATAAATAAAGTGGTTGATTTTTTAATAGCAAACACCTACATGCATGCGGACCATTAAATATTAGCCTTAGTTTGTTTTAGAAAGTAAAAAAATCTTGATGTTTTTATTTTATTCATATTTTTTATTAAATAATAAGTAAATGTAACAAAATACAATAAACAGATTAAGTAAAATGCCAAAATCGTCTTGAGGTTTGGGCATTTTTGCTTGTTACATCCAAAATAAGATTTTTTTGTAACTGTACCCCTGACGTTTCATTTTTGTTGTCGTTTCCATCCAAATGACAAACTCAGTTTAAATGTATCGTTAGCTCAAGGACGGTTATGGCAAGATCGTTAACTCAGGGATGATATCAGATATTCGTGTTACCTTGAATATTTGAGAGGATAATTTGGGTTGCCCTTGAGATAAGGAAACCCGTATACATTCCGGATGGATCGATTTTGTGAGAAAAGAAGCCGATAAAGCTAAACGGTGTAACGGATCTTAGTCTCCAATCCAAAACACTAAGCACAAGAAACTCCATTCTTCGGATTGTTTTCGGCTCGAAAATATATTTTGCACCTTCAACCTGAATTAAAATGATTTGATTATTACAAGATTAAGTTGAAGAAATGAGATATATTAATTATTAAATATTAATAAAATTAAAATTAGTGAAATTACCTGGAGATCAAGAATAGAAGGAATAAGGGTTTCCTCCATTTTAGCAGCTAAAGACAAGCATGCTACAGATAAGAGTTGCAAGGGCCACCCATTTGCCTGTTAATTATTAACAAAAGAAATTAGAAAATAGGATAAAGTAATAATAATAATAATAATATTAAGAAAAGAAATTAGAAAACAGGATAAAGTAATAATAATAATAATATCTGATGATTATATTTATGTAATTAGTGTTTTCCGTGGGGGACTAGTAGAGACAAAGAGGCACATCTTAATGCTACCTTTTTATGGAATATTGGGTCTGCTTTTTTGGTTTTATTTTGCAATAAAGATATAATGACATGGTTAATATAAAACTAATTTTAAGAAAAAAATTAATAGAGTTAAATGCCATTTTAGTCCCTATAGTTCGGGTCATTTTGACAGTTTAGTCCAAAGGTTTCATTTTTTGCATGTGGATCCAAAAAGGTTTCACCATTACCATTTTAGTCATTTTATATGTAATTCTGTTAACTAAAAGGGCATTTCGGTCATATAAAATGACCGAATTGGCCTTCTTGTTAACAGAAATAATGGATGAAATTAACTCAGTGGACTAAAATGGCAACGGTGAAACATTTTTGGACCCAAAAGCAAAAAATGAAACTTTTGGACTAAACTGGCAAAATAACCCAAACCACAGGAACTAAAATGACATTTAACTCAAAATAATAAGTATCGCATAAACACTTGTATGTACCGATCTTCAAACATAGTGTGAGAGAGCTAAAGAAATACGTTATACATTACATAACTGTTTTATGTATTACAGTTAAAATAGTTAAAATAATGGATAATTTCCTACTTCATTTTACATATTTTTTAAAGGGAATACAATAATATTATAGAAATGTGGTACAGGTGGACAAATAGACAGCAAAGCAGTTGAGCCCTATTTCACACTATGATTATTCCATGATAAAGAAGTTTGCACTAATTAACACACGCACTACTTATATCCATCTCAATCTCATATCTAATAAATATTTGGTAGGTAAATTATGATAAATGTAAAAAGTGGCTAAATACATGAAATCATATGGGGCCTCTTAGTACGTTGTTTTGATCATGCAAAGGACACCTAAAAGATGGAAATAAAAGGACAAATACTATCAAGTTATATTGCCTTATTGGTTCAACCGGTTTCATCATCAATAGAGGAGCTAATAAATGAACAATGCCAAATCTTGTTTAAATGTATTATGTGAATGGGTAAGTGTTGAAGCAGTAAACGGTCTAAACCATCAAGTGTTGAACCATTAAACGGTCTGAATCATTAAGTGTTGAACCAGTAAGAGGTCTGAACCATTAAGAGCCAGTACCGTTAAAGGGAAAATGTCTGACCAATTCAGATAAGAAGTCTTAACTATTCTGACTAAGTATAATGCTTAACCATACAGAGGCAAATGTCTGAATCATTCAGACATTTGCTCGCGAAACAAACAGTCTGAACCATTAAGTGCTGAACCAGCAAGATGTCAGAACCATTAAAAGACTCGTTAAGAGCTAAATTCAGTGGCAAATGTTTGAATCATTCAGATATCTGCTCGCGTAACAAACGGTCTGAACCAATAAGTATTGAACCAGCAAAAGGTCCGAACTATTAAAAGACTCATTAAGAGCTAAATAAAAAGCTTCTAAATGTTGAATAAGATATTGGAAAATTTATTTTGTTAATTAGAAAAAGTAAAATCCAGAAATTTCTATCAAAGTGAGGAAATTTTGTTCCAAGTACAATAAAGAAAGAAACAAAAAGAGGGCCAAAATGTGATGGCAATGATGCGGTCCCACTTATTTATCAATGAATCTCTTCTGTAAAGTGTAAAGTAATGGTGGTAAACAGTTTTTTTCATTGTATAATTAATAATTATGTAAACTACAAAAGAAAAAAAAAAACAAAGAATCTCAGAGTAAATTATACACATTTTTTTGGTTTTTTGCTAACAACAAACTTAAGTTAACAACATTCAATAACAACCAATTTTAAGGTAAAAGAATGTAAGAAAAGCTTAATTATTATTTGTTTTATTACAATACATAAACCTCATTATCTATATACCACTTTACCTGTCATGCATAATGTACAAGTGTTTTATACTGATTCATACCGACCAAACAGTTCTCTATTTAAAATCGATTATTTTGTCATGCATAATGTACAAAGTGTTTTATGCTGGTTTATACGGATCAAACAGTTCTCTATTTAAAATCGATTATTTATTAAGCGTTTCCTAATAACCTTAATACTATAATTAATAACCTTTGGTATATTCTATTCTATAACTATCAATGATTATGCACATGGATAGATTTTAAATCATAACTAGTGCTCTAGTGGTGGCCACGCGTATTTAAGTTCCACTTATGGTGGGCCCGGGTGAGTTTTCCCCTCAAGGTCTCAAGTTCGAGTCTTGGTGATAGGGGTTTCTCATTGAGGAGTTTAAATTGGGGATCTATTGTGCGAGAGGGCTCTCTAGCGCGGACCCGGTTAAGACAACGTATGCTAGACCTCCTGACATTCGCGAATAATTCACGCCTTTAAAAAAAAAATATAGGAGTTTTAACTACCTCATCAATTTTATCATAAATCCAAACTACTTTTGTTGTTAAAAACTTAAAAACCACTTGTTACACATGTTTAAAAACGTTTAACGGAGAAAACGGTAACGGTAGAAGAATATACCACCGGGAAGCCACGGCAATAGATGAAACGATCCAGATAGTTAACGGAGAGGTACGCCGTCAACGGCTGAAATCCGTAAAACCGTTGTACCTGTAACCAACACAAAACTCGTTTCGTCAAATTTCAGATTTAACGGCGTCAATAACAGATTCAACGTCGATGCAACAAACTGTTAGAAATATTCAGATGACTTTTTCGATAGATGAAAATCATTCGATTCAAGCATATAAACGAAGATCGGATCGAGCTTTTTCAAAATATACGGTTACGTTCATTTCAGAACTCTAAATAATTGCAGAACTTTCGTAACTGTTAATAAACAATCTTTTCATATGTATATTTTTATATTTACGGTACTTTTATCATTTATTACATGTACTAGTAGTAAGAGCCGTGTGCAAACACGGATGATTTTTAGAAAACCGTAAATAACACATTTTAATAGAAAGTATAGATACGTGTATAGATATTGTATCAAAACTTGTTATCTATTATAGATAATAGACAGCTATAAACATAGATCATCGGTTAATATATCAGTTACATATGTATTAGCAGTTTTAAAGCCTGTCACATCATTTAGAGTTCTGAAATGATCCTAATCATAATCATATACCTTAAGGATCCAGGCAACCGATTCTTCTCTAGCAGAAGCATCGAGAACTTGCGATTGAAATCGCTCGACGTAATCGATTCCTGGAACGAACTTTCTCTCCTGTTCTATAAACTCCGCGATTGAATCATCAAAGTCGCCGGAATATTCGAAATCGTAGGAGCACTCCGGCCGGTCGTCGCCGGATAATATGCCGGAGTCCTCGCAGCAGAGTAAGTCGGAGAAGCAGTCAGAGCACGAGATTGACATGATGACCGGTATTGATTGTTCATACTGTTGTGAACATAATTGCTAAGATTCAGTGATTCACCGTCGGCCGGAGCGGCGGAGTTCCGGCGGTTTGAGGTGAAAAGTGGCCGGAGAAGTTGTAGTGATTAGTAAGTAGTGAATAGTGAGTAGAAGTGATTGTTGTGAAAGATATCTATTGAGAGGGTTCGTTGTCTTCTCTACTACTTATATATGAGACTCTATACGTGTCCATGTATTAACTATTAACTTACTTATTTTCCCATTGTATTTGTGAACCTCTTTTTAGTTATTCTTTTGCTTTAAATTGTTTTTAAAATAAAAGCAAACTTTTATATTGAATTAAAAGTAATACTATTATTCTATTAAAATTATTTTGATAACTATTTGAAAAGGGTGAATGTTGATGAAGAGATATGGTACTAGGTACTAAGCCTAGTGTGTTTAGGTAAATTTAGTCCCACGGTATCCTAACTCGTCGGGTTAGGATTGTGCTGGCATACCCACGATAGCTTGACCCGTCGGGTCACGATTGTGTCTACATGCCCATGGTGCTTCACCAGTCACATGTTCGGTTGTTATTATCAATACAAGTATCCCGTTTTGGGGCTCGTTATTCTTTGACAAAGACATGGAAGAGTACTGTACTCCGTGTGTGTATGTGATGGCATGCGATTCAGGTCATTCACTCTCTCCCAAGTATCTCTCTTACACGTTTGGTTATTCATTTTTCTCTAGTATTTGTTTTCACGCTAGAGTGTGTTACTTATGAATTCATTTCCTAGTGTCATTTTTATTTTCATGGTCGATTTAGTCAAGAAGTGTTTATAGTTTAATACTTAATAAGTAGTCCATCATATTCTCTATGCAAGCAAGTGGCAGGATGCAATTCAGGTCATTGACACTCTCCTCGCGAATTCTTTTCCACGCTAGATGTAACTCCCACATTGGCACATCGGTTGAACTGGAGTAGAGAGAGTTCTTTATAAGTTGGTGAAAACATTCTCTACCGTGACGTGTTTTATCCTATCGAGCACATTGTCGGTTGAAAACAAAACCGTGAGTTCTGGGATAGGCAACCTATTGGGAGCAAAGGGGACAATACCCATTGTTGGAATGTTGGGGAATTGAGTTTGCAACGAATGATCTAAGAAGCGTGTAATCACTGTCAGATCGAATTATTTCGGTGGGTCACCCGAAAAATCTAATCGGATACGACTCGGATTTTAGAACAATAACTAGCATGTGATTTTTATGAGAATTCGTATGAACCAGTAGTCATGACCAAAAGATCTGATTTGGATGAGCCTAATAACTGCCATCAGGCAATTATCTCACTTTTTAATTTAAATTGCTTCAAATTAAGAGACATTTTTTATCTAAAAACAAATGGTATTCTTCTAGAAAATAAAATATCTAATACAATTTTAATAAATCAATTTAATTAATATAAAAATTTTCAACCCCAGCCAAGGGCTATGCCCCTTGGACCCTGCTCCCAGAAGTGTTGCTCCCGGACCCCCGTCAAAAGGGCGTTGCCCTCTTGGAACCCCTATTGATGAGGGGCTCCACTCGAACACTTAGAACTATAACAACTCAAACAAGTGTGCACTCTCGTACCCCCCTAAATTGTTTGATGTGTATTATAATTCACTTTGGCCACGAAGTAATCCTCATAGTTGTTAAAAGTAATCGCCTCTTGTGTCTGGACCCATTTTCCAAGCTAGGTGAGGCAATTGCGCTTTAAGTCCAGGCAATTGCAATTTAATTCTCTAGGTGATGGTTCTGACGCGTATTTCGGCGAGGTTCAAAAATTAAGATTCCAGCCAGATTTCTACTTTTATCCATGAAAAACTATTTTTCTACAATAATATTTTACAACTTTTGGTACCAAATTGATGTATTAAATGTTATATAATACTTTTTGTTTATTTTATTTAAAGAATAGTATTAATTTTCTAATACATAAAATATTTTTAATTTTTTCATTGTGGGCTCCTTTTTTCTCAGACCTTCGTTTTTTTGCGCCTTGCGCCTAGGCCACAGGTAAGGCCTATAAGCCTTGAGTGCACCTAGCACCTTTAAAAACTATGGTAATCCTAATTACACTAAAATATCCAAATAGCTAGGGCCCGCCAATGTGCCAGCAAGAACGTTGGCCTCCTTATGGGGGTGGAGATTTAAGTCCCACATCGGTTGAGTAAGAGAACGAAACCTTGCTTATAAGGAGGTGGAAATCTTCTTTATAAAGGCGTGTTTTTCCTAGGTGAGCAATTCGATAGGTTAAAAGCGTTAGTTCCTAGATTGGCAAACCCTTTAGAAGTAACGCAAACAGTATACTAGCATGGTTTACTTATGATGTTACACTTGATTATTCATTATTCTCGAAATACTTATTATCGCGCCCAAAACGTGTTGGTGATTTAAGAGGCATGGCGTTTTTTATGAACCAAGAAAGGGCATGAATGATGTGGGATTTGCCTATAGTGTTTAATAGTTCATCTTAAGTTTCTCTGTTTCGTTACCCCCTTTTGTGGACTCATCATCCTCGATGAGGTTTGGCCTATCATCTCAATCAAAGATGCCAGATTTGCATAGGGTGCTCTCTTGAACACCCTCGAGGACTCACTATTCTTGATGAGGTTTGTCCCGTCACCCTGAATGACACAAGAGTGATCTTGATACCATCTGTAACATTCGACCTCTCATACAACCATTATTAGTTGTTTTGTTGGTTGCCCTTACAAGAACTAACAAATTGTTTTTGGTTTTCCCAATAAAGATTTTCTAGAAGGTCACCCATTATAGTACTACACTCACATGACCACCCATAACTGTGAAGTGGTACTCTCAACCATAATCAATGCACCATAAATACACTAATGATTTAAGAGGTAAGTCATTTCTTATAAACCAATAATCTCTCCTTGTCAGGACCGATGTGAGATTTGCATAGAGTGTTTCAACGAGCCATATTGATTACGTATATTATCAATATGTAAGGACCTGCAAAAATGTCCTAAAACGACCCGTAAGTTGAAACCCGGACCCCTAAAACCCTAATCCTTGTTGAAAATCAAGAAAATCAAAATTTAAAGGTCTCTTGCGGGCCGCGTAAGACTTAAGGGAAGCTTACGCGGGCCGCGACAGCTAAGTGATTCGACCGGATAAGCTTTAGGCCACGTGTCGCACACGCGGCGGGCCTACGCGTGACGCGCTAGCCCTAATCGTAGCCTAGGTGGCCCTCGCGGGCCGCGTAAGATGTTGTGAGGGTTTATGCGGGCCACGTAAAACCCAAATTTTTGCTATAAATGGGGCAGTGCATGGCATGTTCATCTGTGTGCGTAAAACTTTCTCAAAGACGAAGTATACTGCTCAAATTCAAAATTTTAAGTAGGGAAACGCTGCTACGAGTACAGGGTATTAACTCGATCACTGCTACGATACAATGTCCGATCGATTGAAACCGATCCGATGGATGTTTAAGTGCTGCCCGAATTCGGGCTATACTTTGTCATTCGTCGTGAGGGTTTTGATTTCGTGAGTTTATCGTAAATGTTGTATTAAGTTACTGACCTAGTTTCGTGTGCATTGTTATTTAACTAGGTTACAAGGCTAAATCAGTAGGTCAAGTTATGTCCAATTAAACTTGCAATGTGAGTCATTCTCTTTTTATCAAATAGTTTTCCCAAAACTCTATTTGTTTTCAAAGTTATAATTACAGAGATTAAGTCTTTGTAATCTTCAATTACTGCCGGTATGTGGGGTTTTGTATACATTACTTGATACCCGTCACCATTGGACAACGGGTTAACCAATGGGTGATCTAACCATAGTCACCGATACTGTCGAGTGACAAATACCGATTTGGGGTAATTGGGGTTGATAGAAACAATATAATCACCCTTAATACTGTATATTATAACAATGTATCGTTTTGTACAAATTGAGTGACTCGCCTGTCGCAACCCCCGATCCCAAATCCCCGGGAACGGGCGGCCGCGAGCCAGTTTCGGTGGTATCTCGTATTGTCTAATTTGGCAGCGGAAATTTTCATCAGGACCGTAGTTAGGAAACATTAATCAGAGTAAAATACCACATTTTCATAACATTAAACAAATGGGTTAACACCCAAGTTCGTAGTACACACGTTTTCATAGGAATAAATCCTATTTTATTAATAAAAACATCTATTTTATTTTAGGTAACTTTATTGCCACTTTTCCAAGCCTTCAGTGCTGTCCAGCTGGCTTCTATTTAGCTTTCACAGTTTGTTACCTAAAACGCGTTTTAAAAACATTTGTCAGTGGGAAATACTGGTGTGTGAATCCCAGTTTAATCAAGTTTAATAAATAAAAATTCCAGTGTACAGTATTGAGGGCGATCCCGCAATTATATTTGTTTCCAAGACATCACAATTAACATCCATGGTACTGTCAGACCCGACTTGTGGAAATGTTACTCCTTGACCAGGTGGTAACAAATTTTGTATACAAAACCCCAACATAATCATGATAATTGTATTCTTACAAATACTCAATAACTGTTATTCGCATGGAAAAGTATTTAAGGTTTTGTAAAAACAGTTAACAAAAGGTTTACAAAAAGTGGATCAACTCACATAGCTGTCTTAGATTTTCCGTAAGGGTTTCCTGGTGATAATCTAAAATTTACACAAATGCACACGCGTTAGTATAATAACCCATTTTAACATTAGTAATACCCTCCCCGAGACGGCATTCCAACGACTACGTCGGGCAGAACCACGACAGCCGTTACGGAACCCTAGATCAATCGGGCAGCGTATCTAATACGTATCCAGGGGTTATAATACTTACAACGGAGCAGAACTTCGCTATTTAGGGGGGTATAATACCCGTATAATAAGCCTACTATTCAGATTTTGAGAGAAAGAAACGATTTTGAACGATTTCTGATTGAAACCCGATGGCCTGCTTATATAGTTGTTGAGTCTGGTTCTTTCGCGACCCGCGTAACACAAGGGCAGGGCCTACGCGGCCCGCGTTGACTCCAGGTCAACGTATAGCCCATCCGGATCAGCCACTAAACTCGACATGTGTTGGGCCACGTGGCCGCACCGGGCTGTACCACCTTTTGAGCCTCTCGCGGCCCGCGTAAGGGTTATGGGGTACCTTACGCGGCCCGCCTCAACTTAGAAATTCAGTTTTTAATTATTTTTAATACTATTTAATGTATTTGGGGCCCGTTTTCGCGTTTGGGGTGTATTTTGGGAAATATTGGGATATTTTAAAATATTTTAAGGTGTCGGAAAAATTATGAGGGTGTCGGTTTTATTGAGGATTGTTATATCGCCAGTATTTCCCAGCTGATAAAATATTTTTAAACATGTTTCAGGTGATTTACTGTGAACCAAGGAAAAAGTGCCGCGTAGCACTACAGCTTGAAGAAGGTGGCTCACTAAAATAAATAAACATGTTTTGTAAAACAGGGAATTTCCTCGTGAAATTTCTTTATTGTAAATTACGGGGTTTGCCCCAAATTGTGAAATAAAATAATTGGGCATTTTCAGTTTTCACGATCCTGTTAACATTTCCACTGCCAAATTAAACATCAATACCACGTGTTTCTGTCCCACGGCTCCTGAACCGGGTAAAACCGGGACGGGGATCGTGACAGAAAAAGGTGGTATCAGAGCCACTGATTTAAGCCAATTAAGTATTTAGAAATACTTAATTTATCTGATTGCTATTCTGTGATTCTGTGAAAATTTAATTTACAATAAATAAAATTTTTAACTTAAATTTGTGTGTGTTCTTCATGTGTGCTAACAGCATGAACGAACTGTCGGAGGCACTCTGAAATTTTACTATCCATACCACCGATATGGATACCACAGGAAACCCATCTGGCTACCTGGCAGATACGGAGGAACCACTAACATTCCAGGCCCAGGCCCAGGCCCAGGAGAAACCAAAGCCGAAAAAGATAAGGAGAATCTTGGACTGGAAACGTGGGCGTAGGAAGAAACCAGCTGCACAGAAGGTTAAAAAGACTGAGGATCCGAAGGATAAAGGGAAAGGAAAAGAGATCGGGGAAAATTCCGGGCAAGCCCAGGAAATGTCACCATGGGAGGAGTTGGATCGCAAACTGGCGAATTGTGACCTCATCGGACCCGCCGATGAAAACCTCTTCAATTACCCCGCTGAATCACAACTTCCAGTTAATTTGGAACCTGCTATCCCAGATCCTATCATCAACCACCAACTTCTACCCGGAGAATTGGAGGAATGGTGGACAAATGACTGGCAGTTTCAGAATTTCATGAATAACTCCAATGTCTATTTCCCCCAGTTTGACCCTGAGCCTGCACCAAACCCACCTATGAGCACGGAAAACTTAGCTGAACTCCGCCTTATGGCGAGAAACTAGTGGACGCAGGAAATAGGATTCGAGATGTGGGGGAGAAGATCTCATGGAAATACGACGAGAGGGAGCGTCGTTTCTGAAAGGCCGGTTAACTGGGGTTGGATGTTTAATAATAATAAATAATAAAAATATAATCATGTAAAATAACTCAAATAAAACTTTTGTAAGATAACTGGTGTGTATCGATGCATACTAATATATATATTGTTAATCATTCAGATGGAAAATGCGGAAAACCAACCAGTCAATGAAACTAATCAATCTGAACAAAACAATGAAGATCACTTCCTTAATAGACAAGACATAGAGAATATCGTTGCCCAGGAAATAGCCAATGCTATCCCGGCAATCGTCGTTGCTGTCAAGAACCCCGTAGAACCTTCACAAGCCAACCATAGCAAACGTACTCTCGACGATAATTTCAGTAACAGTGTAAATGGAGGCGAAAATAATAATGATGTGGTTCAAGCCCCATTTCTTAAGAAAATGAAAGCTGCAACACCTGGTTGCACTTACAAGGAATTTCTTGCCTGTAAACCGATCGAATTTGCAGGCAACGAAGGGGCAACTGCTGCACTGCGTTGGTTAGAGAAAACCGAAGTAGTAATTAAAATAAGTAAATGTGCCGAAGAAGACAAGGTTATGTATGCATCCCACCTCTTCAAGGAAGGAGCGTTAGAATGGTGGAACACGGTACTGTAAGCCAAGGGAAGTGATGCGGCTTATGCCATGAATTGGGAAGAATTTAAGAGATTGGTGGAAAGAAAATTATGTCCTGAATATGAAAAAGAACAAATGACAAATAAGTTCCTAAACCACCGGATGGTGGATGTTGACTGTCGAGGGTATACTTCGACATTCTTTGAATATGCTAGAGTTGTACCAACTCTGGCTTCGCCAGAACCGGTACTTATTTCTTGCTATATTTGGGGTTTGATTAGCGAGATTCGTGATATCGTCAAAGCTGCGAGACCCCGCACAATTGACGATGCGGTGGAATTAGCCAACACCTTGACCGACGGGCTGGTACGCACGAGAGAAGAAAACAGGAAAAAAGGAACTAGCCCAAAAGATTACCCAAGGGTTCCGTGGGGGTAATATTTTCAAGAAAAAGGGAACTGGGCAATCTTCCACCCCGCCATTCTGCAGAAATTGTAAAAAGAAGCATTTTGGAAGATGTAATGAAATCTGCAACTTCTGCAAAGCTTTGGGGCATCGAGAGGAGGAGTGCAGGAAGAAAACAAGGACCTGCTACAATTGCGGGGAAGCTAGACATTTTAGACCAGAGTGTCCTAGACTGGTCAAGTCAGCTGATAATAAGGCTAAACCTGTTGAAGGAACTAACAAGAAGAACGCCAGAGCCTTCCAGCTAACAACGCAAGAAACAGATCTAATTCTAGATGTGATAGCTGGTACGTTCCTTGTACACGATGTTTACGCCAAAGTATTATTTGACTATGGTGCAAACCAAAGTTTTATAAATACTTCATTCTGCGAAGCCCTTAAGCAACCTTTAACCAAACTTAGACAAGTTTTTACGGTAGAAACGGCAGATGGGAATTCTGTTAACATAGATAAGGTTTTGCAAGAAGGAAAGATAGAACTCTTAGGCCATAAATTCTCTACAAACCTGTTACCTATGAATTTAGCTGGACTCGATGTTGTGTTAGGAATGGATTGTTAATAGCCAACCATGCTCGAATCCTCTGTGATAAGAATTCCATAGAAATTCATACACCCACAGGAGAAATAATTGTGGGTACATGAGATAAGCCACGAAAGCCAACGAAATTCATTTTAGTAATAAAAGTGGCCAGTTATGCAAGAAAACAAGGAATAGTGTATATGATTTCGGTAGTTATTAATACTAAAAGTAAGGAACTCAAGGAAATTCCAGTAGTATCAGAATACCCGGATATATTCCCAGAAGAACTACTTGGATTACCACCCGATAGGGAAGTAGAATTTAGAATTCATCTAATTCCTGGAACTACACCGATTGCTAAGGCACCTTATCGGTTAACACCCACCGAAATGTTAGAATTGAAAAAGCAGTTAGATGAATTATTAAGCAAAGGATTCATACAACCTAGTTCATCCCCTTGTGGAGCACCAATGTTGTTTGTGAAAAAGAAAGATGGTTCAATGCGAATGTGTATCGATTACAGGGAATCCGGAATTGAATAAGGTTACGATTAAGAATCGATACCCGTTACCTAGGATCAATGATCTTTTTTATCAACTTCAGGGGGCTAGATATTTTTCTAAAATAGATTTGCGCTCCGGATACCATCAGTTGAAAGTACAAGAAGAAGACATACCTAAAACTGCCTTCAGAACTAGGTACGGTCACTACGAGTTTACAGTCATGCCGTTTGGACTAATAAATGCTCCTGCAGCATTTATCGACATGATGAATAGGATCTGTAAACCATATTTGGATAAATTCGTAATTGTCTTCATCGACGATATACTTATTTATTCCAAAAGCCAGGAGGAACATTGTGAACACATACATGCACTCTTAACTTTGTTAAGAAAGGAAAAGCTTTATGCCAAATTCTTGAAGTGTGAATTTTGGCTACAGGAGGTGCAATTTTTAGGACATATGGTGAATCACGAAGGTATTCACGTAGATCCTTCTAAGATAGAAGCAATCATAAAATGGAAGGTTCCACAATCAGCCACGGAAGTTAGAAGTTTTCTAGGATTAACTGGTTACTGTAGGCGTTTCATTAAAGATTTTTCTAAGATAGCTGTGCCATTAACTAAGCTAACCTGTAAAACAGTTAAGTTTGAATGGGGACCCAAGCAAGAAGAGGCCTTTAGAATTTTAAAGCAAAAATTAACAAATACCCCAATTCTAGCTTTACCAGACGGAACAGAAGATTTTAAAGTTTACTGTGATGCTTCTAAGCTAGGGTTAGGATGTGTGCTAATGCAACGTAAAAAAGTAATTGCGTATGCGTCTAGGCAATTGAAGAAGCACGAGGAAAATTATACTACTCATGACTTAGAATTAGGAGCAATAATTTTTGCCCTTAAAATTTGGAGGCATTATTTATATGGAAGTAAGTTTACTGTATATACGGATCATAAGAGCTTAAGGTACATATTTGGGCAAAAAGAATTGAATATGAGGCAAAGAAGATGGATGGAAATTCTAAGTGATTACGACTGTGATATTCAATATCACGAAGGAAAGGCAAATGTAGTAGTGGATGCCCTAAGTCGTAAGTATCATGAGAAACAAAGACGAGTTCGTGCTCTTAGATTAAGTTTACAATTAGATTTAATGGAACAACTGAAGAAGGTTCAGGAAACCGCAATCGAGGATGATGCTGAAGGAATGAAAGGACGAATTAAGGAATTAGAACAGGGGACTGATGGAATTTGAAAATTCCATAAGAAAAGGATTTGGGTACCTAAGCAAGGAGACTTAAGAAATAAGATTTTAGAAGAAGCCCATAAATCTAGATATACCATGCATCCTGGTAATAATAAGATGTACCAAGATTTAAGGAACAACTTCTGGTGGATAGGAATGAAAAAGGATATAGCTAGATATGTTTCTAAGTGCCTAACTTGTTCACAAGTTAAGGCGGAACACCAGAGACCCTCAGATCTACTGCAACAATTAGAAATGCCTGTATGGAAATGGGAACTAATAACAATGGATTTTGTTACTAAGTTGCCCAAAACCAGAAAAGGTAACGACGCGATTTGGGTAATTGTGGATCGATTAACCAAATCAGCTCATTTTCTTCCCATGAAGGAAACCTTTAGCACGGAAAGGTTAGCAAAATTGTACGTAGACAAAGTAGTATCCTTACATAGAGTCCCACTCTCCATTGTATCAGATAGGGATAGTCGCTTCACTTCCCATTTCTGGACAAGTTTCCAGGAAGCCATGGGGACGCGATTAAATTTAAGTACTACTTACCATCCCCAAACAGATGGACAGAGTGAAAGGACGATCCAAACCCTGGAAGACATGCTCAGAGCATGTGTCATAGATTTTGGGGGAAACTGGGATGACCACCTACCCTTAATCGAATTCTCCTATAACAATAGTTACCATGCAAGCATTGAGGTTGCCCCATTTGAAGCATTGTACGGACGAAAGTGCCAAACTCCAGTTTGCTGGGCAGAAATAGGAGAAAGTCAATTATCAGGTCCCGAGATTGTGCAAGAAACCACCGACAAGATCACTCAAATCAAGGAAAGACTAAAAACGGCTCGAGATCGACATAAAAGTTATGCAGACAATCGACGCAAGCCGTTAGAATTTCAAGCTGGAGACAAAGTGTTGGTGAAAGTTTCTCCTTGGAAAGGAGTAGTTCGGTTCGGTAAGAAGGGAAAGCTAAGTCCAAGGTACATTGGACCATTCCCAGTGATCCAGCGAATAGGACCAGTTGCCTATCGCTTACAACTACCAGAAGAGCTAGCTGGAGTATATGACGTGTTTCACGTATCCAACCTCAAGAAATGTTTATCTGACGAGTCCCTGGTAGTACCTCTTCAAGATATAGAGGTAAATGAAAAGTTAAAATTTGTGGAGAAACCACTTCAAATAGAAGACAAAAAGGTTAAGTTTCTCAAGCACAAAAGACTAGTACTGGTCAAGGTCAAGTGGGATTCGAAAAGAGGACCTGAGTACACATGGAAACTGGAATCGGAAATGAAGCGAAAGTATCCTCACTTATTCCAGTAAATCTCGAGGACGAGATTTTATATATGGTGGAGAGGATGTAAGGACCTGAAAAAATGTCCCAAAACGACCCATAAGTTGAAACCCGGACCCCTAAAACCCTAATCCTTGTTGAAAATCAAGAAAATCAAAATTTAAGGGTCTCTCACGGGCAGCGTAAGACTTAAGGGAAGCTTACGCGGGCCGCGACAGCTAAGTGATTCGACAGGATAGGCTTCAGGCCACGTGTCGCACACGTGGCGGGCCTACGCGTGACATGCTAGCCCTAATCATAGCCTAGGTGGCCCTCGCGGGCCACGTAAGATGTTGTGAGGGTTTACGCGGGCCGCGTAAAACCCAAAATTTTGCTATAAATGGGGCAATGCATGGCATGTTCATCTGTGAGCGTAAAACTTTCTCAAAGACGAAGTATACTGCTCAAATTCGAAATTTTAAGTAGGGAAACGCTGCTACGAGTACAGGGTATTAACTCGATCACTGCTACGATACAATGTCCGATCGATTGAAACCGATCCGATGGATGTTTAAGTGCTGCCCGAATTCGGGCTATACTTTGTCATTCGTCGTGAGGGTTTTGATTTCGTGAGTTTATCATAAATGTTGTATTAAGTTACTGACCTAGTTTCGTGTGCATTGTTATTTAACTAGGTTACAAGGCTAAATCAGTAGGTCAAGTTATGTCCAATTAAACTTGCAATGTGAGTCATTCTCTTTTTATCAAATAGTTTTCCCAAAACTCTATTTGTTTTCAAAGTTATAATTACAGGGATTAAGTCTTTGCAATCTTCAACTACTGCCGGTATGTGGGGTTTTGTATACATTACTTGATACCCGTCACCATTGGACAACGGGTTAACCAATGGGTGATCTAAACATAGTCACCGATACGGTCGAGTGACAAATACCGATTTGGGGTAATTGGGGTTGATAGAAACAATATAATCACCCTTAATACTGTATATTATAACAATGTATCGTTTTGTACAAATTGAGTGACTCGCCAGTATTTCTCAGCTGATAAAATCTTTTTAAACATGTTTCAGGTGATTTACTGTGAACCAAGGAAAAAGTGTCGCGTAGCACTACAGCTTGAAGAAGGTGGCTCAGTAAAATAAATAAACATGTTTTGTAAAACAGAGAATTTCCTCGTGAAATTTCTTTATTGTAAATTACAGGGTTTGCCCCAAATTGTGAAATAAAATAATTGGGCATTTTCAGTTTTCACGATCCTGTTAACATTTCCGCTGCCAAATTAAACGTCAATACCACGGGTTTCTGTCCCACGGCTCCTGAACCGGGTAAAACCGGGACGGGGATCGTGACAAATATGGTTGTTGATGTCTTTTTAAAATTTATCAAAATAATAGTTGAAAAGGCTATTTAATTTAAAGAAGACCATCCGATATTAGACACGTGGATTATTTTTGCACAAAAATAGTACCATTAATACGCCGATTACACATTGGGTTCAGCAATTAGCGTAAAAGTAATAGCATTTTGCAGCAGTTGACGCAAATATGCCACGTGTCTTGTTTTGATTGGATTTCCTTTTACCTAAAATATGCATAATAATAATTATAATAATTTAAAATAAAGTTAATTGCATTTTCTATTAACACATTTGATCTAAATGTTTATTCTTTTGATTTTCTCACATCATCTACGTTGTGTAAGCGAGTTAAGCTGTGTAAACTACTTAATATCGTGTTTTTACAAGTCATATTGTGTCGGGCGTAAATGAACTCGAGCCTAATTGAAGCTTGTTTAATAAATAGCTTGAACCGAGTTTTATATATCGAGTTGCACTATACTCGTAAGCCTAGCTAGTCTATTATTATTATTATTATTATTACTATTATTATTATTACTATTATATATATATATATATATATATATATATAGGGGACCATTGGTTGAGAGTGGTTCTCGCGGTTCTTACAACTGGAGGTGGTGTCTATTTTATATATATATAGGGTCGGGATTTGGAGAAAACGGTAGAAAGTGTGAGAACGGTGAGAATGCTTATCGATCGTCCGATTAAAATAATCTATAGACTAGATTGGCGCGGTGGCGTTTTCGTAAATAACATCAATTTTATTACGTGGACGCGCCTCATTAAGGGTAAAAGGGTCTTTACACCTCTATACCAAAACGCCATACTGATGAATAAAACGCCATTACGGACCAAAACACATCGCTATATAAACAAAAACATCCCAGATATAAAAACACACCCCCAGAATCCGAAACGCCATATTTTCTACTATATACCATTCATCTTACAAACGCCAAAATCCCCAAAACATCAAACACAACTACTCAAAAAACGCCATATTTTCTACTCTATACCATTCATCTTAGAAAACGCCAAAACAATCAAACATCAAAGATTCCAAAAAAATCGACGGTTCTTTCAGATACACTATTTCCTCAGTAAAACGCCAAAAATGTCAAATATCGTTTCTTGTATATTCAAATATTGTTCTACGCCAAAGTTTCGGATAATGCATTCTTCCCTGAGGTGTTGTGACTCAAAATAACATTTTGCTGCATGAGATGGACAAATCATAAACAAAAAAATGCTGGGGTCAGACTTATGTCATTTTCTGTGTTTTGTTCTTGATGAATATTTTAATGGCATGAAAAGACGAATGACACTAATGAGTTGTTTGAAGATACATATTCAAACAAAAAACTCATGTCATTTTATCTTTTCAAACGGCCACAAAAACACATGCATGGCTAAGCCAAACCACCAGCGAACATGATTCAAAAGAAGAAAGAGACTGAAGACAGTGAAGATTTGGAAGATGAATTGTTTTTATTTTTATTTTTATTTTTTTAATTTTCTTTTTCTGTTGTTTGCTATGTATTTTTCAACTTAGAATAAAAAAAATACATTATGTTAATAAACGCCAAACAGTCATAATGCATATGAAACACCATAAATGGAGTAAAAATGCCAAAAACTCCCAAACTATAATAAAAGTAATTTGCAGAAGTATTAATTAATAAAAGCTAAAAATAGAAAAAATGCCAAAAACTACTTAAACCCATTCAAAAACGCCAAACTTGAGAGATGGAAAGTCTATTAATATCATATATTAATACAGTAAAAATACACAGTAACTGAAAAGACAGCTACTTTATTAATATCATATATTATAAATAAAATCTCGCCTAAACTACGCGCCAAAAACATCCTATAAGAGAGACGTCTATACACAATCAACTAATCACAACCCCAGAAACAAAACGTCATATTTCCTAGAAACCATTCACTTTAAAAACGCAAAAAATGAACCTCGATACTGCTATATTGAGTATTCATATGAATGAAGTGTCACGGAATGGATTCTTCTCTGAGTTGGGTATCTCTATAATCTTTTGCTGAATGAGATGGACAAATATTCAAGATAAAGAGACTGATGACACTGATATGACATCATGTCACTTTGTTCTTGATGAATATATTGATGGCATGAAGGGATCAATACATTAGAGCAGACATTGGTCTTCAACATGTCATCAAACAAGTATATATCCACCACAATAAATGATGCCACAAAAAATAAGCATCTTCTAAAGACGGCCGATATGGAGGAAAACAAGGATCTACATAAGGTATTCAAAAACAGGTTCAAAACGCCAAAATAGTCAAAAGTAGAAGAGGCTGATGACAGTGAATATTTGGATGACAAATTAGATTATAATTTTTTTTTTCATTTTCTATTGTTTGTTAGCTAGTTTTCTGTTGTTTATCATCTAATTCTCTACTATTTAAAAAAAAATTGAGTATAAAACGCAAAAAACTACAAACACCAAAACGCCTGATAGTGTGAAAAACTGTGAGAACGAATGCTAGCAAAGCACGATGTTGCTATATAAAACACTAAAAAACGCAAACAAAGTATTACTGGAAAAATCAACACTAATTGAGAGATGAAAATTGAAAGAAAAAGTAAAATAAAGAGACGGCATCATTATTGCCAAACATTATAGTTATATTAATACCACTACATGGGAAATTGAAATTTATTTATCTTTTCAAAACGCCATAATTGTCTGTCACATTATAGGTTTGTATCCTACATGGCAACACACTTGATATAATAAAATCAAGAACATTATTGATGTTTTTACATTAAAGGTCTGCATCCTGATCTAAAAAACAATAAAAACGCCAAAACAATACTTAAAACGCCAAAATATTTACTATGATTCTGATATAAAAACAATAAAAACGCCGCGTATTTATTAAACGCCAAAAAATGGAAAACTGAAGTGACACGCGTTTAAAAAAAGAAAGATGAAAGGTTAAAAAAACCCCTCCGCCATTCTCTAAGCGGCGTGACACGTGTTGGGCCAGGAAGCGTTCTCACCGTTCTCACACTTTTGAGCGTTTTCTCCTGATCCCGTTTCTATATATATATATAGGGGACCGCTAAAATGAGAACCACCTCGAGTTGTAAGAACCGTGAGAACTACACCGTACGAGGCGAGGTGCACCAAATTTTTTTTTTCATAAACGTAGATGCGTGTATTATAAACACATTTGTAAAAAAAAAAATAAAAAAAAAATGTCGTGTGTGTAGTTTTGAGCACCACAAGTTTGTGTTTACGGGTACCGTAAATTTTGAGCACCACAAGTTTGTGTTTACGGGTACCGTAAATTTAACCGGAAAATTTACGGTACCCGTAAACACAAACTTGTGGTGCTCAAAACTACACACACGAATTTTTTTTTGAATTTTTTTTTCAAATGTGTTTATAATACACGCATCTACGTTTATGAAAAAAAAATTTGGTCCACCTCGCCCCGGATCAAGTAGTTCTCACGGTTCTTACAACTCGAGGTGGTTCTCATTTTAGCGGGCACTTATATATATATATATATAATATTTATGAATTAGGATAATAATTAGTATATATGTTTTATTATATCTAATTGGGGGCAACTTATTTACCCTCTCGGATCAAGGTAAGTTTTACTCTCATTCAACTTTTCTAAACTCTACTAATAGTTATGTTATGTTTGATATTATAGGAGAAACCTATTTGTTTATATATGATTTTCAATTAATGAGTCAAGTTAGAGTCCAAGTTCAAACGTCAAAATCATATCACTAGACGATTCCCACTAGATGATTCCGAGTTTTAGTAATATTCCTAACGCGTTCAAACTCAAACTCTTTTAAGTTGAGATTTGAGCCGTTTTAAGTTTTTGACCTATTTGTATATTCTTGAAATGCAATTGATACTAGTTTTATTTTTCTACAAAATCAGGAAAGTTGCAACCAATTTCTAGAGTAAATTGTCAAAATCGT
This sequence comes from Helianthus tuberosus, assembly GCA_030545235.1. NCBI lineage: Eukaryota > Viridiplantae > Streptophyta > Magnoliopsida > Asterales > Asteraceae > Helianthus > Helianthus tuberosus. Next base: position 3,984,117 of record JARYGA010060438.1, read on the forward strand.
CCCTGAGGTTTGGATATTTTTATCATTTTCATCCAAAACAATTTTTTTTTTACAATATAGCTCTTCACTTTTGAAATTTTTTGTCATTTTCATCCAAACATCTAATTTGCTAAATTTTTTCTATCAAACATTTAAATTAAAATGGCAAAAAATCCTAAATCTCGGAGACGATTTTGGCAAAAAAAAAAAAAAAGTCAATGAAAATGACAAAATATCCTAAAAGTGAAGGACTATATGATACAAAAAAATTGTTTTGAATGAAAATAACAAACATGACCAAACCTCATATAAGATTTTTTTCCAATTTACTCCATTTCTATAAAACCTGGAAAGTTGCAACCAAAAAAATGATATATTTTGTTTTCCCAATATTTGTATAAAGCTATATTGTAACATAAAAAATGATTTGTGATACACAAGGCATGACTCCGTCAGTCGGCCCGTCTTGGTTTAATCTAAATGTCTTTCACATTTATCGATTTCCTTGCTGGATCCAAACCAAATGTCAGTTTTGACCGGTCAACCTGTCAGTCAAGTAACAATGAATATTTTTTATTATCCAATACTTGTTAAAGAGTTAAATTACGGGGATGTGCACCTAAGGGTATCCGGGGCACTCTCAGGGAGAGGGTGCGGTGACCCCATTCCCCGATCGGGAACACCGCCGCCATCACCGCGGGGACCCGATTCGGAGAGGGGATTCGGCACTTGTTCATCGCGTTGAATTGGCACAATCTTTGAGGAACGACTATTTTTAAACGGTCAAATTTAAAAAAAAAAAAAAAATTCACTTTTTAAACAAATATAAATAACCACACCCACCACTAATTTTTTATACTCTCAAACCACACCCACTTCACTAATTTTTTATACTCTCAAACTACACCCACTTCACTAATTTTTTATACTCTCAAACCACACCCACTTCAAACCGAGCAATGGAGAACCAACCCCGCGAAGCCAAGAAAAAAACTAAGGGACGGGGCTCGTAACCGTCTCGTGGTGGTTCGAGCGGTGCAAGCGCACAACCACAACCCCCTTTCGGATATACTTCACAACCACCCCCGTTTTTTTACCAACAACCTTCACACCCCTCCTTTTACAACACCCAACCACAACCCCCTTTCGGCTATTATCAAAATTTGTTATCAATGGATCCACCTCAATCCCCCGCCTTCGACCCGTATGGTTTTCGTTCCCCACAAGTTCCATATACACGAGAAAATGTTGAACGTCCTCTACCTATTCACGATGACGAGGACAAGGAAGTAGTGCCCGAAACTCCAAATTTGGGCGACTATGAAAATGACACCGGCGACGATGAATATAATGTGGATCAAGACGCCGAAGAAGATGACGCTCTACCAACGGGAAAAATGGAGAGCCAAAAATGGACAAAGGTCCAAGAAGAGGCGTTGGCGAAAGCGTGGGTACATTGCTCTACCAACAAAAAAAAGGGCAATCAACAAAACCGCAATAGTTTTTGGCGTAAGATTTTAAATCATTTTAACGACACCGTTGGTGAAAGTAACCGGACCGTGCATCAAGTACGGTCTAAATGGGGCCCGATGATGACGAAAGTAAACTATTTCAACGGCCTATACCAACAAGCGGTAAAAATTATATTTTTTAACGTTGTATATTTTTTAATTTTGTTTACTAATATGTAAAAAATTATATTTTTTAACACTTGTTATTTTATAATATGTAGGATCGTACACGAGGAAGCGGGTGTAGCGATCTCCACGTGAAGAAAGTCGCTTTAAAGAAATTTAAAGAAAAATATCCGAACGGTTTTCAACATGTCGAGGCATGGGAGGTCGTTCGAAAACACGACAAATGGGCCCAAGTCCCATTGTTGGGTGAGGAAGGGGAAGGTTCGGGACAAAAAAGAAAGCCCGTTGAGGTGGACCCTTCCATACCCGATATGAACGAAGACCCCTCGCCACAAAGAACACAACGGCGAGACAAGCGTCAAGCGACATCGTCCGAGGGAAGCTCGGCCGAGTTGGCGGCACAATTCAAAGAGTACACCGCTATGAAAGAAAAGAAGCACGCGATTGAATTGGAGGCGATTGAATTGAGGAAGAAAAGAGAGTCGCAGGCTCTCGAGCTCATATCGGAACAACGCGAGACGATGAAAAACTACAATTACGATCGAGATATGGAAACATTCATCAAGTCGCACGACGATGCTCCGCCAAATATGTTGCCGTTCATCTTCGCCCAAAAACGCGACATCGCTAACAAGTACGGTTGGCCGTGCGATTTCTAAAATTTTTATTTTCTAGTTTTAATGTAATTTTTATTTTCTAGTTTGAATGTAATTTTAATTTTCTAGTTTGAATTTTATTTTTATTTTTATTTTCTACTTTGAAATGTCTTTTGTTAAATTTTATTTAATTTTTATTAATATTTTTTTATAAACATGCATAATTACAACAAATAAAAAAACAAAAAAAAATTAAAAAACCAAGTCCCCTAAGAGGGGAGAGCCGCCATCAAATTAGGGTGTGAGGGGAGTTTAAGAGGGGAGTTGACGTGGCATAATGTAATTGGGTGTGCGTAAGAGAGGGGACTCCCCTAATAGGGGAGTGCCCCTCTCACCATAAGCGTATTATCCTAGTCTCGACTAATCCTGCGCCATTTAATTCTACACCTAAAGTATTCTAGAATAGACCCCACTGTCACGGGGTTACTTTTCGACCCCCATGTGGCGTCCCCAAGTCCCCGGGGACAAGCAAATCCATCCCGCTTCTTTGTGTGGGTCACTGGTTTTGTCCTGTCTTGGACTCATCAGGAGAGCGGCGCCAACTCTCGACCAGTGGTGCGTTCGTCGTTTGCACGACTAGGCAGGTACATCTTTTCATTAACGCTGACTCCGTCCCCTGATAAAGTACAGGACTAGCCAGTAACCCAAGCGTTCAAGCACAGCCCATAGCATTGCGATCTTCAAACATTTGGCCCGTGACACTCTCCCACCACCATTTCATGCACGTCCTCGTGCATGCTCGCCGTCCCATACCAGCTCGCATACTTGACAATGCATGATCCCCTTATGTTGAGCATGATTCACTTTGGGAGGGTAGGACACCCGAAAGCACAGCAACAATGATCTGCTGTCGTGCATGTTCAATATAGTACGTCAGTTTTGGTTATAAGTGGCGCTGACGTCCGCCGCATCGGATTAGGTGCCGATGATTCACCTTGTTTCAGGAATACAGGGACCTGAATAGTTGTAGCAGCTTTCACAAAACTTCCTTCTTACGGCGCTGCTTGAACCGTAGATTTTTTAACATAACACGGAGGGCTTCACTGCAACTATACTTCAGCGGCTCTCACGATCCCATACTCGCGGAGTATAAAGACCTTTGCCGAAGCAAACCCATATTTGGTCTTCTCCCACCACCATTGCGCAACCATACTCTAAATGTTAAGCTCATTTGGTTAAGAGTCACGTTCCAACGTATCCGAGAATCGTTCTGCTCTGATACCACGTTGTCACGGGGTTACTTTTCGACCCCCGTGTGGCGTCCGCAAGTCCCCGGGGACAAGCCAATCCATCCCGCTTCTTTGTGTGGGTCACTGGTTTCGTCCTGCCTTGGACTCATCAGGAGAGCGGCGCCAGCTCTCGACCAGTGGTGCGTTCGTCGTTTGCACGACTAGGCACGTACACCTCTTCATTGACACTGACTCCGTCCCCTGATAAAGTCCAGGACTAGCCAGTAACCCAAGCGTTCAAGCACAGCCCATAGCATTGCGATCTTCAAACATTTGGCCCGTGACACCACTATTTTACTCTACTCACCTTAAACACTCTAACCCTTAAACCTTTACACTTTCTAGTGCGGCAAGCTATACCCTTGCACGGAACCCCTATAGCCTACGGGGGGTGGAGACGGTGTTACCGTGTGTGGGTTCAAAACCGGTATGGGTAACCGTGCCAGTGTCGTGTCCACTCTTGGTATAAAAATACTTAGAATATATTTTTTAAAAGTATGAGAATAATTTGTTTTATATATATTTTATAGGTAAGCATTATGACATAAAAGGTATTTTACATTCTTTATTTATATTTAAGTTAGAAATTTTTGTATTAACATTTTAAATATTGAAATAGCAAATAAACTATTAATTAATAATTTATTATATTACGCTCTTTCTATTGCTTTTTTAACTGTGTTTTTTTAATTTTAAATTAAGTTTCTATTGCTATTTTAACTGTGTTTTTTTATTTATTTTAAACTAGGTTTGAACCTCTTGTATTACACGGGCTGCATAAATGTAATTTTATATAATAAATAATAAAAAGATACATCCTTAAAAAAACTCGTGTAATGTCATATGTTAACACATATAGTCGTTAAGATTTATCTTATATAAATGAACCTTAATGTACTATTTACTTATTATAACGTTTTAGTTTTTTTATTTATTATTAGGTAAAAAAATACATGTATTACATGGGGTTGGATCCCGTTTTTATAATACATTCAAATTATGAGATACAATGATTTTAGTTAGTTTTATGCACCTTCATGCTTATTTGTTTATTTCATTCATAAAATATTCATCTCAAACTTGTATTCAAGAGATTTTACGGTACAAAAAGGTGGAGATCGATCCCACGTTTTTATATGTATCATCATTTTTTATGAATTATTCCATAAAATCGAGAATTAAATTCTCTCTGGATTGAGTATAGAATTGTTATATTTAAAAATGGTGCTCTTTCTAAACGGTGATGCAATGTGCGATACATGATGGGTTTAAATCAATTATAACAATACGCCTAACATTACAAAGGTGAAACTAAGTTGTCTAGATTTGACATTTGAAAGAATTGTGCGACGATAATAGTGAGTTCAAACCATTATAACGATGCATCTAAAAACACGTATAATTTGATAGAAGCATATGCCCCGGACCTAGAATAATTATTTATTCTAGTGAAAAAACAATAATACAATTATTAAGTATATATCAAACGGGAACCTTTTGATTCCTAATTTACTATAATTTCAATCACCGAATTCCAAAGTATATATATCTACTCATAATACTCGGGATATAACTTTATGATTATATAAAAAACAAACGTTTATTATTATCTAAATTTTTGTTTAAAATTATTTATAGAAAAATAAATATTTATTCTTATCCAACTTTTGTTTAAAAGTATTATTATTTTTGTTTAAAATTATTATTATTATTTAATATGAGAGATAAATAGAAAAAAAATGGGAGAAAGCACCAGAAAGTGACACGTGTCCAAAAGAGACTTTTATTTATTAGTATAGAAAGATTAAGAAATAAAATATAAAATGTGAAATAAGAGAAAATGGAAAAAAAAAAAAAACATTGTGACACAAGTTATTTATATATTATGTATAGATTAACGGATTTGTCATTAGGCTATGGGGTGATGACAGGGAGTTGGGGAGGTGATGTGACCTTCAGTCCCGACAGTTTATTCGTATATTCATATTATCGTGCGAATTTATTCTCGAGGGGTTGTGTTTGGATTAAAAACAAGTTTTCTTGTAAATATACTAATATGATATTTATTCTTAAACATAAAATAAATAGCAAATTAAGTTTGTTAAAATCTAAACATAAGCGTAAGAAGAATGAATATTTTATATTTTTGAATTTGAAGTGAGTTCAAATTAAGGTTTCGAGTGATAGACATCGCAATATGTGATGTTTGACCACATAAGATTGTAAATTGGTATACCCTAAGGCCTAAACCGGATTGCTAATGCATAATGGGCATAAGACCGATTATAAGATATGATACCAAACACCACATTATACAACACGACTATTAATGCACACAAAACTATTATGTACACATAAAACAAGATTCCAAAATCAAGCTAATTTGAATACTTATTGTATAATAAACCCTTGTCTTCATGTATTTTAAAAATAAAATTCTAAAATGACCATTCTTGCCTTGGATATTTTGGGTAATCCTTTTTTTTTTTTTTTTTTTGTAGGACCGGTAGTGTGACATTTCAACATTCAAGATAAATTTTATAAAACGTGAAAAAAAGTATTAAGAGAAAATAAAGAAAACATTAAAAACTAATGACATGGTAGGATCAGCTTCATGTGGCGCCCTTCCTACCAACAAATAAATGGACCATACAAAATGACCATTCTTGGGAACGACACCCATATCATAGTCCCACCTTCATTTTTCACCATTAATATAATTTAATTCTCATTATTGTTTTAAAACATTATATAACATAAATAAATCTTGAGGGTACAACGGTTCATGTACTTGAAATTTCCAAGTAAATGAAACTCATGAATAAGTTTGTAAGACTGAGTGTAGTGGGGCGACCTCAAAAGAGGGGGACTTGCGACACGTGGCGTTTGGGGGCGACTTGGGGCGTCCTCAAAAAAGGAGGCGTGGTGTTCATGGCAACTCAAGTTGCCACCAAGACTTATGATTGGTTGATTTGTTTGAAAAGGGGGAAAGTCTTTGGGGTCTTGTGCCAAAAGTAGATGTGTGTCAGGATGTGTGGGAGGATGAAGGCGACGAGAAGAGGACGGGCAAAGGGAGGACGCCCTTGGGGTTGCCTATGGGGGCGGTGTTCATCGCAACCTGGGGCGACTTGGGGGTGGGAGTCGCCCCACTACACTCAGTCTAAGAGTATTCACGTATCTTCTACTTATTCTGTACTATAAGTCTATAATTACTCTAAAAACAACTACATTTCTTTCTTCTTGATGCAACAGAAAGGCAGTCATGATATCCCCGATAAAAAACAATATAAAGACCCAAAACCTCAGATTTTATGAATCTATCAACATAAGATTTAAGACTATAAAGTTATATGCGCGATGTGCTACCCATTTTATACACACTCTGTTATATTTATATATATATATTTTTTTGAACGGTCAGATTCTATGATTAATAGAACAGGGTCAGCATATGCTGTAAAAACCCAAAGTACAAAATAAAACACACAAGACAAAACGCACCAACAACTCCTACCTTATACTACGTTATTTCACTATATCTCGAACGTTAAAGTCCACCCATCTCTCCCAAACTAAGTCGTGAAATTTCGATCTACTTTTCAGCCAAACGAAGCTATCTGTCATTATTGTCTCCGCTATGTTGATCCCAGACCTGATGTTCCCTTCAAACCCTTTTTCATTCCGAGCCTTCCACACGTTCCACATGGTTGTTTGAAATACCGCATTGTTATATTTATATCATGTAGTAAGTTGATTATTTCATGTTTTTTTGCCTACTGGTACATCAAATGATAGAGTTACTATAACACTTAAGCAAATTTAATTTCAGTTTCAGTGTGACAGTCTAACCGTTGATATACTATCATTTTTTCTCGTTCACACAGTAACAACTCGTTTTTTGTTTTTTTTAATTGATTTTCTTTTTTTTTTGTTTTTTAAGAAAAACAAATACAAAATTTTAAAATTCTTATGAAAAACTGGTTATTCAAGATTCCTCATCCTGTTAAGTTCGACTAAGTTTTCAAAACGAGTTTTGTCAATGCTTTTGTGTAAAGATCTGTCAGGTTATCTAATGTGTCGCAACCCCCGATCCCTTATCTGTCCCGGGAACGGGCGGACGCGAACTCAGAGTTTCGGTGGTATCAGTTTGCGTTAATTTGGCAGCGGAAATTACATCAGGACCGTAGTTAGGAAATGTTTATCAGAGTAAAACCACCATATTTAATATTAATAATCACATGGGTAAAACCCAAGTTTCTTATTACGATACATTTATAGGGATAAACCCTATTTTATTGAATTTAAAACATCGTTTATTAGGTAACTTTTATAGCCACATTTTTCCCAAGCCTTCAGTGCTCTCCAACTGCCTTTTTACTAATTAGCTGTCACATTGTGTTACCTGAAACGTGTTTTAAAAACATTTGTCAGTGGGAAATACTGGTGAGTGAATCCCAATTTAATCAAGAAACATTATATTAATTAAAACAGTATTGAGAGCGATCACATTGTTTATTTCTACACAATTACTCATTCAGTACTGTCTATCCTGACTTGTGGGTCATATTACACATTGGCTAACTCGTTGTCCAATGGTAACGTGCTGTCATCCCCGACTAACTACATGCAGTAGTAAATTTTGTATACAAAGACTCAATCACCGCTTAATCACATTGTAAAATATTAAGGTTTTGTAAAATATTACAAAAAGGTTAACAAAAAGAGGATAAACTCACATTGTTATCTTAGACTTCGCGTAAGGGTTTCCTGGGAATAATCTACAATTTATATAAATGTACATAGGTTAGTATCATAACCCTTTGAAAATATTAATGATACCCTCCCCGAGACGGCATTCCAACAACTACGTCGGGCAGAACCACGACAGTTGTTACGGAACCCTAAATCAATCGGGCAACGAATTTATTATGAAACTGGGGTTATAATACTTACAAAGGAGCAGAACCTCGCTAATTAGGGTGGTATAATACCCGCTTTATAAAGCCTATATCAGAAATTGTGATTGAGAATGAAAGAAATGAGCGACGGAAAACGAAAACCCGTTGCTTTCTTATATAGGTGTTGAACTTGGGTCTCACGCGGCCCGCGTAAGCGTAGACGAGGGTCTACGCGGCCCGCGTCAAAGCTGGTCAACGGACTAGCTTGTCCGGCTCATCAGATAGGTCCGCCACGATGTCGACACGTGTCGGCCTAGGGTGTCACCGCGTTGTTGATCTCTCGCGGCCCGCGTTAGATTAAACGGGGTCTTACGCGGCCCGCTTGAACTTAAAGTTCACCGAATTCAGCTTTGAGCCTTGATACCGCCCGCGTAAGGTTGGGGTGGGTCCTACGCGGCCCGCCTCAACTTATATTTCAGATTTTATATTTTATCTTTAATGCTATAACGTATTTCGGGCTCGGTTTACACATACGGGGTGTATATAAAGACATATTGGGACATTTTAAAATATAATAGGATGTTGGTTTTACTGAGGGTTGTTACATAATGTGTGATAGCTATTATTATAAGAAAATTCTATTAAAGGTAAGTGGTCGTCCCAATTACCTCTGAAATCAATTACACAAGCTCTAAGCATGTCCTCCATTGTCTGAATTGTCATTTCGCTTTGTCCATCTGTTTGAGGGTGATAAGTTGTGCTCAACTTTAACTTGGTTCTCATTGCCTTTTGGAAACTTGACCAAAAATGAGAGGTAAATCGACTATCTCTATCAGAAACAATTGATAAAGGAATGCCATGTAAAGAAACAATTTCATTTACATATAATTTGGCTAACTGTTCCATACTGAAAGTTTCTTTCATTGGTAGAAAATGAGCTGACTTGGTTAGTCTATCTACAATCACCCAGATTGTATCATTTCCTTTCTTTGTTTTGGGTAATTTAGTAACAAAATCCATTGTTATTAATTCCCATTTCCACACCGGCATTTCTAACTGTTGTAATAGACCTGAGAGTTTCTGGTGTTCAGCTTTAACTTGTGAACAAGTTAAACATTTAGAAACATAGGCTGCTATGTCCTTTTTCATTCCTATCCACCAAAGATTCTTTCTTAAATCCTGATACATTTTATCATTTCCTGGATGCATCGTATACTTAGACTTATGGGCTTCTTCTAATATACGATGACGTAAATTTCCTAATTTAGGTATCCACATTCTCTTTCCATGGAATCTCCAAATTCCATCTGTTCCTTGTTCTAATTCTTTTAGCATACCTTTTAACTTTTCAGTATCTTCCTTGATTACTGATTTTTGTGCTTCTCTTATTTGATTATTTAAATCTACTTGCAGATTTAATTTAAGAGAACGTATCCTTTTTAGCTTTTCATGATACTTTCGGCTTAAAGCATCTGCCACTACATTTGCTTTTCCTTCATGATACTGGATATCACAATCATAGTCATGGAAACAGCCTAAGGCGAATGGCGTCGTTTGATGCTCCATTGATCCGAAAAGTATCACATATTTCCAGGAAATTAGTAATATGTAGACGGGGATCCTCGTCCGCAAGCCCATGGAAGGTTGCGGAGTTTTGGAGCATTTGTATCAAATGCGGCCGAAGTTCGAAGTTGTTGGCTTCGACATTCGGTGCATTGATAGCGGCGCCGAGATTACCTACGGTGGGCCGTAGGTAATCCATGAGGGTACGTTGGTCCGCCATTGGAAGTGGGTCCCCCGAAACTTTCTCTTGATTTTTAGCTTTAAGTCTTTTTCTGAGAAAGCGTTCGGGTTCTTCTAGGGGTTCTTTTATGTCTCTACTAGAACTGGAGCTCATGCACTACGTAGGAGGTTCAAATGTGGCGCCTGGGTTCCAAGTCCTGCAATAAAAACAGAAAAGAACGTTGGTCAGAATGTTCACCACGGCCCCGTGCTCAGTGAACACGGCCCGTGGTCAGAGATACAGTAATTGTTTTCTGGATCCCTGTTACTGGGAGTTGGACACGACCCCGTGTTGCTCCGACACGGCCCCGTGTTCAGCTCTCTGTAACTCAGAAAATAAAAACTGCCAGTGATGATGCTGGGCACGGCCCGTGTCCGACCGGGCACGGCCCGTGCTGAGCTCTGCAGAAGTTGAAAAATTAAAAAAAAAATCCTAAAAAAATGAAAAACAAGAAAAACGATTAGACCGTTGATTCCTAACTTTCTTAAAATCCTTGTGTCCCCGGCAGCGGCGCCAAAAACTTTATGCGTAGTCGAGTGTTATATATATTAGGTGTATATTTTAAGCCCCTTTAACACTTTTTAGTCAAGTTTTAAATTTATAAAACACGATATTTACTAACACTAGAAATTGAAGAACTACAAAGACTCAATCACCGCTTAATCACATTGTAAAATATTAAGGTTTTGTAAAATATTACAAAAAAGTTAACAAAAAGAGGATAAACTCACATTGCTATCTTAGACTTTGCGTAAGGGTTTCCTGGGAATAATCTATAATTTATACAAATGTACATAGGTTAGTATCATAACCCTTTGAAAATATTAATAATACCCTCCCCGAGACGACATTCCAACAACTACGTCGGGCAGAACCACGACAGTTGTTACGGAACCCTAAATCAATCGGGCAGCGAATCTATTACGAAACTGGGGTTATAATACTTACAAAGGAGCAGAACCTCTCTAATTAGGGTGGTATAATACCCGCTTTATAAAGCCTATATCAGAAATTGCGATTGAGAATGAAAGAAATGAGCGACGGAAAACGAAAACCCGTTGCTTTCTTATATAGGTGCTGAACTTGGGTCTCAAGCGGCCCGCGTAAGCGTATACGAGGGTCTACGCGGCCCGCGTCAAAGCTGGTCAACGGACAGCTTGTCCGGCTCATCAGATAGGTCCGCCACGATGTCGACACGTGTCGGCCTAGGGTGTCTCCGCGTTGTTGATCTCTCGCGGCCCGCGTTAGATTAAACGGGGTCTTACGCGGCCCGCTTGAACTTAAAGTTCACCGAATTCAGCTTTGAGCCTTGATACCGCCGGCGTAAGGTTGGGGTGGGTCCTACGCGGCCCGCCTCAACTTATATTTCAGATTTTATATTTTATCTTTAATGCTATAACGTATTTCGGGCTCGGTTTTCACATACGGGGTGCATATAAAGACATATTGGGACATTTTAAAATATAATAGGATGTTGATTTTACTGAGGGTTGTTACATAATGTGTCGACCTTCTGAAGTTCAATCAATTTCTTTTCAGCACAACCCCGTATAGAATGATGACGAATGTCAATATATATTTTTTACTATGCTTTATTGGATTGTTTGTTACAGAAATTGTGGCCTTATTGTCTATAATAATAGGAGTGCGGGTGAAATTCAAACCATAATCGCGCATCTGCTGTTGTATCCAGATAACCTAAGATTAACATATACTAGTTGCTACATATTCAGCTTTACACGAAGACACATCTACCGAAGCCTTCTTCTTGCATTGCCAAGACACAAGCCTTCCCCAAGAACTAATAATCACCTATGGTAGATTTTCTATTTGAATTGCATTCTCCAAAGTCTGAATTAGCGTATGCAATTAATTCCAAGTCACTATCAGCTGGATATCATAACCCAAGCTTCGGTTTCCCCTTCAAGTATCTAAGAATCCGCTTCACAACCTTCATGCATGACTCCTTTGGATTTGCTTGATATCTGGAACACAGACATACCGCGAACATGATATTTGGTCTTGAAGAGGTAAGATACATCAAAGTTCCGATCATAGCCCAATACTGAGTTGGATCCACATCTTGGTCAGTATCGATATTTGGGCAAATCTTATAATTTTCACAAATGGGTGTATTATAAGTAGAACAATCCTACATTTCGAAACGATTCAAAATGTCATACACATACGTAACTCAACCTGGAATGCTTCGCATTTCTATACTTTCCTTATTTAGAAAGTGGTATTCACAACTATATTGCAAATTGATAATATATAAATAAGTGTATTGTTTTTACCATTACTAATTGTTTGAGTGATTGTAAACAAAAACTAATTTATAGATGTTGATCAGTTCTGTAAGTACATAATGGAAAACATATAAGAATGTACCTGGTAAATTAGCAACCGCAGTAGGGATAGATGTGGACGACATAATTGTCTGCTTGATCTGTCTCCCGTTTAAGGTGTATATTAGTGATGAGAAATTAGGAGTTCTTGTATGATGAACTCGTTGAATATTAGAGAGAGAGAGAGGGGGGGGGGGATTTTATGTGATGTTACGTGTAGACTTTAACATTTTACCTTCTCTAATGCTTTCCTTAATTACACTAAATGGGAAACCTTTATTAGTTAATAAGGGTAATATAGTGCATCAACAATTAACAACTAATATTATAATAATGTATAATTTAATATTTTAATTTATTATTATGTAAATTTTTATAATGGTCACATATAATTAATTACCTAACTAAACCTTTACTAATAGTTTAGTTTAGTTTACGCTTATTTTAAGGTCTTTTCTATCATATGATTAAAAGAAGGGATAATGATTTTGAAACTTAATATATATAATAAATAACTATTTTAGTACTAATAGGGTAGTGATCAATTGGCAAAGCCTTCGAACACATTGGAAGGATGAGATTTTGTGTTCAAGTCTTAGAGACGACATAATTAAAAAAAAATTGTTGTTTAAAAAAAACTATTGTAGTACCGATGATGCAAATAACTTTTATTTTTTACACGAATAGTAGTTATTGTTCTAGGGGAAGGTTCATTTGAAAAGAAATTTAATGTGAGAAGAAAAAGAAGAAAGGACATATTAGTAAAATATTATTTCATTTATAACTCTTATCATTAATTATTAACTCTTTAATTAATTAGTCAACTAATCATTAATTATCCTATATATAATCTACAAAACCTACACATATCAAAAATTTTCTACATATACCCTACACATTATAGAATTTTATCCTACATAGTCGAAATTTATCATACACACCTTGAAAATATATCCTACACAACTCGTAATTTATCATACACAACTAGTAATTTATTCTACATTTTAAATTAACTTGTTTTTTTAATTTGGAAAAAATATATATTTTAAAAAGGAGTTACAAATTTAATTTAGTTAGTTATTAAAGGGGAAGAATACAAATTAATGATTTTTTAAGTTTACCAATATACCCTTATATTAAAATTAAATGCAAATATTAAATGAAATAAAATAAAGCATTCTTATTGGTTGAAATTTTTTTTTTCTTCTTACAAAGAAATTCTTCTCGTTTGAACCCTCAACTATTGTTGTATAAATACACATACCTACCTTTGTGCTCTTGTAGTCAAACTTTACTTATTACCCACAATTAAATTTCCTCTGCAATTAAAAGAAAAGGAAATAATAGGAGTAAATAAAACCACTTTAAGAAAGCTACTGTTCGCGACCCATAATTTAATAAATACCGACAAACGTATTTAACGTTATGAAGTGGGAAACTCGTACAAAAGTCAAAACATGACATTACTTTGTGTATGAACTTACACCTTTTAAACCTATTTGTAAATTTGTATTGATGTTTACTATTGAACTTAATAATTTGAAAATAAATACTTTTGTTAGAGGGGTCGGGCACCTTACAAACCATCACACCGTCACTTATAAACCAACCAATAATAATATGTCAGCTCATTCAATCTAATTCTATCACAAAATCACAAAATCACTTGCACCACTCATCACACCCATCACTAAATCATTCCTAACCAATCACAACGATGCCACTTCGTTCCCCACAACAATCACGAGTGTGACCACCACCACGCCCATCAGTATCACTACCATGATCATACCACTTGTGATGGTGTAATCATGGTGGCCATCATGTTGGCACCCTGACTGGCCTTACACACATTATACTGCTGCGCTAGGCTATATTTCACATTTACTGTTTTTCATGACAAGGTGAAAATTAATTTTAATATATTTGGTATGTTGAAAACGCTAACACTAACACGTTGATACTCGTAAATGTACGCAGTTCCTCGAAAGTTCACAAATAAACACATAATTCATATAAATTCACATAATTTATATTTACTTATTAGTTTGGGAATACTATTCCGATTGTTCACCGACATTTGGGTACAACCCGTGTGTGATTCCGTAATTCTTCGAATTAACGTTACATGAGTGTTTGTGTAATAACAGACACACTTAATTAACCCTAATCAAGTGTAATGCATAAATGAATGTTTGAGATAACGGAGTTTGTGTAAACGGTGTTAACCCGAAAATGCCGAGTGTCACAAATATGCTAAAATGCAAAAGATGTGACTGATCATGGGCCGTGACAAAAGAAGTTGGTAAATGTTTGGGCATAGGATGTAAAAAGACTTGAAAGTTACATGTTCGTGCATATAGAGGTGTACAACTGTACATAACCAGGTTTTTTAAATACTCGGGTACGGGTATGACTAGGTATTGGTTTTTCGGGTATTGGCAATACCTAGGTCAGGTTCGGGTCCAGGTATTGGCCAGGAAAACCATACCTTTCAAACCTAAATTAAAACTAACAACCAATTTATAATCGATCCGGACCCATGATTAAAACCAAAAACCGAAATTGATCAGTTTTCAAAAACCGAACTTTCACATTTGGTTCGGTTTGGGACCAAAACTGACCCATAGACACCCGTATCGTATCCTAATAGATATTGTGATTAAGCATAAATATGCTTTATAATAACATAAAAAATATGAATGAGTGAGAAACTGAGAATTGTACATGATGTTGGATTTTCCAAATCTGCTGCTACTTGATCAGATCACCAATAAGAATTATTATTTTAATATTGCAGAGTAGACAATGACTTAGTCCAAATGTGAGTTGTGATGGGCAGTTGGATATGTCCCTCTTATTTGAGACCACGAAACAATACTAATTTTTTCAACTTGCACAACATTATATATGTAGGAACCGTTCGCATAAATTAAATAAAATAAACAAATTTTATTAAACTTGATTACAATACAGAAATGAGAAAACAAATTACTGGTACAATTACAACTGAAATAAAGACAATACAAGAATGAAGATGAAACAGAATTGGCTGAGGCACGTGAACACACGCTTCCCTTAAAACAAATTCCGAGTCTCCCAGGAGTACTCGTTTTGTTTCCCAGGGTACAACAGCCGGAGCAGTAGTACTGCCGGAGTAGACCTACAACCCGAAGGTTACCTTGAGACTGCAAAGAAAAGATCAGAAAAATTTCTAGAGAGAAAGTTGTGATTGCTGTTGTGTAGCTGGTGTCCTTCTCTGCTGGGTATGGAGCTGTATTTATACAGCTCCAGATTCGAAACAGTTAAAAACGAATTAAAGAGAGGTTTAAATTGCATTAAACGTCTTCAATGCAATTTAAGACGTCATTTAATTCTCAGTCTAAGCCCATTAACTCGTCAGTTACGAAGCTGAACTGAAACTGTTCTGTTATTCAATGCTGGAAGCTTTCTGCGCGCGCGCGCGCCCATGCGCGGTGCAGCCTCTTGGCTCACAGCCGTGCGCCGCGCGCCCATGCACGGTGCGGCCTCTTGGCTCATAGCCGTGCGCCGCGCGCCCATGCGCGGTGCGGCCTCTTGGCTCATGCGCATCACCTACCACCTGGTCCTTGCAACCCTTGTGCTCCACCACGCGCACGTGGTCAAAAATACAAAGGCGGCTCTCAAGCGGCTCGCGGCGATGCGAGCGTGCGAAGTGCAAAGTGCGCCATCAAAGCGCCACATTGCGCCTCATCGCCCACGCCACGCGCGCGCGCGCGCGCGCGAGCGAGTGCGAGTTAGGGTGCTCCGCACCCTTCGCGAGGACACTAGTGTGTGCTTCCATGAAACAATAAGGATGGAGAGTTCCACCTTAAATACCCATTTAAGTTCCAACTCTCATCCGATGTGGGACAAGGTGCTACTTTCCCTTTTGTTTCAGCATTGAATGTTCCAAACACCCAACTTTGAGCATCGATATCTCATTCATCTTAGCTCCGTTTTGGACGTGGTTTAGTTCGTTGCGAAGGTCTTCCAACATAGAACACAAACCCACAAATAAATATATAAAACCCGCTCATTTTATTATATTTATTTCTAGTCCAAAATAGGAAAAAATCATTTTCCTATATTTGTGAAAAATGCTATTTTCACTTATTTTCCAACAATCCCCCACATGAAAAATGCTATTTTCATCAAATTTCCAACAATCCCCCACATGTATGGAAATGGATCTTTTCCTTACACTTTTCAACGATAAACTTCGACAGTTGAGTATTGCAAGATAGGTAGGTTTTACTCTTTGAACCTTCTTTTGTGAAGCGCACTTAGCTTACTAGCGGTATGTAGACGCGATGTCCTTGAACATACCCCCATTTGTGTAAACGACAATACACTTCACACAATACTCTCCCTGGTTTGGCCAACTCCTCATTGTCGTGTCCTATTATGGTCCTGGAACACTAGCCTGGTTCTGCGAGAGCTCTAGGATTTGCGCACCCCACAAATCCATTCGAAGCGACCCTACTTCTCTCTAACATAGGTGATTCCTCTGAATCATTAAAAGCATCATGGTTATTTGATTTCCCGAAATCCTTAACCTTAATATGCTTAGCCTTACTTCAATGTCACTGATTGGAATGGACTAGGAAGTATATAACTAACTCCCTTTTATTTGGTTTGGGGTACTCCCCCACAGTGACTCCGTTTGGTAATATGATTAAGTTGTCCTATTGAACTTAGATCTTGGGATCTCCAGTCAACTAAGTTAGGTTTCCCTCATATTCCCATTTACCACGGGCTTTAGTCCCATTCCTCTTGACGACGTTTCTACTAACTCTCTGCTTAAGCCTTTTGTAAACGGGTCCGCAATGTTATCCGCTGATCTCACATAATCAATTGTGATAACACCCGTTGAGAGTAGTTGTCGTATCGTGTTATGTCTACGTCGCATATGCCTTGATCTGCCATTGTACATCAAGCTTTGAGCTCTACCAATCGCTGATTGGCTATCACAATGTACACATATGGCTGGCAAAGGCTTTGGCCATCTTGGAATATCTTCCACGAATTGACGTAGCCATTCCGCCTCCTCGCCTGACTTATCCAAGGCGATAAATTCGGATTCCATTGTGGATCTTGCTATGACCGTTTGCTTAGAAGACTTCCAAGCAATAGCAGCTCCTCCAAGTGTAAATACATAACCACTTGTTGATTTGGAATCTTTATTATCCGATATCCAGTTTGCATCAGTGTATCCTTCGATCACTGCTGGTTGTCGGGTATAATGCAGTCCATAATCTCTTGTGTATCTTATGTATTTAAGCACCCTCGTGATAGCCTTCCAATGATCCGCGCACGGATTGCTGGTGTATCTACTTAGCCTACTCACCGCGTAAGCCAAGTCGGGTCTAGTACATGTCATTAGATACATTAGACTGCCAATAATTCTTGAATACTCTAACTGAGCAACTCCATCTCCCTTATTCTTCTTAAGATGTTGGGAGGTATCAACTGGAGTTCGAGCTACACTCGTATCTCCCGAGTTGAATTTTTCAAGAATTTTATCCACATAGTGAGATTGACTTAACACAAGACCTTCTTGGGTTCTTATGATCTTTACTCCAAGAATCACATCAGCTAAACCCATGTCTTTCATGTCAAATCTCGCTTTCAACATGCTTTTAGTAGCTTTGATAATTTTATCATTACTCCCAATGATAAGCATATCGTCTACATAAAGGCATAAAATCACATAACCTTCATTTGTGTCTTTGAAATAAACACATTTGTCGCACTCATTTATTTTGAAACCATTGTCAATCATGACATGATCAAACTTTTGGTGCCATTGTTTTGGTGCTTGCTTCAAGCCATACAAAGACTTGACGAGTTTACATACTTTACCCTCTTGACCTGGGGCGGAGAAACCTTCAGGTTGCTCCATGTAAATCTCTTCTTCTAAATCGCCATTTAGAAATGCGGTTTTAACATCCATTTGGTGAACTTCCAAATTTCTTAAAGCCGCTATAGCAAGAACCAATCTAATCGAGGTTATGCGCGTCACAGGCGAGTAGGTATCAAAGTAATCTAGACCTTCCTTTTGTCTAAATCCTTTAATCACCAACCTAGCCTTGTATTTATCAATACTTCCATCAGTTTTCATCTTCCTTTTGAATATCCAACGATATCCAAGTGGTTTGCAACCAGGTGGAAGATCTACTAACTCCCAAGTATGATTTTGCAATATAGAATCTATTTCATTTCTTATTGCTTCTTTCCATTTAGGTCCTTCTGAAGAAGAAACCGCTTCGCGATATGTATTGGGCTCGCCCTCTACCATATAGCTAACGAAGTCTGGACCGAAGGATTTTTCAACCCTTGGCCTTTTGCTTCGCCTACGGTCACTTTCTTCAACCTCAGATTGTTCATGTGTCTTATCATGAACTACCTCATCATCTCGTCTAGATGAGCTTTCACCTACTTCAAAATTAGGTGTTAATGACGTTGCATGTGTTTGTCTTCTCAAAGGAAACACATTTTCAAAGTAAGACACAACGTTAGGATTCACCTCCATGATAGTGTTTACGTGTACATCAGGATTCTTGGACTCATGTACAAGAAAGCGATGTGCACTACTTTGATGCGCATACCCAATAAATATGCAATCAACAGTTTTGGGTCCTATCCTAAGAGCCTTAGGAGGTGGTACAATCACCTTTGCTAGGCACCCCCCACACTTTCAAGTATTTATATGAAGGCTTTTTCTTTTTCCATAACTCATATGGAGTCTCGTCTCTCTTTTTCAATGGTATCTTGTTCAAAAGATAATTGGCCGAGAGAATGGCCTCCCCCCACATTTCCTGGCTCACCCCAGAACTTATCAACATGGCGTTCATCATTTCTTTCAATGTGCGGTTCTTTCGTTCCGCCACGCCATTTGATTGTGGAGAATAAGGAGGTGTACACTCATGTACAATGCCACTTTTTGCGCATAAATCGGCAAAAGGTGCAACATATTCGCCTCCTCGGTCGCTTCGCAAAGCTTTTATCTTCTTTTGAAGTTGATTCTCAACTTCATTTTTATACAAGATAAATTTACTTATTGCTTCATCTTTACTTTTTAGTAAATATACATAGCAATATTTAGTACTATCGTCAATAAACGTGATGAAGTACTTATTTCCACCTCTTGTGGGTACCGCTTTTAAATCACAAATATCGGTGTGAATTAAATCAAGGGGTTCGGTTATTCGTTCAACCGATTTGGATGATGTTCTTGTAAGTTTGGATTCTACACATGTTTCACATTTATAGTGTGAATCAATATGGAATGTTGGTATGCAATTTAAATTGATTAAACGGCGTAAAGAATTAAAATTAACGTGACCTAATCTACCATGCCATTTATTCGATTCAGAAAACTCAAGCATATAAGTAGAAGTAGTAGCAATTTTATTCATGTCCTTTTTGACAGCCATTACATTCAATTTGAACATACCATTTTGGGCATAGCCCTTGCCTACATACATTCCTCGTTTAGTTAACACAAATTGATCGCTCTCAAAGACTAAACGAAATCCAAACTTGTTAAGCAACCAACCCGAGACTAGATTCTTGCGCAAGTCCGGGACATACAACACGTTGCTTAGAGTGAGCTCCTTCCCCGAAGTCCACTTCAAGATCACCGTTCCTTCACCCATGATGTCAGCGGTGGCTGTATTTCCCATATACAGCTTATCTTCTCCAGAAAGCGCCTTGAAGGTGGTAAATAGGCTTCTGTCCGCGCAAGCATGACGGGTCGCGCCCGTATCAATCCACCATCCTTTTGGAGTGTTGGTCACAGTATTGACCTCATCCATCATCGCGCTTTTGTCGGAAATCATTGCCACCAAAGGCATTCCGTCTTCATCCACCATATGCGCACGCTCACGCTTTGGTTTCTTGCATTGGTTAGCCCGATGCCCCGGCTCGTCACAGTTGTAACAAGTTCCTTGGAACGTTGGAGGTTTCTTTTTCACAACCCCTTTCTTCGGTCCAAGTTTGCTAGCCTTTGCTTTCTCCTTGTCCTTTTTCCCCTTACCCTTCGCGCCCTTAGAGGATTGCCCATGCTCAACCAAATTTGCGCTAGCAGAAGCTTGCGCTTGGTTGCCTTTAAGGGCAATTCTATTGCCCTCTTCAATCCGAAGACGAACAATAAGGTCCTCTAAAGTCATCTCCTTTCGTTTGTGTTTAAGATAATTCTTAAAATCCACCCAACCAGGAGGTAACTTTTCAATCAACGCTGCCACTTGAAATGTCTCGCTAAGTGTCATGCCTTCCGCAAAGATGTCATGTAGTATAATTTGGAATTCTTGGACTTGATTCATAACACTTTTAGAATCAACCATTTTGAAATCCAAAAAACGGGCTACCACAAATTTCTTTGTGCCAGCATCCTCCGTTTTGTACTTCTTGTCCAAGGCATCCCAAAGTTCTTTGGAAGTCTTGACGTTGTAGTACACATTATACAACGCATCTGCTAGGCCGTTTAACACATAGCCACGACATATGAAATCCGAATGCTTCCACGCATCTACCGCGCACTGTCTTTGTGCGTCGGTCTCCCCTTCCACAGGTTGGGGAGCGGTTTCCGTCAAGAACCTCGCAAGGTTCATGGTGGTCAGGTAGAAGAACATCTTCTGTTGCCACCTTTTGAAGTGTAGACCCGAGAACTTCTCGGGTCGTTCCGCGTGATTGGCCACTGTGGACGCTCCCACAGTGGTGGCGTTCAAGGGGGTTCCCGTCACAACATTCGCAGTGTTGTTAACGTTGACATTCTCGTTCGACATGCTGTAAAATTAAAAATTTAAACTTTTTAGTCCAAAAAATTCTGTTTTACGCACAAAACAGAAGTAAACTAATAAATTTTAATTTTACCACAATTTACTGTTTCGGCTTCTAAGTCCAACTTTGAAGACCAAATCAGAAAGTTTTATCAATTTTTAGGACAAATTCTGAAGTAATCAAAAAATGTTTTCAACCAAAGTCGCTCCTTTGAAGATGAAAACACAAAAAATCTGTTTTTAAAACCCAAACTGAGTGAAAACAAAACTGGTTTGAATCACAAACAGAATGGTTTTGATTACACGAACGGTTTTAAAAATTTGTTTTAAGATTGTAGGAACCGTTCGCATAAATTAAATAAAATAAACAAATTTTATTAAACTTGATTACAATACAGAAATGAGAAAACAAATTACTGGTACAATTACAACTGAAATAAAGACAATACAAGAATGAAGATGAAACAGAATTGGCTGAGGCACGTGAACACACGCTTCCCTTAAAACAAATTCCGAGTCTCCCAGGAGTACTCGTTTTGTTTCCCAGGGTACAACAGCCGGAGCAGTAGTACTGCCGGAGTAGACCTACAACCCGAAGGTTACCTTGAGACTGCAAAGAAAAGATCAGAAAAATTTCTAGAGAGAAAGTTGTGATTGCTGTTGTGTAGCTGGTGTCCTTCTCTGCTGGGTATGGTACAGCTCCAGATTCGAAACAGTTAAAAACGAATTAAAGAGAGGTTTAAATTGCATTAAACGTCTTCAATGCAATTTAAGACGTCATTTAATTCTCAGTCTAAGCCCATTAACTCGTCAGTTACGAAGCTGAACTGAAACTGTTCTGTTATTCAATGCTGGAAGCTTTCTGCGCGCGCGCGCGCCCATGCGCGGTGCAGCCTCTTGGCTCACAGCCGTGCGCCGCGCGCCCATGCACGGTGCGGCCTCTTGGCTCATAGCCGTGCGCCGCGCGCCCATGCGCGGTGCGGCCTCTTGGCTCAAACCCGTGCGCGCGCGCCACGTCACCTGTGCGGCTATACGAGCGCGCCACACAGTCGCGCCGTATTGGCTCACTCTGGTGCGCCGCGCACGACACAGCAGGACCCATGCACCATGCGTGCACCCGCGCGCGCATTGCGCATGACTGCCACGTCATGCGCCGCATCACCTACCACCTGGTCCTTGCAACCCTTGTGCTCCACCACGCGCACGTGGTCAAAAATACAAAGGCGGCTCTCAAGCGGCTCGCGGCGATGCGAGCGTGCAAAGTGCGCCATCAAAGCGCCACATTGCGCCTCATCGCCCACGCCACGCGCGCGCGCGCGCGCGAGCGTGAGCTAGTGTGCTCCGCACCCTTCGCGAGGACACTAGTGTGTGCTTCCATGAAACAATAAGGATGGAGAGTTCCACCTTAAATACCCATTTAAGTTCCAACTCTCATCCGATGTGGGACAAGGTGCTACTTTCCCTTTTGTTTCAGCATTGAATGTTCCAAACACCCAACTTTGAGCATCGATATCTCATTCATCTTAGCTCCGTTTTGGACGTGGTTTAGTTCGTTGCGAAGGTCTTCCAACATAGAACACAAACCCACAAATAAATATATAAAACCCGCTCATTTTATTATATTTATTTCTAGTCCAAAATAGGAAAAAATCATTTTCCTATATTTGTGAAAAATGCTATTTTCACTTATTTTCCAACAATATAACCATGTATGTTAGGTCAATTTTTGTATAACTTATTCACATTAATCCATTCAAATGACAACCCCCCCCCCCCCCCCCCCCCCCCCAATACACACACACAAAACATGTTTTAGTACTACAATAAGGTACCAAACATATTATCGATTATACATGAATAACGTAAGTTATTTTGAAATGTAATATGAAATTGCTTATGCACGAACTATCAATTCATTTACAGTCGAGTTGACAATTTTAATATTTTGAGTTCATACGCCGTAAAATTCATGTTTTTATCGCTAGCAAATGCGATTCACTGACGTGGATTGTCTTCTTTGTATGGGTTTTTGTATTTGAGATGTGGTACCCAAAGTATTATAAATGCGTGTCTATTCATTTAAATTTATTTTTTAACCGTATAGAAAAACAAAATTAATTTATGATTTTCCATTGATGAGCATTAATGCCCATGTCTAAGGATGAGAAATAGGTATGTGTTAGATGATAACAAAAATATAGATATAAATTGATTATTCAATGTAGGCCATGCGAGTTAATTGCCCGGATGGTCCCTGTGGTTTCATGTTTTTTCACGTTTAGTCCCCACCTTTTGGAAATAGCAGGTGTGCTCCCTATGGTTTGTCATTTTGTTACTCGGATAGTCCCCTGACATTTACTCTGGGGACTATCCGAGTAACAAAATGACAAACCATAGGGAATATACCTGCTATTTCCAAACTAACTGACATCTACTCAGGGGACTATCCGAGTAACAAAATAACAAACCATAGGGAGCATACCTGCTATTTTCAAAAGGTGGGGACTAAACGTGAAAAAACGTGAAACCACAGGGACCATCCGGGCAATTAACTCTAGGCCATGCATATGAGCACAAAACCCTTCTCATTGTGTATAAGTGTTTAAAACATTAATTTCGTTCAAGAATAAACAAAATTATCTGGAATGTTTTTTGTGTCTAAGTAAATATATTAGCATTTTTTTATAAACCGGATTAAAATAGTTGGGCAGTCTGGTTAAACTAGTAACCGGACTAAAATAGTTGGTCAATTGCAAACCAATTGACCATCCACAACTGAAACCACCTATTTAAGCAAATGGATCAAAATCGGTGTAAAACTAAAGCAAAACCGGCAAAACCGGCAAAATTAGATAAGAACTCGTCTCGTATCTTTCTTTTTTAACTGCCAATGAATCCTCTAAATTGGCTACTGCTGAAAGTCTCGTATCTTTGTTAGCCAACTAGTTTTTAAATCCGACTGATTTTGTAGATTTGGTAAACTATAAAGCTATGAATGTATAATTGTATAAACTACCCACGAACTATTCATGCATCTTACATGGCTTTACCCATGAACTTTTATAATATCGATCAACCCAATTATTTATACCTAAAAAAGGTATAATTTGTATAATTATTTTGTTAAGATTTTCCCCAAAATTCCACTCTCTAGTCTTGTACTTTACAACAGACGGTTAATACACACCCGCTAGTCGCAGGCCCGCCCCACTACCATTCCCAAGGACTATGTTGTCTTAACCGGGCCCACGCCTCGGTGGAAGTGGGAGCTTATGGCTTTCCCCGAGAAAATTTCCAGTCCCCTGCCACTTGACAGGAGTTGCACCCTCCACACGAGCCGACCGCCTGTTGTGACAAGCGACTCGCTGGAGTAAATGCGTTGTAATAGAAAACTCGGGGTGGCTCCCGGGATTCGAACCGGAGACCGGCCCTCCACCCGTTCATTAATGGTGTCTTCTTGTTACCTATTTTTCTACTTATTGATTGGCATTTAATCCTACCCCTTTTTTTCTTTGAAAAATTTAAAGGAGGTGATGAATTGACTACCCTATTGATGACTTGATGGTGATTGTGGTTGTTTTATAAAGGGGAATTCTATTCCCACACCTCATTATCTATTTGTACACGCTGGATTTTCAATATGCATCGTATAGGTCTATACGATGCGTATTGAAAACGTTAAAAAACATTGCAGACTGACAGATGCAGGTGTTGTCTGGCGGCTGGCATCATACGCATCGTATAGGCCTATACGATGCGTATTGACACCCTGAATTTTTGAAGTTTATTTTTTGTGTGTTGTGTTGAAATTTTGGTGTTTTGGGTTTGTTATTGGTGTTTATTATTATTTATTTTTATTTTAATAAGTTTTAAAATCTTTATTATTTTTATATCGTTAAGTATCGTATTATTTTTATATCGTACCGTATCACATTTTTAACTTAATATCGTATTATCGATTGTACGTAACCAAGCATACCAATCTAAACAGTTAAAATAAACAATCACAAATACAAATAAACTGAAACTGCAAATTTAATTACATAATAAGTTTGTACATACACAGGCAATTGTTCAAAATACATAAACCGTCAAAATACAACAAAAGTACAACGATCCTAAAGCTATGGATCCTGAGTGGTGCCTGAGGGCCCCGCGTCATGTGCATGCAGTTCAGGGTAGTCGGGTCAAAAAGCTCAGCTCCACTACGCCCCCATCCAAGAATAATTGGTCCTGCTGGGGAACAAGGCCCAAGGAGACGGCGATACGCGTTATGTACGCCCCCCGTACAGCACATACCTGTCCTGCTTGTGGAACGCCGTCGCGAACCACTGGGCTAGGCAGCGATGGAGGGCCCACCTCTCCCCCCATATAAGGCAGTATAGGTAAAAGAGATCCCCCTGAGTGCACCACTCGCGACTCTGCTCGCGTGGTGCTATAGATGTGGCAATAAGCTTGTGAAGGTAGCGGTAGAGGGGATCGGTGATATAGGAAGCCCTCTGCTTCAACGACGTGTCGAAGCGATGCGTGCTGGTCACCTGCCAGAACCTCATCAGAGTCGTACGGGGGGCTATCCATATGCCGTCGGTGTAGATGGGGGTGTCTAACTCCTCCACCCTGTAAAGGCCGTAGTGCTCGGCAAACTGTCTGAGTGACATCAAATGCTACTGCCCCACTAGACGAAAGCTAACCTCTATCCACGGGTCGTCCTCGTCGTCATCCTCCTCCGGACGGTCTGCAGGCCTGGGAGCGAAGTCGAAACTCGACAAAAACTCGCACGCCATGACCCTGTAAGACGGCGTGTATGCAATATCGAACAACCTGTCACACAGTGTGGTTAGTATGCATGTCGTATACAAAACAAAGAAAAACAGTTACAAATAGTATACCTCGACCATGGAGTATCGTCTCCGATGAACTCTCGGGCTCTCGCCGCCTCCGCAACCTCTTCTAGAGATCCCCAATCAAGGGCACAGTGGCCGCCGATCTCCATACGACAAAACTTTTCACATCTGTGATAAGCCTCGCTCCCCTCCTCGAACCTCAGATAATCATTCTCCAACAGGGGATCCTCTCAAGGGTCAGCGCCACGCCCGCGCCCTCGTCCACCAGGCACCGCCATCGCGATCAACCCCCCCCCCCCCCGCCATCCCACCTCCACCGCCACCACCACCTCTACCGCCACCTCCCCGGCCTCTCCCTCTACCAATAGCGGCTTCCATATTAGCATGATTAAACAATTTTAATCAATTTTTTTTCAAAATATAACAATTTTTATTTAATTTTAAAAAAATATAACACCGCCACCTCCCCTGACGACCCCGACTATATATTATAACTATTATCTATCTACGACGTATTAGGTTTCGAGGCTCGTTACGGACCTACGCGCGGTACGGACGTTTCGACTAAAAAAATAAAAAAACTACATATTTACGACGTCTTAGGTTTCGACGCTCGAAATGGAACTAATCGCGTTACGGACGACCCGAACGGTATATTATAATTATTATCTATCTACGACGTATTAGGTTTCGAGGCTCGTTAAGGACCTACGCGCGATACGGACGTTTCGACTAAGAAATTAAAAAAACTATATATTTACGATGTCTTAGGTTTCGACGCTCGAAATGGACCTAATCGCGTTACGGACGACCCGAACGGTATATTATAATTATTATCTATCTACGACGTATTAGGTTTCGAGACTCATTACGGACCTACGCGCGATACGGACGTTTCGACTAAAAAATTAAAAAAACTATATATTTACGACGTCTTAGGTTTCGATGCTCGAAATGGACCTAATCGCGTTACGGACGACCCGAACGATATATTATAATTATTATCTATCTACGACGTATTAGGTTTCGAGGCTCGTTACGGACCTACGCGCGATACGGATGTTTCCACTAAAAAATACAAAAAAACTATATACTTACGACGTCTTAGCTTTCGACGCTCGAAATGGACCTAATCGCGTTACGGATGACCCGAACGGTATATTATAATTATTATCCATCTACGACGTATTAGGTTTCGAGGTTCGTTACGGACCTACGCGCGATACGGACGTTTCGACTAAATAATAAAAATAAAACTATATATTTACGACATCTTAGCTTTCGACGCTCTAAATGGACCTAATCGCGTTACGGACGACCCGAACGGTATATTATAATTATTATCTATCTACGACGTATTAGGTTTCGAGGCTCGTTACGGACCTACGCGCGATACGGACGTTTCGACTAAAAAATAAAAAAAAAACTATATATTTACGACGTCTTAGCTTTCGACGCTCGAAATAGACCTAATCGCGTTACGGATGACCAGAACGGTATATTATAATTATTATCTATCTAAGACGTATTAGGTTTCGAGGCTCGTTACGTACCTACGCGCGATACGGACGTTTCGACTAAAAAATAAAAAAAAACTATATATTTACGTCTTAGCTTTCGACGCTCGAAATGGACCTAATCGCGTTACGGACGACCCGAACGGTATATTATAATTATTATCTATCTACGACGTATTAGGTTTCGAGGCTCGTTACGGACCTACGCGCGATACGGACGTTTCGACTAAAAAATAAAAAAAACTATATATTTACGACGTCTTAGGTTTCGACGCTCGAAATGGACCTAATCGCGTTACGGATGACCCGAACGGTATATTATAATTATTATCTATCTACGACGTATTAGGTTTCGAGGCTCGTTACCGACCTACGCGCGATACGGACAGTTCAAATGTTCTTGAAAAAACACTGAAATTATGAAACGATACGATGCGTATAGGCCGATACGTATCGTATCAGTTCAAATGTTCTTGAACAAACACTAAAATTATGAACCGATACGATGCGTATAGGCCGATACGCATCGTATCAACCCATGTGATCTTGAAAATTTTTGAAATTTTGAACCTATACGATGCGTATAGAACGATACGCATCGTATCGATTCAAAAGTGTAAGGACCTGCACGAAAATGTCCTAAAATGCCCCGTAAGTGAAACCCCGGACCCCTAAAACCCTAAAATTCATGAAAAATCAAGAAAATCAATATTTATTAGTTGGTCGCGGGCCGCGTAAGAATTAACATAAGCTTACACGGGGCGCGACAGCCAGGCGAAACTCTGGATAAGCTTAAAGGACACGTGTCGTCCACGTGTCAAGACCACTCCATGACTCAGCAACCTTCGCTCCGACCAGACTCCCTCGCGGGCCGCGAAGGAGAAGCTTATGAGTTTCGCGGGCCGCGACGCGCCCCATTTCCAGCCCTATAAATGAGGTATTAGAGCTTCAGTTGAAATCGTTCAATTCTTTTCTTTCTCTTAGCTTCTTTTATAGCAAAATAGTAGCTCGGTATTATATTCTAAACCCCGAAACTCTGCCCGTTATTAAGGTAACAACTCTAATCACTGGTACGATACTTTATCCGATCGATTGAAACCGATCCAATGGATGTTTAAGTACTGCCGATACGTGGCTATACTTTGTCATTCGTTGTGGGTTATGATCTCGTGATTATCGTTAAAGTTGAATTGAGCTAATACGCTAATACGAGTTCCATTACCTCTAGAAATTAGAACTCGTAACTAGGGAGCTGCTAGAATACTTAGCAACTAAGAAAACTTAGTAGTTAAATAAACTTAGTAAACTTACTGATTACGTACACTTAGCTGTTAAGAAAACTTAGCAGTTAAGCAAGCTGAGTAGGGTAATTAATCTGCTAATTAAGTTAAGTAATCGACTAAGCAAATTATAAAAGTTAAGATAAATTAATCAGTTAAGTAGTTAAGTCAGTTAATTAATTAATCCGTTAAGTAAGATAAATTAAGTTAAGTAAGATTAATTAATCAGTTAAGCAAGATTAATTAAGCTAAGCAAGATTAATTAAGTAAATTAAACACCTAGATAGATATACATGAAAATAAATATATATGAGATAGATAATATCAAAGGAAGGTGCAAGGAAGGTGTAAGATGATATATATGTGGGTAGGAAGCTTCCTAGAAAATGTATAAGTAACTTCCTAGAAAAGTATATAGGAAACTTCCTAGAAATTTCATACTCCTTACCTATAAATAGGAGCCTAGGATTTTATTCTTCCTTGCTTATTTCTTTTATTCTTCTCTCTATACGTTGGTGTTCTAACCAATAATCACCGATGCGATATTCTATCCGATCGATTCGGGAACCAACTAACGAATGCCAAAGTGCTGTCTAAACAAGACTATACTTTGTGAATTTCGTTAAACGAATGCCAAAGTGTTATCTAAACAAGACTATACTTTGTGGATTTCGTTAAGGTTCTGATCTCGTGACCATCGTTAGGTTTGATTTGGTATAACACTAATACGTATTCCACTCTGTTAAACTACCAGAAAACTCTGCACCATACACTTACAATCAAAATAAATGCTTAGTTATCAGAAGACTTAGAATCAGGAGTCCTGTTAAATCAAGACTATATGCTAACAAGGTGAGTCATTCTCTTTTTATCAAATTGTTTTACAAAACCGTAGATGTTTTCCAGTTATACTTTGCAGTGATTAAGTCTTTGCTAATCTTTAATTACTGGCAGTATGTGGGGGGTTTTGTGCACATTACTACTAACGATTTATCACTTTAGGTGGGCGAGCCTAGTTAGTGATATGTCCACAGTCATAGATCCGGTGGAGTGACAGCTGAACCAGCTAATTATAAGATAGGAGCAAATATAAAAACCCTTAATGCTGTAAATTATAACAAATGTGTTTTTGTATAAAAATGAATGAACTCACCAGTATTTCCTGCTGACCAAATGTTTTTAAAACGCGTTTCAAGTAATTAAAGTAGATTGGAACAAGAGTGGCAAGACGGCACCAAAAGGCTTAAAGAAGCGGCTTATTTTATCAAATAAATTAAATTAAACGTTGTTTTACGTATTCGGGTATATCCCATATTAAAGCTACCTTTCAAAACATGATTTTATCCCATCTATTTAATAAATAAAATCCGGTGTTTTCTAAACTCTGATATTTTTCCTAACTCACGGTCCTGATGAACATTTTCCGCTGCAATGTTTTTAAAATAATCACCAGTACCACTTGACTGCTCGCGGCTCCCGTCCAGGGTGGGGTCGTGACAAAAAGTTCTTGAAAAACCCCCAAAATACCCCAGTTTTCAACCAAAAAATCAAACTAAACCTACGGCTAAAATGCAAAATTGAAAACGTTAAAATGATGAGGGTTTGGAGATGAATACCGTACTAGTCTTCGATCTTGAAATCTCGACCGTATGACGACCGTATGTATACCACCGTATGTGTGTGTATTTGGGTGTATTGTGAGTTTTGTTTGTTTTTGGATCGTATCAACCCCCTGTGTTTTAAGGGGTTATATCGTTTTCTCATTCTATACGAATCGTATAGATCTATACGATATGTAGTAAATTACCAATATACCCCTGTTTTTAAATAAATCCAAGGGATGATACGCATCGTATAGATCTATACGATAGGTTTTTATGGGGTAATACGATACAACTTTGGCCTATACGATCGTATATGCCATAGTTTGAAAATTTGGTTTTTCGTGTTTTCCTCGGTTCGACGCGTATACGAGTCGTTTTTTGACGAACTTTCGCATATTTTGTCATTTTATGACGTATGACTTCAACATACGTCGTTTCGGTGACGTTCGGTTGCGTGCGAATATCGTATTTTACGATTACGTACAGTTTTGTTTGAAGTCCACTTGTACTCCATAGTGTCGTGTCATATGTATACGCTCGTGGAAATATCATTAGTCGCGTATTTTTGTGTATTTTAGAGCATTATAGCATATTTTAAGGTATTTTAACATGTATCTTAGGGTATTTTAAGGTATTTTAGCGCATTTTAACGTATTTTAGAGTATTTTAGCATATTTTAGCGTATTTAATCGTATTTTGACGTATTTTACCGTATTTTCAAAGCTTTTAGCGTACTTTAGAGCATTATATCGTATTTTAAGATATTTTAACATATTTTCATGTATCTTAGGGTATTTTAAGGTATTTTAGCGCATTTTAGCGTATTTTAGCATATTTTAGCGTATTTCAATGTATTTTGACGTATTTTACCGTACTTTCAAACATTTTAGCGTACTTTAGAGCATTATATCGTATTTTAAGGTATTTTAACATATTTTCATGTATCTTAGGGTATTTTAAGGTATTTTAGCGCATTTTAGCGTATTTAATTGTATTTTGACGTATTTAATTGTATTTTGACGTATTTTACCGTACTTTCGAACATTTTAGCGTATTTTAGAGCATTATATCGTATTTTAAGGTATTTTAACATATTTTCATGTATCATTGGGTATTTTAAGGCGTTTTAGCACATTTTAGCGTATTTAATTGTATTTTGACGTATTTTACCGTATTTCAAACATTTTCGCATACTTTAGAGCATTATATCGTATTTTAAGGTATTTTAACATATTTTCATGAATTTTAGGGAATTTTAAGGTATTTTAGCGCATTTTAGCGTATTTAATTGTATTTTGACGTATTTTACCGTATTTTCGAACATTTTAGCGTACTTTAGAGCATTATGTCATATTTTAAGGTATTTTAACATATTTTCATGTATCTTAGGGTATTTTAAGGCATTTTAGCGTATTTAATTGTATTTTGACGTATTTTACCGTATTTTTGAAGCTTTTAGCGTACTTTAGAGCATTATATCGTATTTCAAGGTATTTTAACATATTTTCATATATCTTAGGGTATTTTAAGGTATTTTAGCGCATTTTAGCGTATTTTAGCATATTTTAGCGTATTTAAATGTATTTTGACGTATTTTACCGTACTTTCGAACATTTTAGCGTACTTTAGAGCATTATATCGTATTTTAAGGTATTTTAACATATTTTCATGTATCTTAGGGTATTTTAAGGTATTTTAGCCCATTTTAGCGTATTTTAGCGTATTTAATTGCATTTTGACGTATTTAATTGTATTTTGACGTATTTTACCGTACTTTCGAACATTTTAGCGTACTTTAGAGCATTATATCGTATTTTAAGGTATTTTAATATATTTTCATGTATCTTAGGGTATTTTAGCGTACTTTAGCATATTTTAGCGTATTTAATTGTATTTTGACGTAATTTACCGTATTTTCGAACATTTTAGCGTACTTTAGAGCATCATATCGTATTTTAAGGTATTTTAACATATTTTCATGTATCTTAGGGTATTTTAAGGTATTTTAGCGCATTTTAGCGTATTTTAGCATATTTTAGCGTATTTAATTGTATTTTAACGTATTTTAACATATTTTAGCGCATTTTCGAATATTTTACCGTATTTTCGTATTACAAATTAATCAATATAATGCATTGATTTGGAAATAAACAAATGGAATACATTATACAAATAAATTATTCTTTAAAATTACAAATTAATCATTAACAAGCAATGTAGGGTCTGTGTTAGGCTTCCTTAGCATATCATACCACACTATCCGTTCCGTGTAGTTTTCCGTCCAACGTAAAGCTTCTTCGCGCGCGCGTCTACTTCACGTAAGGTTCGGTGGCGACATTGGATAGTCCCCTTCAAGTCTGACGTGGATGAAATTACTACGATTAACAAATAACAGTGAAACGAACTGATGGGGGTCACGTGCGTACTCTGGATCATATAAGGGAAATACAGTAAAACAACCTTGGATGTCTAATATGTGAACAATCACACCAAACCTATTTGCAAGAAGGAGTGCTGCTTGAGGCATCTCCATCCAATGTTCCCTGGGTGCCATTCCAACCCCGGTAAAATCTATTCTCTGTACTTGTTGGTCGTAGTCCCTTGGTAATTCACTATCGAAGACGTAATTCCACATTTCTTTGTTCGGACCCGTCAACTCTTCAAGTAGTTGGTTTCGAATATGCCCAAAGTAATCTTGTTCAAACCATAAACCCACAGGCGCCGCCCGAAACCCACAATGTCCATCCGGCCTGACATCTTTTATTCTTGAAATGTAGGGGTGGAACACTTTTGGAAGTTGTTTTTTGTATCTGTGCGCATATTCAAGTATTCCCTCATCAGTGATTAACGGAAAGGCATTGCCCTTGCCAGGCTCTTCTTCAAGTGAAGATGTTGAACGACCACGTCGATTTAACGACCTTTGAGACTTTAGAGACATTGCAGACGTAGACGGTATTAGGGAATCTTGCGATGGTACATAAGAGCTATGTCGAGGAGGGTCACACCTACTTTGTTGTCTAGGAGGCCCAACTGAGCTATCTCTAGCAGGTTGCTCTTTTCTTTGTTGTTGGACCTTGGAAGTTGGCCGCCCACGAGTCTTTTCTTGTACCACAGGCGGTTTTTTGTCGCTCATATATGGGTTTACCACCGCCATGATCTTCGATAAGACGTTTTTCCTCACTTGTGGGGGTTGGGTAGACAATTTTTGTTTCACATATTCTAATTGTTTGTCTACATCAACATCTTCCTCATCAAAATTTGATGGGTTCAGGACAAGTTTTCTCCAGAAAATGTCTATATCTTGGAGCTGAATGACGCAGTCTGCAAAACAAAAAAAAAGAGCATTAAACAATCATATTAAATTAAGACAACAAAACATTTTTTATAAGTCTATAAGTACCTGTATTCTGCAATCTCTCCAAACGACAGGCACATAACAACCCAGCACCCGAGTACAGCTGGCAGCCACATGTTGATCCGAATGATCGCAACGTGTCTATTCTCCGTGTTAGCTCGTTTTCCAATAGGTTAAGAGCATGGATGGAAACTTTAAGAAGTAGGTTGCAAAACAAAGGAATCTGAAGGTGGCTGTTGATTCGCTTGGTGCGGCTTTCTCCCAAGGATTTCTTTATTTGCGCATATTGCTTTAGTACCAAGGTGTCCACCTTTTTCACCAGCGTTTCCAGACTACATCTCGGTGTAGTCAGCTGTTTCTTTAATGTAGCATGTGCGCCTTCAGCTCTGTTTGTTGTGGTTTGGAAGAATGTCAGGGTTTGATTGGTCCATGCAGATACGAACAATTGTCTGGAGGTGCTTAACCAGTTATTCCATAGGTAATCAAAAACATCTGAAAAAAAAATAAACATATTCAAATTATAAATCAATTTGTATGAATGTATTTACTTAGAGAGAACATACATGTATGTTGTTGATTGGTAAGGTGTCTCTGAAGGTTGAGCACGTTATATTTGTATAACTCTTCGGTAGCGGAATTACACACTGTTTTCCACTGAGAAATAAAGGAATCCCAATCTTGCGCATTAAACGAATTCTTGCAGTGCTTCACAATATTTTGTAAGATGTGGAACTTGCAGAGATATCTGTGTGCGCCAGGGGATATTTTTCTACACGCGTTTATCAGCGCCTAGTCCCTGTCCGTTAGAATTACACGCGGCTCCATGCACTCGTGCAGCATAGACCTGACCCTCTCCATGACCCAGACGTATGTTGCCTCCTGCTCGTTTGAAAGAAATGCATGCGCAACACAGAAGGTTTGGTTTGTCGAGGTCATACCCACAACTTGCAAAAATGGAAGATTGTACATGTTAGTCTTGTAGGTAGCGTTGACCATAAGCACATGCGGGAATGCCCTCCACATTTCAAAGGACTTGTCGTGACAGAAAAATACATGCTGAACAACGTTGGTGGAAGGTTCCTGTAACACCCCGAAAACGGGTTTAGTAATCAAACCTCGTTAATAGTGATGAACGGGTAAAATACCGTTAGTGGTAAAATTTAACCCGGTAAATATTAGGACTTAAATAAATAAACCTAATATTAATTAAAAAGGAAAATAAGTACTTTGAGAAAACAAAGTATATAAAAAGCCCAAATTAACGGGACATAAAACATAACGGGTTATAACTTCCCGAACCCGTTAAAGTAACTAGGAATAATTAACCTAGTTAGTAGCATGTGATTAAGTGACTAATGGTGAGTTATAGCTTCATTTGATCAAAATAAAACATGAGGGACTAATATTGCCAAGTGGGAAACTTGTTTTATTAAAACAAAAGTTAAACACCAAAACACACACTTAAAGTGTGTGTTCTGGTCGAGATATCCACAAGAGCCAAGAACTCTTGAGCTCAAAAACCCTAACAAGCACAAAATCAAGAAATTGGAAGGGCAAATCAAACCCAAATCGAAATTCAAGCACAAATTAGTGATCACCTCAGTGAAGGGATCACAAGGTATGTCAAAATTCAAAATTTGGTTTCATCTCAAATTCTTGATAAACTGGTGAAATCGAAATCTGAACGTGATTGATTGATGTTTGAATGAAATTATGATAAATTCAGGGTTAGGAATGAACCCTAATCAATAACTTGATGCATTGATGTTCATGCATGTGAAATTGAGAATCACCCATTTAGGTGTTAAGTGGGTTTTATAGGATGATGAAAAACATTGGAATCTTGATCATGCAACGAGTGTTATTAATCCTTATGAAATGAATCTAGGTGTTGTTATGCATGCTAGATGTAACAAACTTGAAAATGACCTTTAATCTTTGCTAAATAGTTAGTCATGAACTTGATTATTAATAGCATAAAATTTATGCCCATTAAGTGTTTGTTAAAATGCCTAAATGAGTGATTGAACTTAATTATGCATATCATGTGATCAAAGGTAGTTAACTTTTGGAAAGTTAAACTAACCAATGATGAAGTCGAATAGTAGTTTCGACATAGGATTCGTAAGATGGAATAGTCGTATGTGAAAATGATTAATGTAACCGTCTTATGAATTATGATGTTAGTTTGACGCTTGACAAGCAAGGTGGAAGCTTGGGAAGGAAGTGGGTCAAACGGGTCAAGAATGACGGAAAAGCGTATTCGGATGCAAGGTAAGTAAAGCTTACACCTTTTTATGTAATACTTATTGGTTTTATAGATCATGATGAATGTAAAGTCTTGTTTGAATTATGACGTTCCGACACGACATGTGCGGTTCGGAACAAAAGACAATGTTTATAAACCATGTTTAATGGTTAAAAGAGAGCTAATACGGTTATTTAATCATGAAATGGTTAAAAGATAACGAGTCTTTTTAATGATTACCTTACAAGGTAAACCAATGCAAATAATAAGGGAAAAACGGTGTTTTGGTCACTTGTTGACAATAACCATTAGTTTGTGAAAGACACTTAATAGCGTAAGCTATAATGGGTCAAAAGAATCAATAAATGATTTATAAGAAAAACAACTATATGGTGTAAACAGGAACGAGTCATGTAGTTAAGATGGTAAATAATATCATCTTATAAAGATTCACGGTCATTTAGACCAAACGGGTCAAAAGGTGAAATTATCACCCTTTGATAATATTGACTAATGGTTTGTCGAGTTGTATGATTTTAGGAATAAATAGCACACGGATGTTTACATTGCTATTACTTAGCGGCCACTAAGGCAAGGTATGGAAACGGGTTAATAAGTTGATCCGAGCCAGGTATGTATAATAGATCAACTCATCATTTAGAACTTGGAGTTCTATGAGAATTAGACAGAGTAAAAGAGACACTGGGTTACCTTAAAAAGGTAAACCGAAGGATTTAAATTTTAGTCAGAGTGTTTTGAAAACAAGATTTGGTTAAAAATGAGATTTGGGCGTGCATGGCTTAGGCAAACCCTTCGTCGTAAAAGAAAGGTTAAAATGACCAAAACGCCCTTGTAAGCGTAATTAGGCAAACGATCCTTAGAATTCGCTTGAAAACGAGTTTTATAATCGAGTCAATACTTAGAATAAGTATAAAAGCGTAAGATGTAAATCCTTGGTCAAAAGACTCTATATGAGTCTTTGCCGTAAAATGATAATCCGAGGGGTAAAACTCGGATTATATAGATCGCCACATTAAACCCATCACAAATATAGTTGTGATGGAAGATCATTGATAAATAATCTGGAAATAAGAGGCTAGAAATAAATGAGTGCGAATTATGCGTAAAAGTGCTTAAATGCCCTTAACGGGTCAAAATTCGGTAAAAAGGGTAATAAGCCAAACACTTAAAAGTCTTAAATTTTGTTAATCCGGATGTTGGATTTTAATTCCATATGATGAAGGATCAAATTTCGATCATGTAGGAAGAAACGGGATATCAAACGGATATGCGGATTGAAAGATACGAAAGTTTTCGTGTCAAAAACGGCAAAAATGGAAGGGTCTGATACAGGGGCCACCGTAACTTACGGTGCCCGCCGTAAGTTACGGTGGGGCTGAAATCGTTACGTCAGATATCTACTGCCTTATGGTGGGGGAATTTTAAATCAGGGGCCACCGTAACTTACGGTGCCCACCGTAAGTTACGGTGGAGGCCAGATTCGAGTCCTTGTTTCTGGGACCAAGAGATTTATGTTGGGATTTCCTGATTTTTCTTTAATTCAATTATTCGTCCCATTTTCCTTGTGATACTAGTTATTTAAGTATCAAAACTGACTTTTAAGTTGGTTTTGAACACAAGTGAATGTCGAGAGCCCCGGATGAAGATCAAGCGTCGAGCAAGAACCGAACACGCGTTAAATGAAGCTTCCGCAAGTTGTTTCGTCGTTATTCTAATACGACGAATTAATTCACATTATGTTGTAAACTTTTAGATTGTAAAAGTTTTTAATAAACCCGTATTTTCATTGTAATTGTGACCGTGATTACATGATTATAGACTTAAATTTTATGAAAAACGTAAAATATTACCAAGGGTGTTACAAGTTGGTATCAGAGCCCTGGTTTAAGGGATTCAAGTATGGTGGAGAAAAACTATGATTGGACTTAAACCTTATGCTCTTAATAAAGATTGGTGTTCGGTTCGAGGCTTGATCGCAAATCCGGTAAGTGCATGTATGTTAATCGTTTAGCGTATTAAAGTGTTGTAAACAACACATAGGATTATCGTGTAATACACGTTACCTCAATTAAATGATAGATATAGCTAACAAAATCTCGTGCGTTGACACATATAGTAGAAAAGCCTTGTATTATGATACGGGCATTTAGTAAAGTTGACATTACTAACTTTTGTGAATGTCTTAATTGAAGGACACTTGCATTTAAAGATGACAAGAGTTGAACAAATTACGGATATGACAGAGGAACGGTCCGAAGTATGACAAGAGGAGCATGCTCACCAAGGGCTAAATCGCGTAACGACCGCGAACAAGGTTAATGACAATGAACGCCCGACGGGGCAAGCATTACCAGGTGCACGCTTTTAAATATAATCGCACAAATAACAATATGCAATAAACAAGTAGAGAATGATTGTTGCATATGTAAATTAGAAACTTGGAAAACTTGAATAGAAATACCTATCCAGGATAATATTTTCAAGAAAACTAAATAGAGGCGTTACTTACATAAGGCGTGATGTGGAACACATTTGTTCTCAGGGTTCTGTTCGGTTACGACCTTCCAGATTGTATGGGGCTGTATGTCTTGATCTGTCAGCTCTTGCACCAGCCTAAACTCATTAGGAGTAAGCCTCCTGGCATACGCGTAACCCTCCAGATGTTCAGCAGGGCCGTGGTTGTGCGTCTCATTAAAATTTTTGTTCAGATAATCTATCCGCCAAGCCTAACGACTTTGGTCGAGACGACCTATCACCATAAAAGGGCACGCGAATTTTTTACTGTCGGTTTTCCTAACCGTGGCCTTACTCTCATGCTCGCCGCTACGACAACCTTGGAGCCACACCCGGCTATCCTTGGACCGTCTGGTAACAATAATGTATCCGTTGGCTAAACCCCTTCGTTTTACCCAACTTTCCAAATCATTGCGGGATAAAAAAATCATAAAAATATAACAAGTAATTAAAAAAAATATAACAATTTTGAATGTACTTTTTTAAAAATTCTTAAAAAAATATAACAATTTTAATTAATTTTATAAAAACATAACATTTTAATTAATTTTATAAAAATATAACATTTTAATTAATTTTATAAAAACATAACATTTTGATTAATTTAATAAAACTTTAATTAATTTTATAAAAACATAACATTTTAATACGAGTGTCTTCAACTCTTCAACGAATATTTTAAAAAAATATAACAATTTTTAATGTATTTTTTATAATATTTTAAAAAATAAAACAGGTTTAATTAATTTATAAAAATATTTCATATAACATTTATTTATTTAATTTTTATCCTATTTGAAAAATCTAACAATTTTAATGTATTTTATATTAACAAATGTATAATAATTTTTTAACAGAAAAAATATAACATTTAACAAAAATATATATCGTTCGTACCTGATCAGTTTTGTACGAAACTTCAGGGTAAGTGGGTGGCTCGTCACCCAATGACTCTTGCACGGGTGGATCGTCACCCAATGACTCTTGCACGTAAGAAGGCTGACCAACGTCTTCTTGTACTCCCGGGGCACCACTAACGAAAACGTTATTGCCATATTCTTCCTGTCCGTACGAGGGAACGTAATCGGGTTCATAATACGGAGACCTATAACCTTGATCATGGCTAACCGCGTTCAAATCTGGTAACAACGGTTGGCGGGGCATAGCAGACTAAAAAAAACCAACGGGAAAAAGGTAATGGTAAGTTTAACGTCGAATAGAAAAAAGTAAATATATATACTTACCTCGTTGAGGTCTGGCAACAACGATTCATTATGATGGGGATGATAGCCGGACACGACCTCGTGCGCGTGATCATCATTTCCACCCAAATCGTAAGAATCAGGGGCATTAGACCCCGCCTAATACAAACGGTGTGCTAAGTATTTCATAAAAAAAACAGAATAAGTTAAAAAAATGATATACCACACTGTTATCCGAAATAAACGTGCTCGTGTCCGCCTCAGACGGCTCACCGAAAACATAGTTGTACCAAGACATGTTTGTTAGTGAATGTGAATATATAACGAAGACGATATATATATCGTCTTCTTCGTCGTTTAAATAGGGGAAGAAGAATTCAAATTCAGAGTCGAATACGAGTCGTATAGCCTGTAACACCCCGTGTTTTCACGAGTGAAAGTCAAAGTCAAGGTCAAAGTCAACGACCGATTTCGCGCAACTCGACTCGTAGAATTGTTTGTATGATATTTAGATTATGTGGAGTAATTGTCGTACATTGCGATAATCGAATCATGCTAGCCGTATTTCAATCGACCTACGACTGTGAGCGATAGGAAGTAACAATGCGATAAAGTTAATCAAGCTATGCAAATCGAATCGACATCAAATCGTAACTCGAACTGTGTATTTTTACTTGCCGTTATACGTGTGTGTGTGCCTTACGTGTTACTTGTGCATGTCTTATTTTATATTATACATGTTGAGATAATCAAGCGAACTCAATCGAACTCGAAGCCTAACCCGAATACAAACGAACCCGAACCCGAACCCCGAGTCGAACCATATAAGAAGTAGTTGGGACTAAAAGTAATTTGACTAGGAACCCTATCGAATCGCTCGTAAGCCGAAACCGAATCAACATCGCGCCAAATCCACCAAGGGAGGCGGCATCCGCACGGATGGCCAATCCGCACGGATGGTCAATCCGCACGGGTTGCCAGTCCGCACGGATGGCCAGGCCGCGCGGATAACCTACCCGGGTGCGTGCCATGCGCACGACCCATCCTTTCCTCTTTTGGCACCCTATAAATACACGGGTCACTCTCCACTTTTTCCACTTTTGGCAAGTGACGTCCGAACCATACGCATTCTTCACCTTTTCCCAGATTTCTTCCAATCCAGGTAAGATCTTGCACTAATTCTTGTACATCTTTGATCTCTACACAATTCTACACATTTCTATCTTTCGGATCTTCGATTTTAACCATGAAATCATCCGGATATGAGGTATTCTCTAGTGACGTCATCATGAAGTTCATAAGAACTTCAAGCTTGACCTCATTCCACCTAGAATATCTCAGATCTAAACGATTTCTACAAGTTTTTACAATAATTTCACCTAGATCTAAACTTTTCTAAGGATAAAAGAGTGAAAGAAATAAACCAAAGTTCTTTCCCACTTTTACCCCTGAAACCGGTACAAATCCGATCAGTCCTTGTGTTTTACTCATCAATAGTAATGCCACAGTTCTAGATCTGGAATTCTACCCGTAGACAACTGATTTCGAGGTTAACCGGGAGAACTGTTCTGAGTCGCCGACAGGCTGAGTTAGGGTGGTTCCTGGCCGGTCTAGTCACGCGGGTGGGAACACAACTCCAAGTGGTTGCCACGTGATCAGAACGTCTAGATAAACGACAACAGAAACCAAGTGTAGACGAACGGAACAACCAGACCCGTTGTCCGCACGGACAAGCTATCCGCACGGACTAGCTGTCCGCACGGACTAGCCGTACGCGCGTACAAGCCATACGCACGTACAGGTCATACGCACGAGTGGTGATCCGCACGGGCTACCCTTGGGACCCACTTTCCAAACAAGGTTTGAGTATTGACGAACGAGCAATCCGGACGGACGACCTCTGAATGGATTACTCTTCGGATCATGAGATACTAAGGCCTTAAAACGAAAACCAAACAATCTTCATCCGCACGGCCAAGCCGTACGCACGGACAGGCTATCCGGACGGATTGTCTCTGCCCGCGCGCACAGGCTGACCGCACGGACTACCATACGCACGGACCGCCGTCCGCGCGGCCGGCTTAACAGGTAGAAACACTTTGGTGTTTTCAAAATGCTACAACGAAAACTTCAAAGCACAAGCCATCATACACAAACACATCTTAGGAAGAAACAATCCACTTGAACATTCATCCACACAAGCAACCTAATCGTACGGATAAGTCGTCCGCACGCACAACTAGTCCGCACGGGTTGCCACCCGCACGGACAACTTACCCGGATGGAACACCATCCGCACGCACCACCATCCGCACGGATGACTGATCCGCACGGTCAGTCATTCAGCCCACTCTCACCTGTACTGTTTTACGCGACACTTACCGTTACATTATCAAATCTATTCAGGCTAACCGTACCCGCTTTAAAGCGCTCCCTTCAATCCACTATCGCTGTGAGTATACTCGAACCCTTTTTGCTTTAGCACTTTTGGGTGTTACATACGTTACAACTATTCAAACTACATCTATCACACCACTCAAGCTATTTTAACGCTTAACCATTAATGCATGTTATACGTGGCTTATGAATGCTTGTTTGTTATGTTTACACATGGAATGCTGTCTACCTGCCTTAGCAACGATAGTACTATAGTTTGGACTCAGCACCCGTTCACACGGGGGTTGTTAAGGATCTTTTACTTGCATGGATTACAGTGGTAATCGTGTATTGCGAACTGCCTCGGGCAGTCAACCCGCAGTCATTGGTATCGATGGATCCGTGTCGATAACTAACGTGCTTCATTTCACTATGTGTACGTGCTGGTTATGCGTAAACGAATTCGAACTCTATATGCTATTATCAAACTTGTGTGCTCACCTTTACATTTTATGTATTGACTTTATTTTAACGTATGTGACAGGTGCCTAGGTTGTTTATATACTTCTCGGGCTGTGATGAAATCGAAGCTAGGAACTGGAGTCTTAGAAACCAACGAATAAATTGTTATGTTTAAATCTGAGTTGTCGGAACAGAATATTTGTTTAGTTTTTGTCTGTAATAACTTGTTTGCTATTTGAAGACATGGTATGGGACATGTTATCTTAATTTGAATGGTAATGATAGTTGTTATGGAAACTTCTGGACAATCTGTTTCGCTCAGTGCCGCGCCCCGATGATTCCGCCATCGGTTGGGGTGTGACATAGCCCTATACGATTCGTATAGGGCTTACGTCAATTACTTTACGTCACTCAACAGTGACAGAAAGCTGAACGTACTTTCTTAAAAAAAGTAATACGCATCGTTTAGGCCTATACAATGCGTATTACTATTCCCCCGTGTTAATTAATAAACTCAATACGCATCGTATAGGCCTATACGATGCGTATTGAGGGTGTCGATTTAATAACCCAAAGGTGTGCCAATAATACGACCCTTTATAAAAAAAATCATATGCCTTGACGTTTTAAAATTTGTATTTCTTTTGGATTATATCACAGGGGAAGGTTATCTTGATAACGTTAAATATTGCGAGAATTGTGTGAACAAATGAGAACACCAATCAAAACCAATTTTTTTTTAAATACAAACCTCAATGTAGTAATAATAATACAACATCAAAAAAATAATTTGCAACATCAAATTATTCATTTCTCCTCTCAAAATCTCTCTTATTAAAATTTTTACACGTGTAAAATTTCAATATTTACGAATACATGTAAATTTAAACGTGTAAATGTAATTTCTAACATTGTATTCGAGTAATAATGATAAGTGTAAAAACAAAATTTCGAATCTGAATTGTTTTTGACAAAGTTCTCGTGGTATTTCCATTCATTTTCACGGTTCTCGTAATATTGAGTGTTCTCGTTTAAATCTTTCTTTATTATATAGCTATAAAAAAAATTAAAGTCAGTGGCATATAAAAGATGTCGTTCATTGTGACAGATGATGCTAGTGTGCTTCCTAGTCTTCTCCACTTCACCTTATAAATTTGAGAAGTCGAAAAAGATAGATCACAAATGGGTTTATTTTATCTATTCTCATTTGAGTCTTAACAACGTAAAATTATTCGTAATTATTTTTTATATATTAATTTCTAGACTATCTACACATACAAAATAAAAACTAATTTATACAGGCTTGAGCTAAACTCAGCTAGACTCTTTTACACTCCTACGTATATCCTTGATTAGCGATGGACCTATAAAACACATCCACACAATACATTGTGATTATGAAAGATGTTAAATTGGGTTCACACATCTTCTTAGGGGTAGAAGTGCCCATCACTCATCACCAATCACTCACTCAGAACTTCCAATCAAGTTCTGCCATGTCATCAAGCATTATTCCATCACTAGTGATGGATTTTAGTGGAAATGCTCATCACTCACGACACAGCCATCTCCATTTAAAAATAACTCACCACTCAAACATGTAAAACGCGTGATAAATTCAACGCGTTATGAAATCCACGCGTTGTGGAAACCACCGGCGGTGGTGTATCACGCGGTAAAACGCGTTATTCCCCCTCCACAAAGGACCGCCCGGGTCCTCTTAAGGTTTTAAGGACACACATTTTGAATGTAATAAAAATATATAATTAGAAATGAAAACTCCATATAGACATACTAAACTAAAAGGATGAACAAACGC
Organism: Helianthus tuberosus; assembly: GCA_030545235.1. Taxonomy (NCBI): domain Eukaryota; kingdom Viridiplantae; phylum Streptophyta; class Magnoliopsida; order Asterales; family Asteraceae; genus Helianthus; species Helianthus tuberosus. The sequence continues at coordinate 4,028,690 of JARYGA010060438.1, forward strand.
AAGCTAAATAATATTTGGATCATAATTGTCTACCACTCGAGTCAACTCAACTCAGGAGTTGATATTATCTCGGTTCAAACTCGTTGTAGAACAACCCTACTCATAATTAATGGAGAAATCACATAAATAACGATTTTTTTATATATGTCAAAACACAATAGTTGTTATGAAGAATCCACTATATAGTTGTGAGACACACGACATCATAGTTGTGAACATATTTAGTCTGCGTAAGCTATCGTATATACACCGAGTTCTTGTTAACTAGTGTGTACATATATATATCAAGTTCTTGTTAGCTAACTACTACCGAAAGGGTTGTGTAATGACATTCCACGGGTGAGTGAAAACTAATACACGATATGGCAATCGTGTATCACATGCATTTAAGTCACACGTCTCTTGATTTTGTGAGGATTCTTTTTCATCTATAATTTTGGTATAACAAACCTTTGAAAAATATCTATTTTGATAATTTTCTCTCTCTCTCCATATATATATATATATATATATATAGGGGTAAGATCAAATAAAAAGTTTATTTTGCCTAAGTAGGATGAGAAGGAATCTTAACCGTTCATTTTTCAAATCAATGGTTAAGATGAAAGTGTAGGAGAAAGGAGGAGTGCAAGGGTATCTTGGGAAAATCCTATTTATTGACTTTCTCTCTCCACATGCAAGGCACATGCATATTCCACCCCTGTTTTTTAAACGTCCATAACTTTTTTATACGACATTATTTTTTCATAAAAATTTCACCGTAAAATCGAGCGTCTTTTTATCTTTAATTTGAGTATCATATTGCTATATAAAATATGAAGACTAAAAAAACCCACTAAAATGTGTTGTATTTCTATGTTGTATAACATTTTTTTGTGCTGGATTTTTGTACTATATTTTTGTGCTAAATTTTTTGTGCTGAATTTTTTTGTATTAAATTATTTTTTTCTGAATTTTTTGTACTGGATTTTTTTGTACTACATTTTTTGCTGAATTTTTTGTGCTATATTTTTGTACTAGATTTTTTTAGCTATATTTTTTTGTACTACATTTTTTGTGCTATATTTTTTTGTACTAGATTTTTTGTGTTAAATTTTTTTGTACTAGATTTTTTGTTGTATTTTTAAAAAACAAAAGGGGTGCCACATGTCATTTTTACTCCTATTTATAAGGACCAAAATGCCCTTTTTAGTGGATCCTTCCCATATATATCCACTTTCTTTTAATGGTTGGTAGGCGAAGATGAAGAGTAAAACTTTAAAATACCCATCCATTTCTAGTGGGATCATTTCCCTTTAGATAAGTTAGGTAACTATCATGTCATTATTGAAAAAATAATTTTAATAATTAAATAATGACTACTTGTACTTCACCTTCAAAGAGTGTACGCTATAGGGCTGTAAACGAACCGAACGAACACGAACGAGGCCTTGTTCGTGTTCGTTCGTTAAGGAAATAAATGTGTTCACGAACGGTTCACGAACACTTACCGAACGAGATTTTATGTTCGTGTTCGTTCATTAAGGAAATGAGCGTGTTCACGAACGGTTCACGAACACAAACGAACAAAAATAAATTTGGCGAACGCGATGACGGATAAAGGTGGATGGCCCAGAGAGTAGCACTAGAACTTGAATCCCTTATTGTGGAACGGAGGTAGATCATATTCGTCGATGTAAATAATCAGAAAAGAAAGGAAAGGAAAATTGTGCATAAACAAGGTGAAAGAGGGTTTCCTAGTTTAATTGTTAGGGTAATGATATAAATAAAAGTTTAGCAGTATAAAAGGTATAGATAAAATATATGAAAGTATAAAAATCTTTAATTAAAACACGAACATACGAACATAAACGAACGCAAATGAACGAATGTTCACGAACACCTTACCGAACGTTCACGAACACAGTTGAACGAACGAGACCTTTGTTCATGTTCGTTCATTTAACTAATCGAACGGAATTTCTTGTTCATGTTCGTTCGTTTATTAAACGAACGAACATAAACGAACTTCCCGCCGAACGGTTCACGAACTGTTCGCTGAACGTTCGGTTCGTTTACAGCCTACGCTATGATACTTAATAACCAAACAATTTATGAACCTTATGTGATGGTTTAAATATATTTATATGATGCCCTAATGATACTAAAGCAAGTTTTTGTCCATAGTGTTGTTGTTTAGCATGTACATGGAACCAAAATTAACGTTAATCACTTTAAGTTTAGTTCTAAATTAAGGAACTACTTTATAAGAGTCCACTTTCTACATTATTATTTGAGTAAAATGCACGGATAGTCCCTGTGGTTTGGTGAAATTTCACCTTTAGTCCCCAACTTTTCAAAATTACACTCTTAGTCCCTGTGGTTTGATAAGTTGTTACTCGGATAGTCCCCAAAGATGATGGAGGTTAGTTTTTCTGGTTAAGCGGGTGTGAAATGACAAGGACTATCCGAGTAACAACTTGTCAAACCACAGGGACTATCCGATTAACAACTTGTCAAACCACAGGGACTATCCGAGTAACCTTCATCCACTTTGGAGACTATCCGAGTAACAACTTGTCAGACCACAGAGACCAAGAGTGTAATTTTGAAAAGTTGGGGACTAAAGGTGAAATTTCACTAAACCACAGGGACTATCCGTGCATTTTACTCTTATTATTTTATCTATATTTTCTTTGGCTTCTTCGAAACTATGCAATGGCAACATGGGTTTTTTTATAACGCTAATGCCCAAATGTGTTAAAATTATATATTGAATTTGATATAAACTATAAAAAATGTTTTTTTTTTATTTTAATTTACGAAAGATTTAATTGTCATTCGGTGAAAACAAAATAACAAGAATCCATGCTTTTAAAAACAGTACCATGAATATCATATATTCGAATCAATACGGTGTTTGAAAACGACAACATGAAAATACATAACTTTTTGATGTAACGTTATAATAGAGAATTTAGAATAGTATTATATTACTAATATTACTAATAATATACAAGCACGGTTCTTAAAAAAGGAAATCAAATTATTTATTTTGTAACGTAGGTAAAACACCGGTAAATACCGGTATCGAACCGGTGTATTCGGTATCGGTACTGGTACTACTTTCCAAATTTTCGGTACCGAAGGGGTACCGTACTCCAGTGGCGGACCCAGAAATTTTTCCATGGGGGTGCGAAACATTTTTAAAAATTTTAGGCCCCTAGGTATATAAATAAAAAAATCGGTTCGTATCGGATCGGTTCGGGTCGGGTCATGTAAAACAAAAGAAATTGCGCAATAACGTCCCTACTCATGGTTCCTATCACAAACAAATTGATGCATAAGTTCATCGCTCCATAACATAATGTTTCAATTTTAATTTTCAACCCTAGAAATCGTGTGTAATCACCCTAAAAATCATCTAAACAACATAATCACCCTAAAAATCATCTAAACAACCATAAACAACGTCAAAACACATGAAATTTCAAACCTATTTAAGAATTTTGTTACCCTTTGGCGTCGGACGGCGGTGGTTCGCGGCTGCTGATGACGTGCTGTTGTGGTTGCTGTTGTGTTCGATGATCGCTGGTAGGAGACGACCCAAGAGAGGGAGGGCGGGAGGAATTCTAAGGGACTATTGGGCTTATTTTAATTATTATAGTTTGAACTTAGGTTGAGTTTGGTTAATGGGCTAGTAATTAGTGGGCTAATTATGTTTAATGAAATAGTGGGTTAAGGTATTGGGTATTTGGGTTAAGTTGGGTAGTATAAGTTTATATAATTTAGGTAGTTTTTTTAATTAGAGTTTGCTAAAAAAAAATTTAAAATATAAATCGAAAACATTTTTTACCTAAGGTGTGTGGACGAAAAATTCCAAGGGGTGCGGATGAAAAAATTCAAGGGGTGCGGACGAAAAGATCCAAGGGGTGCAGACGGGATTTTCAACGGAAAATAGCACTAAATTTTTTTTTCCCGAGGGTGCGCCCGCCCACCTTGGGCTACATGTAAGTCCGCCCCTGCCGTACTCATCCCTATACTATATGTAGTATTATATGAAAATTCCTTATAAGTTAATTTAAAAAAAAAAATTATTTAAGGATTACTCGTCTAAAAGATATAACAAAATGGTTTGCAAACGATCAAAACCGAACGGTCAAACCGCCACATTTGTCGTGTCCGTCATTATTTGAAAGAATAGTAAATGATTTGCCCAAAATTTTCATTTTAAAACTAATAAAATCAAACCATTAACACCACATCTATACATATAATAAAAGAAACCACTTTAAAGACACTTGTCATCATATTAGACCATGTATTATAGATAATTATAATTTTAATTTAATCTCTTCTTATTAATTGTAGATAATCTTCCTACTAAATATCATTTAGTTTAATTATTACTTTTATATTTATCTATTTACTTCAAATTCAAACTTAGTTATCTAATTTGATATTAGAGTAAATTACGATTTTGGCCCATGTGGTTATGTCACTTTTACCATTTTAGCCCAAAAAGAAATTTTTTAACATCCGAGCCTTCAACGTCTTCTTTTCTAACCCTTTTGGACCCCAACGTCTTTTTTTCTAACCCATTTGGTAGGGGCCAAAAAGGTTCAACGTCTTTTTTTTCTAACCCTTTTGGACCCCAACATCTTTTTTTCTAACCCTTTTGGTAGGGGCCAAAAGGGTTAGAAAAAAAGACGTTGTGGGCTCAGATGTTAAAAGATTCGTTTTTTTGGCTAAAAGGGTAAAAGTGATATCACCACAGGGGTCAAAATCGTAATTTACTCTTGATATGAACTATATATTTGAACGTTTTGTTTAGTTTGGTATCAAATAGATTTTACGAAACTTAAAATAAAATTACCTAATATTATTTATCATTTCTACATTTACAAGTTTTAAATAAATGGTTAAATTTATCGAGACTTCTTTACATTTACAAGTTTTAAATAAAGGGTTAAATTTATTGAGACTTTGTTAACAAATTTTACTACAATATAATAATCTATTTATATCAATATAAATATATATTTATACTATACTATATAATAAAACATTAATGTGTAACACCTATTATTCATTGTAAGCATTTATTTTATAATTTTCTCGCCTCACTTCCAAACTTATCTTATATTAATTAAATAAATAAATAAATAATGAGCTAATATTAAATTTCATCTACTTTAAATTTTGAATACCATTCTTCTATTTTTCTAATAAAATATTATTCTAAAATTTAAATTGTTATATTAAGATATCTTTAAATAAAACAAATTATTTATCACGAAAACCAAACTTTGTATTAATATATGAAATATTTTTATTTTCATTACTAAAAAATTATTATATCAATTTTAAACATAATTTATAAATCAATTTGTCGGAATTGGTACCAACATTTTATCACTCAAATAAATGTTGATTTGCTTCTTGAATAACATATCTTCTTTTCAAGAATCATCTTCACAATCACCACATCCATCGCGTATCGAGTATTATCCATTAGTATATTGAAAGATATGACTTTTTATTATTGGTATATAAAATTAGATTTATTAAACCCGTGTAATACACGTGGTTTTTTATAGATATACATTTTTTATTATTTACTATACAAAATTACATTTATTCGACCCGTGTAATAGATGAAGTTTTTTAAGATATAATTTTTTTATTATTTGATATATAAAATTAGATTTATTCAATTCGTACAATACACGGGGTTTTTTTTAAGGATATATATTTTTTATTATTTAGTAACGGAAATTACATTTATTCAACCCATGTAATACACATATTTTTAAAGATGTAACTTTTTTATTATTTGGTATATAAAATTACATTTATTCAACCCGTGTAACAAATGAGGTTTCTTAAAGATGTATTATTTTATTATTTGGTAAACAATATTACATTTATTCAACTCGTGTAAAACAAACGGTTTTAAAGATATAACTTTTTTATTTGGTATATAAAATTATATTTATTCAACCCGTACAATATGGTTCTTATAGATATAACTTTTTATTATTTAATATATAAAATTATATTTATTCAACCCGTGCAATAAAAGAGGTTTTTTAAGATATATTGTTTTATTATTTAGTATATAAAATTCATTTATTCAACCCGTGTAATACACGGGGTTATAAGCTAGTGTATATATGTTTGAAAATTTGTTGTTGAATCAATATTTTAGTTACTTTTATTCTTATGGTTCATTGTGATTTGATATATTTATATTTATATTTTAATGTTAATAATATAAATCATAAAACCAGTTAGTTAAGAAAGGTTATTATACAAGACACTTTTTTTTAAATCATACGAAGTGTACAAGATATTTAAAAGTAAGGGTATTATCGGAAAATCAAATAATAAACTCACTCTCATCACGATTTTTAAACGACTATAATTTTTTCATATGATAATATTAAAACCAATTACACCGTAGTAACGACCATTTAATTGTCTTTAATTCGAGTAGGCTATTGCTATAGTTTCATAGTATTTTTTTGTTTTTGTTTTTCAAGAATACGTTATTACACATTCAGAATACAAATCATTACGTGATTACACATCCAATACGATTTGTTATAATTGATGTTATTACACATTCAATAGTAAGAACTTAATTATTTATGCTTTATCACGCGATTAAAAATGTAATATAGGGCATTACGTGATTATTATAGGTGGATTGTTTAATGTTTTGTATTACATTTATACTTATTACGTAATTATATCTCGATTGGCTCTTCTTATTTTGTTATTTCCCACTTATTTCATTTGTTTTGTGCACATGAATATTACATTTGAAGACTATCTAATCTTAACCATTGGATTACTTGATCAAAAGCCCAAAATATCTCCAACACTTTCTACGGACCAGTTCTCTTGTTTATATGATCCTTTCATAGTACAGTTACTAACATTTACTTTTTAGGTTATACAAAGAGTGGAAGAAAAAACGGGTGCCTTATTATATGAACTAATATGGGTATATGATTATAAGATGGAGGGTATCTTTGTCAAAAGTAGCTGGTGGTTGAAAGCTCGTAGCTGGTGGTTGGAAGTTGGTAGTTGGTAGTTGTAGCTTTTTAGATATATTTGGTGTTTGGCAGAGTAGCTGTAGCTTTTAATAAAATGTATAAAATGACCAAAATTGACATAACTAAAAATTTAAAAAGTTTGTGCATTAAAAAATTCATTATTTTAGAGGTTAAAATAGTATTTTTTTTCTCTAAAAACTTGTACCTCCTTCTAAATGCTACTAGTAAACAAACTTTGTATTGAGTAGCAGTTTTTTTTTAAAAGCTTAAAGTTAGAAGTTTCTAAAACCTCTTAAAAACATCATGTACATCATGTCAAACGTACCCGGAATAAAAATGAGATTTACTTTGTAAACTCACATCTTTTGATAAGTTTATAACATGTTAACATTTATATATGATGAGCAATTGCTATTGATGCTAATGTTTGTTACCCAATCTTAATCTTGTTGATTAGTTATGTGGAGATTGGTTCTTGATCGTATCCCCTAAAGAGAAGCGCTTAGGAAGAGAAATATTTTGGTGGGTTCGGATATGTGCGGTCTATGTGGGGATGGGGTGGAATCGGTGGATCATTTGTTCTCCGCATGTTCTTATTCTATGGGAGTTTGGAATCGGCTTAGTGAGTGGATCAAAGTTCCGCCTATTTTCCGCCTTTTCTGTTTATGATCTTCTTGAGGTACATAGATGTTTCGAAGGGGAGGATAAAGCTAAGGATATTGTTCGCGGTCTTGTTTTGGTGGCTTGTTGGGCTATATGGAAGGCGAGAAACGATAAGATTTTTTCAAATGGGAGAGGAGACATTGAGGACATTTTTGGGGAAGTGAAATCTTTAGGTTTTCTTTGGTTAAAAAGTAGGTCCAAACATCGTAACTTGGTGTGGAGAGAATGGTGTAATTATCCGTTGTATATGTTGTAGGTTTGTTTTTGGCGCGGTCTTTTTGGGCCGGCCTGTTTTTAATAAAAGTTGCCTTTCAAAAAAAAAGTTATCTATTAAAAAAATTATATATACTAATCGATTAGCCATGGAATTTTCCTAACTCTATTATTTGCATTAATTAATTATTTTTTCTCACCTACTTTATCCAAAATCAAACATGTATTAACACCCCTTAAATCATATTCAACCAGTATTATATAATTTCATGCACAACAAAAGTTAACAATAGGTCTACTACTTAATTGCAGGCTCGTTGACTAAAAGCAAGGTGTCTACGTTAATACGTTATGGTCGTTTTGGGTATGCAATATCTAATTAATTGCTCGATTCTAAAAAACATATTTTATAATATATGGTCATTGGAAATTTAATACACTACTGGTTTGAACTGGCCGGTAATACCGGTTGAAACAGCTATCGTTTATTGTCCTGGTACGATTGAGCCCTGTATAAATTGGGTTTCGGTATAATCTTCAAACTACCGATATATCCGGTAATACCGATTCATACTGGCATACCGATAATCCTATGTTAAAATTTTGAGTTTAAATTAACGGTGCTAGTGAATTTCATCTTTTACTTCATGCATTTAAAACTCTAATGGCATAAACCTATTATAGTCTTTTAGTTGATAAAACTTCGTTGAAATAATTGATTTTTGATTAAGGCATCATGTAGTTTTGGATTACTTTTTTAGTTGAAATTTTATTTTTATGGACTTATTATAGGGTTAACTAGTCAACTGGTTGAACCGTTAGGTACAACCCGGTACAGCTGGATAAACCGTTTCTAAGCCTCACTCATTACGATTAAAAAATCGGTTTTTAAAACATTGGTTTTGATTACTTAAATTTTATAACAAAAACAATTCAAAGTGAAGCACATTTTATAAATTATATAACATGAATCTAATCTAACTTATAAATTATAATAAAAGACTCCAAATAATACCACATGACATTTTCACCTTCAACCTCATAAATTTTATTTTTATTTATTTAATAAATTTCTTTTAATATTAATATTAATTAATAACCAATGTATAGATATCACTTATTTTTATCTTTATCTTTATCTAAAATTAACAAATAACTACAATTTTGCAATTTAGACCCTTTGTTTTTTTTACTTTTAACCTAAAGTTTTTCATCTTTTGTAATTTAATCCAAACTCTTTTTAATTTTCAATTTTGGTCCACCATACTTTTCATCTTTCCCAAGTTTTTCGTTTCGTTCTAAATTTTGTGAGTTAACGCACCGCAACGCAACGCAACGTGCGTGTGAGGTTCAACATTTTTTTATATATCTTTCCCGATTGACTGACCCGTCGCGTCACATCTATTTTTCTGCATTTGACAAGTTCGTCCAACACGCGGGTCCTGGATGGACTTAATTATTTTTTCTATGTTTTACATTTTGCTTTAATTTCTCAGCAACGAGCGTGCGTGATTCAAAAATTTTATGTCTACTTTTCGCTCGGCGTTATTTTTTTCTCGTTTTTATTTATTTTGTTTTTACGAACTTTTTCGGTGTTGGTTGTCGCTGACAATGGTATAGCATTGCTACTACTTAATACAGTTTTATTATAAACGCTGCAACGCAGTGGGTTAATACTAGTAATACATAAAAGTACGATAATTCTGAGAATGCACATGATTATTATATTAAATTATTGTAAAATGACAAAGGATGATACAGTTACAAGGTTTGTGACATGTTTCTTTTTGTCAAGTGGTTTGACTGTTAAGAAATATAAATGATATTAGGCCTGCTGTTAGACCCCCCCCCCCCCCCCCCCCCCCCCCTCTTCCGGTGATGCGTTTAGAAACAACAAATTCCATATTCACACAATCACGCTCATATTCGATATATATGTTGAATATGTTCTTTTATGAAAAAAAACATTTGTTCATATTTTGTATATCTTCATTCTATAAACAATATATACAAATCTAATATTAAGATTAGAATCCTCTTAGAGGTTTTCATAGTTGAGTCCGCGTGGGAGGTTATGTCTCATATAAACTACTTATTGTATAAAACGAATTGAAGCAACCCATGTTATTAGCTAGAATAAAAAGATAAACATTTATTTTGAAACGACAAATTCCGCATTCGCATAATCACGCTCATATTCAATATGTATGTTTTGAATATGTTCTTTTACGGGAAAAAATCGTTCATATTTTGTATATCTTTATTTTATGAACACTATATACAAATCTAAGATTAAGATTAGAATCCTCTCAGGGGTTTTCATAGTCGAGTCCGCATGAGAGGTTATGTCTCATATAAACTACTTATTGTCTAGAAAGAAATGAAGCACCCCTATTTTTAGCTAGAATAAAAAGATAAACATGAACTTAAATATTGGTTTTTACACGATATGGTTGTCTCTTATATATGCCCACTAACAACATTTTCAATGGATGCTTTTAAAAACAGATCAGTAAGACACTCATTTAATATAAGTTTTATAAGAGTATCTTCATCGGATTCTTTTAAAACTGGATCCACGTCACTCAATCCAAGGGATGCCACTCTCACAACCAAAAACACGTCCAAGAGTCTTCGTCCCCACACGAAAGCCTCACCATCTCTCATCCACATTAACCGTTATCTCTTTTCTCTTCTTCACGTGAGCTAGAAAACGCCTTAAAAATAAACGTTGGATATGATTTGGCTTTAGGATGTTGACATGAATTTTTAAATTTACAAAGTCTAAAACGTTGATACTAGTGACAAAAAGGTTTGGCTAGGGTTGGAACTCTCCTCCCATTGGAAGAATAATTCTATCATTTTGTACAAGTCAATTATTTGTTTTCTAATAACTTGTTTGCATCATGCATATAGCTTAAAATTGTCTAAACCGCATTTGTTTTCTAGTTACAGTTTATATATTATTATTAAAATATATATAAATTATGAATTACAGTTTATAATTAATTATCATATACAAGTTACAACACTTTAAATGTAAAATATATATGATGACGGGGGTAGCCCAAATCTCAATAAAATGACTAATATACATAACAACTTAAAAGGTTAATGTTGGATCAGTTCTGTTTGAACATAATGGAAAACATGAAAACATACCTTTGATTGCATCAGCACAGGTTAGCAGAGAATCCAGATGGAGACGCAGCAATTAAGGTTTGACATGATTGTCATCTTGGTCTGGTTCCTCCTTAGGGTGCTGACTGATGATGGGGACTAAGAAAACCGAAAAGGGTATCAGTTTGGAGAGGAGGTCGAATTGTGATGTTAAGCTTATGGGGTGTGTCTAATTGTGTAACCGAGTAACCCTTTAACCTCCACATAATTCTCCTTATATAAGCACCCAGGAGGAAACCTAATTAGTTAATAAGGGTAATATGGTCCATCAACAATTACCAACTAATTATTTAATAGGTTATAATATATTTTAATCTATATTATGTAAATGATTATAATGGCTATAGATTAAATATTAATACATAATATATTTAATCTTACATTCTCTCACTTAGCCGAGTAATCATTTACTATGAGTATTAGATAAGCCTGATCAGGAGTTAACACTCATTTTAGCCTTAAACAAGTACTATAGCAGAAAAATACAGCCGTTGAATCATTATGCGACTCAGGACCCCCATTAATCATACTATAGCCTTAATTTAAAACCTAATCGTCATGATCAAAATACGCGTAAGCCCTTTGTTTGATTTGTAACTTTATTTGTCTTATATGCCATTATGCCGGCTTGACATATTCTTAGAGACATACAAAATCAAACTGATGAGGAAAATTAACTAATACTTAGTCATTCTTAGTACGATATGCAATTGCGCATGGCCATTAATTAATACCCGTCTATGAGCTCTCTTAATAAGACTTATGGGTAGTGGCCCTTCAGTTATAGGATCCTTAAGCATATCATGAATGTATTCGATACAAAACTTAGTTTCCTCAATTCGTTCATAAACGAATAATTAATTGCGTATCGAAACTTAATGCAGCACCTCTGGAACTGTTACTATTCAAGGAGTCATGGTAGCTGACTTTATCACACTAAGTCTTCAAAACATTAATTATATGGAGTTAATAAACTTATGAGTCCACTGATATATTTCCAACAACATTTAGTGACTATATTATGTCGTTATAACTTAGGTTGTTATTATCAATGCATTATGACTCCTCCATGAGATATGTTTTGTCTGCTGACATAAAGATATACCCGAAATTACATTTTGTCATCTTTGAACATCACAAAGTTATGGTAATAAACCAGTTTTAATTCTCACTTCTTCTTCAAATTATAGCCTCTCGTTTCTTTAAAGATATTGTAATACTCCATTAGATGCTTCACACTAATCTAGACATATCTAGTGTGTTGCAATGTGAGTAATATCTAAACGAGTATAGACTTGAACTTACATAAGGCTTCCAATTAATGAAGCGTAAATAAATAATCTCACTTATCCTATTATCCTCTAAAGGAGAGCAGTATTGTTTGTTACATATGTAAGGACCCATTTAAGGTTAAACTTATGGAACGAAACTAATGTCCCATTAGGTCTATCTCGGTACGTTATGATATCTATTACATTAAAGACATCTCTGAGATCTATTATATCAAAGTTTGTGTTAACAATGCTTTGACTTATGTAACATACACTTGTCAAAAGAATATCATCTATATAGACAAGTTTATTTTAGTTGCTCCTACTCATCTTGAGGTAGGTACATTAATCCACTTGGTTGTTGATGAAAATAATTACGTTAAGATTTCATCACATTATGATGTTTGCATTAACCCATACATGGATTTTATTGGCTTACAAATAAAGTGTTCTTTAACCTTCAGTTTAGAACTTTCAGGTTGTTTTATGAACATGTAAATATGTCAGCCAGTTATTAGGGAAAATTGCTTTTAATGTTCATCTAATGTAGCTTTAAACTATTATAAGCTACTAGAACAGTGATGATCCTCAAAGAAATCTTTTGTTAGATATGTAATAAAGATTCTTTAATAGTTTATCTCTTCATGAGTACAACCTTTGACAATCAATCATGCATCTTCGTGTCTTAACGCTTATATCAGGATTTGGTTTAGTTATGAACACTCTTAGGTAATTCAATCAAATCCCAAACGTTATACGAACACATAAAATCAATTTTACTATAAAACTGTTTTATTCCATTAAGAATATTGATTGACACTAATGGCTTAATTTGAAGAGATAGGATCAGTAAACATTTCCAAAATCCATTTCAACTTCAGTTAGGGAGGCTATGTAATCATCAAAGTTAGTAGGCTTTTAAACCTAGATGACCTCCTGAGTTGATTATTGGGTTCATTAGAAGTTTCAGTTTTATGGATTAGCTCTTGGTTAGGTTGCTATCATTTTCAGGATTCTAAGTTCAGGATTCTAAGTTTGTAAGAGTTAGTGCAGTATGGTGTACAAGAGGTGTAATCGGAGTTAAATTTGGAGTGAAATTTAATGACACTCTTCCCCCCGCCTCTTGTATTCCTTGCAAATCATAATAAGGACTCTGACTGCTCCCACTGACCTTAGGAATCTTTAGGAACTCAGCATGCTTAGGGTCAATACTTAACGACCAACAAATTCTAATAGAGAAAACAAATTAATGACGTTAGTCGTTGTGATTTCTCTTGTTGAGGATTATGTTAGTTTATGTAAGAAATCTAATTGTGCCCACAATTAAGCAACAATGAAACTTTTGTAAGAGTAGCATTAGATTTTAAGGAGACAAGTTATGATAGAACAGTGTCAAGATGGAGCAGTGTCTTGTACAAGAGGTGTAAATTTAGGTAACGTAAAATTTTCACTCCCCCACCTCTTGCAACTATTGCAAGTTATTATTAAGACACTTAATGCTCCCACTGATCTTTAATATCTCTAGAATGCTACAAGAGAAGTTTCAATGAGGTACGTGACGCGGGAACCTATCATATATATGTTAGACTTTATTTGATTTCTTTAATGTCCAGATATCATAAGAAACTTTAGGGACATATTTAATAGAAATCTTATGAAGTATATATATGAATAGACTTCTTCTAAGACCGTGTCCCATATGCGACAAAATTTAGATACAAGTTGATAGTCTGTTAAAATGATAAATGAATTATGTCTGAATATTCCATTTGGAATAAGTTCCACGAATGTCAATGAATGACTTATGATGGACCCATACTTATTCCTTAAGCCAAGTTATATTTTAGGGCTTTAACGTCATGATTTGAAATCACTTAGAATGAGATTAGTTGAATAATCATCCTCATTAACCATGTCATGATTTCTCATGAATTTTGGTTATAATGGATGAAATTTATAAGTCTCATTTTCCTTTTGTCAAATTCTCATTTGCATGATGACAAAAGTTGTGAAAGTGTAAGGTATCATCTAGTTTCATCTTAGTAATGTTTCTATCCAGATATTTAGAACAAATAAGATGAGAGTTTAAGGTAAGTGTGACTTTATGTTGACTATGCAAACCTCACAACCTTCATAACATTGCTTAATTATGATACTATATTCTGATTAATTATCAGAATATGTAAGGTATCGAAAAGCTTTGTTAAAAGACTGCTTATTATGGTTCTTATAGTCTTAACATTTAGTTTTGTCACTAACTCTCATGTTAGTTATTTGTTGACTTCTGGTAAGGAAACGTTTAAAACTAGAGTCAACTAATCATGTGTTAATTGGAATATTAAAATTACCAGACTTAAATATCATTAATAAGTGACTATCTAATTAATTTACCCAACTGTTCTTTAGAATAATGGATAGTCTCGTTGCTTATGTCTAGTCTAATGACATAAGTATGCAGTGAGATTTTCCCTTGAAGAACCTTAAAGTTGGAATTAGCACTTGTAATTTGTCTATGGACCTTAGAACAATCCTCTTTCAAAGTATTAGTGGTTGTAAGGTGAGTAACAACTTATTTTCCAGCTTTAAACATTTATTTCTTTGTCCATATGTTGCTTATCAACACACTCGTTATACTTTGGTACTTTTGAGTGTTATAGTTGATTTATAAGGCATCAAATTGTACACGTGAAAATCTTAGTGTGTAATGTACTGGAAACTGTACTTATTTCCATGCGTAAGCCCTTAACTTTATGGGTCATGGTATTGTACATTATTATGTATTCACATATACCACTTAACTTTATAGTTTAGAGTTTCAAATGAAGGCATGCATCTTAGGAATTCGTATGATTATTCCACAATTATAGATTAGTCTTAGGAAAGACTTAATCTGGAATACCCTTTTAGTGACAGCACTTATGTTAGAGAGTTCTTGATTATCATAAGAGACATCATGTTCGATCTATCCTAATCATCATGCTTTACTTTTCTTCTGTAGTACTTTATCAGAAGAGAGCAGTAGGATTATCGTGTCATAAGAGATAATCAAGGGTTTAATTTAAGAGCTAATTCTTATAGAAACTTTAAGCAAAACATATTAGATTTAGGAATTAGAGTGGATGAGATATAGATTTATAGAAGAAAAATTATAGTGAGTAAAAATTATGGGTACTTGGAAATAAGGCAGACGAAATGATCATAAAAATTAATTAAGGATCATTAATATAAGGATCATTATGTGAAGAGGTTGTGATATGTCTATTACTAACATCAAAATAATAGACTTATTTAAAGTTCTACTTAAACGAAGACAAAACAGCTTTGGCCAGAAGTGTAATCATTTAAGCATATGTGCAAAGTGGTTGTAACAAATCAGCTTTGGCCAGAAATTGAGACAATCACTTTAGTTATGCACTTGTTGAGTATGCCATCTATGAATGAATTAAATCAGCTTTGGCCAGAAAATAAGACATTCATGCTTATGATGCACACACAACATAGCTTTCGTAATACTTGAATGATAAGTAGATGTATCAAGTCAGCTTTGGCCAGAAATGATATATCAAAAGCTCATTCAAGTTAAGCCATTTTGGTTTTGTAAAACATTATCTGATCCTTATTAATTAACTAAATATTTACAAAAACCAGTTATTTAATAGCAAACCACCCGTTAGCGCGGATCGAACTGAGTTATGAGATCTCGAGTCAGTTATGAGGTCTCGAGTCAGTTATGAGATCTCGAGTCGCAACCTTAAAATAATGAGGCTTCGAGTCAGGTCTCGACTGAGTTATGAGATCTCGAGTCAGTTATGAGGTCTCGAGTCGCAACCTTGTTGTCTCGAGTCGGAACCATGATCTCAACTACTATATCTTATGAGATCTCGACTCATGATGAGGTCTCGAGTCGCAACCACGGTCTCGAGTCGCAACCTTATGGTCTCGAGTTATGACCTTATGGTCTCGAGTTATGACCTTATGGTCTCGAGTCGAGACCTTTGTCTCGAGTTGTAAACTTTTGAGACCTTATGGTCTCGAGTCGAGATCTGTTGGTCTCGAGTTGTGAAGATTTAAGGACCTGATGATTTCGAGTCGAGACCTTATGGTCTCGAGTCGAGACTGATGGTCTCGAGTCGTAATCTGATGGTCTCGAGTCCACTGTTGATAGCTGTTTATTGTGATAACATAACTGAAAATTCGAAAATTAAGAATTGCGATAGAGTTTCCTATTATAACATTGAACTAATTTTATCATAAAATTTCGAAAATCATAATCTGTTTATCTTATTAACAGATTTCGAAAAAAACTTATTAGATAAAATAAGATCAAATTAGGAAAAACATTACACAATTCAAAACACATTCCAAAACATAAGGGAAATTTCGAATTTTAACTAAGAACATTATGAACCCTAAAACATAAAACATGATTCTGGAACCCGAAACCTGAATTTTTAAGGTTTTCTAAAACAGATTTCGGTCATAAACATAATCCAGTTAATTTCGAACCACTGATTAAACATTCTTTTCCCGAAAACGGTGATCTCGAGTGGTCCTTTATCACTCGAAACCAGCTGTTATGTTTATAAAGTTTATAAAATTCTGTTTTCATGATTTCAATTCCAGAATAATGAATACGAAAACAGAACTGACTAATCAACATATGCTCTGATACCACATGTTGGATCAGTTCTGTTTGAACATAATGGAAAACATGAAAACATACCTTTGATTGCATCAGCACAGGTTAGCAGAGAATCCAGATGGAGACGCAGCAATTAAGGTTTGACATGATTGTCATCTTGGTCTGGTTCCTCCTTAGGGTGCTGACTGATGATGGGGACTAAGAAAACCGAAAAGGGTATCAGTTTGGAGAGGAGGTCGAATTGTGATGTTAAGCTTATGGGGTGTGTCTAATTGTGTAACCGAGTAACCCTTTAACCTCCACATAATTCTCCTTATATAAGCACCCAGGAGGAAACCTAATTAGTTAATAAGGGTAATATGGTCCATCAACAATTACCAACTAATTATTTAATAGGTTATAATATATTTTAATCTATATTATGTAAATGATTATAATGGCTATAGATTAAATATTAATACATAATATATTTAATCTTACAGTTAAAAGGTTGAGAGGTTCAATACGCGCGAACTCAAGTGAACAGTAAAAAAGACAAGCACAGTGTCCGGTCACATCAACACTTAACGTGTGAACCATTTCTGCACAGACAGAACATGTGCACAGAGAACAACCTTTTATCCGCAGGTCTAAAGCCTCCAACCTCCAAACGGGTAATTCCTCCACTGTAGCCTTGGATCCATGGTCACGAGCTTCCTCTTATAGAATACATCTTATCTATAAGTACCAGCTCCAACAACCATATCAGGGACACCAGGTCAGTTGAGCTAACTCTCTGATCTTCTCTCCTCTCTTGAGAACAAGTTTCATACTTGCTTCTCTTCTTCACTTCAAACAGCATTGCTTCGCTAACAACTTCATTCCGGCTTGAATTCCCTTCAATCCAGAATTGAAAGCGAACAATAAACAAGTGATCCAACCCCACGTGCTACAAACGTGGGAGGACCCCACAACCTGCGTTAGGCTAATCGAAACCCTTGAACCCTTTTACCCAGGAGATATCGCTACAGGCCTTGGTCTTGTATTTGTTGCATCAATAAGTTGGCGCCCACCGTGGGGCTACGCCGCTTACTTTATCTTAAAGACCAGTTGTGTAGCTCCATTTTCTCTTTACATCATGTCTGAGAGCGAATCTCCCGACAAGGTAAATCAGGTGCCTAACAACACCGATTTAACACCAAATTCTGGTCGGATCTCACCGGTCAGATCTACACCTCTTTCTACTCCCGGAAGTACTCCAATGGGAACTTTTTCCCGGAGTTCACCTCTTTTCATACACCAACCCCATCTCGATCAGGGGTTGCATCTTCTCAAATCGGTGCAATGCGTACATCGAAATACATATATCTAACACCCGAGGGAGTAGCTAGAAATTCCTCACAACTGAGATCTTTTCTCAACTAACATGTGAGCCTAGAAAGGAAGAAAAGGGTAAGAATAAGACTAAATTATGAGAAGTCTAAACCCTCATTAACACCTGGCCCTCCATCTCTTCCTTTTAGCAGCTCACGTTTAGCCACATCTTACATTAAAGCTGGCTCTGGTGTGACAGACCAACCACTCAAGCCCTTTAGCTTTTGGGGAGGCCTAGTCCAACCGTTTTTCCCTTATTTACCTCCCAACCCGTTACAGCCGGTGCATGAAACCACTCTTGATCAATTATGGCGGTCACCAGCTTCAGGTGTTCCTCCTCCCATTGCTACTTCGTGGTAACAAGCCATTGCCACCATGTCTTTGGCTCGAGGTACGGTCATGAGCACATCCATGGGAATGCCTTATACAGTACCATCAGAAAGCCTTCAAGGCTTTAACCTTATGACCCAGCTGATGACACAGATGATAACATTTTTTATGAGTACCATCAGAAAGCCTTTAAGGCTCTAACCTTATGCCCTAGCTGGTGACACGGATGATGGCATAATTTCCTTTGCAGCACGTGAAAGCTGGATGATGACACAGAAAGCCTTCAAGGCTTAACCTTAACTTCATCAACCAAGTGCCAACCACTCACCAGGGTACCTTAAACGGTAACCCAGCTTCAAGGGTAGTAAAATACCTCTCGAAACCCTACAAGCCCAACAACTTGTCCTGCTTCTCCCAACAAATCGTAGATTACGAGTTTCAAACCTAGATAAAGATGCCATCACGGTACTGAGGACCACCTCCAAATCTTCGCCGGGGCTGCAAAAATAGAAAAAATGGCCCAACCCCGGATGTTGTCTCATGTTCATGCGAACCCTTGAAGGATCTTCACGCATATGGTTCAATGACCTTCCTGAACAAAGCATTCAGACCTTTGACGATCTTAGCAAAGGTTTCCCGTAACAACGTGATAATGAAAGTCTCAGAGACTTGACTAAAAGGTACAGGAAGGAAGGTTTAACTTACGGCAATAAAAAGATTAGGGTTGCAGGGTTCACGAACGCTAAATTCCAAATGTCTCATGATACTTCAATAAATGCCTGCCCAAAACCCTTGAAGAAGCACTCAAAAGGGCTGAAGCCCACATTCGAGGAGAATAAGTTGTAGACATCAAAGAACAAAATAAAAGACTCTTAACCGGAGCTTCCAGTATGGCTCTTATGACAAACGGTTCAAAGGTTCGGATTCCAGAAGGCCTGAAGGCCGGAACCCTCCAAGCCGAGAAAAAATCATAAACTTTACAGCCTTAACCAAGGCTCCACAGTAGATCTTGGTAACCGAAGAGGTAAAACACAGCTTCCGACCTCCTCAACCTTTGCCAAAAAAACAAAAGATTGGAAAAAATTAAACCAGTATTGTGAGTTTCACGAATAGAAAGGTCACCATACCAATAATTGCTTCCAACCCAAAAAGAGGATCTAAAAAGCCGTCAAGTCCGAACTGGCTCACTTGGTTAAAGGGGTCAAGGACAAAATGGTTGAAGAAAAAAGTAGGAAGTGAACATGGTCGACCTTAAAAACAAAGCTTCCCACAAACGCCATCATTTCAAGGCATGGGAACGTCAATATGTTTGCTTCCCACCACCAGAAGGAGAGTTGCTTTCAAACCCTCTGGTGATGGAAGCCAACATAGGAACCATCAAGACACAAAAGGCTTACATTGACACTGGTGCAACCACCAAAGTCATGCTTGAGAAATGCTTTAACCCTCTCAGCAACGATGAACGTTCAAAGCTTCAACAGTCTGAATCCTCCATCGAAGGTATCGTAGACATACCTATCAAGCCTTTAGGCCAAATAACCCATAATGTTTGTTCAACGAGAGAACAAAAGGACGAACCGAACAACTCACTTTTGCGGTGATCAATATCCCTTCCAACTATGATATCATCACAGGAAGGCCAGGGCAAAGTATGTTCGGAATGGCAGTTTCAGTTGGTCAAGGCACTGTGAAGTTTCCCACTGAAAAAAGGATAGCAACCCTTCAACCTACCTAAGAGGCTTTTGTGGTTGAAGGGGAAAGCTTAAGAAAGAACGAAGACGATGAACAAGGGCTGATCATAAACCCAAAATATCCTTAGCAAAGGATAAGGGTGAACACTAACCTCTCTAAAGAAACCCTCTCGTACCTTGAGAAGTTGCTCTTGCACTATGTTGATATATTTGCTTGGTGCCCAGAAGATATGACCGGCATCCCTCGTAGCATTATTGAAACATGAGTTATGGATCCCACCTGATAATAAGCCCATCATACAAAAGATGGAAAAGCTAGTTCTAGCCAGAATCCTTCGAGAGGTCAAGTATCAATCATAGGTGGCCAATCCCGTAATGGTTCGAAAACCCGACAAGTCTTGGAGAATGTGTATCAATTTTAAAGACTTGAACAAAGCACGCCCAAAGGATTGCTACCCGCTGCCCGAGATAGACCTCAAGAATAACTCGCTCACAGGCTTCCCATTCAAGTGTTTTCTTGACACCTAAAAGGGTTACCATCAGATCCTAATAATAATAATAATAATAATAATAATAATAATAATAATAATAAAAAAGATGAAAAAAAAAACTACATTTCACACTGATAAAGGTATATCTTGCTATCAAAAAATGCCTTTTGGTTTAAGAAATGCAGGTGCCACTCATCAACGTATAGTTGACAAAGCGTCTTCCGGACAAATCGGCAAGAACATCAAAAGCTTATGTTGAAGATTTGGTGATCAAGAGCAAAACGGAATACCAAATGCTCGATGACATACAAGAAACTTTCCAAAACCCGAGAAAGATCAACATAAAGCTCAATCCAGTCAAGTGCTCGTTTGGTTTTGAAGAAGGCAAGTTTGTAGGGCACATCGCGGGGAAACAAAGCATAAAAGCCAACCCTCAAGGGATGTGCTAACAAGAAAGACTTTCGATGGAAAGCTTACAGCTTTGAAGCGTTTTACCTCAAAAAGAAGCCTTCAACCAAATGAAGCAACACTTGGCTTCACTCCCAGCCATTTTGGCTCCGGGAACAGGAGAAACAATCTCTGTCTATCCACTCGGTTGCTGAAGAAGCCATAAATACGGTCCTGACCATCAAACGAAACAAAGTTCATATACCAGTTTACTTTTTCAGCAAAACTCTAAAGCTAGCAAAGACCAAGTATCCTCCTTTGGAAAAACTTGCTCTAGCCCTAGTCCAAATAGCCAGAAGGCTTCGAAGGTATCTTCAGGCACACCTAATACAAGTAGTCATTGATCAACCTATCAGGAATGTGCTTGAAAAACCAGAAATATTTGGACGGCTAGCCAAATGGGCTGTTGAACTAGGTGAACATAAAGTCACTTATGTTCCAAGAAAAGCTCTCAAAGCTCAAATCTTGGCTGACTCACCTTGTAAGTCCCTAAAGAAGCCACAACAGAAGTTAATATAACCACCGCTGAACCCTTCAACCCTGATACCTGGAAGCTTTTTACCAACGAGGCTTCCAGTATCGAAGGTTCAGGGGCTGGTCTAGTTTTAATCAACCCTGATGGGTTAGAATTTACATATGCTCTTCGACTTGAATTTCATACCACCAACAATGAAGCCGAGTACGAAGCATTGATCGCTAGGCTAAAACTAGCCAAAGAAATGGGGGTCCAAAAGCTTCAAGCCATCACAGACTCCTTACTTGTCTCAAGTCAAGCAAATGACAGCCACGTAACAAAAGAGCCAAACATGAAGAAATACCATGATAAATCAAAGGAACTGATGAACACATTCCAAACATGTACCATCAAACAAGTTCCAAGATCCCAAAACAAGAGAGCTGATGCCTTAAGCAAGCTTCCATCTCTCACATTCGCCCATCTCACCAAGAAGGTACTAGTCGAAATATTGAAAACCTCATCAATTCAAGAACTTGAGGTTCAAGATGCGATCACTGAAGAAGGGCCAAATTGGATTACTCCAATTGAAAAGTTTCTCAAAAATGGTGAATTACCCAATGACCAGATAGAGGCTGAAAGGGTTCACATCAAATCATGGCAGTATGTGTTGCAAGGAGAAATTATTTACAAAAAAGGTTACCTTGCACCACTACTCCGATGTGTTAGCCCAAAACAAAGCCAACATCTGATCAAGGAAGTACACGAGGGAATATGTGGGGCTCATTATGGTCCAAGATCTATGAACCTTAGATACTTATGACCCTCTATGCACCAAGATACCACTGAACAATTATGAATATGTGAATACTGCCAGATACACGCACCGGTACCCAAAAGTCCTAAACACGATCTCGTTCCCATCCCTCAGCTTGGCCACTCCACAAATGGGAAATGCATATTGTCGGTCCATTCCCACCGGCCAAAGGAGGAGTGAAATTTTTATTGGTCGCCGTAGATTATTTCACAAAGTGGCTAGAAGTCAAGCCGCTAGGAAAAATCTCGGGCAAACAAGTCATTGACTTTGTATGGAAAAACATCACTTGCCGCTTTGGGCTTCCAAGGGTACTTATCGCAGATAATGGCAAACAGTTTGCCGAGAAGCCTTTTAGCTCATGGTGCAAAGAGTTCAGAATCACACAAGCGTTTAGCTCAGTGGCCTATCCCCAATCAAACGGCCAGATTGAAAGAACAAACCAAAACATTGTGAAGGGGATACAAACAAGATTGGGAAGACACGATACTCAGTGCTTGAAGAGCTTCCCAGAGACTTATGGGCAATTCAAACAACTGAAAAAACAAGCCACAAGAAAACACTTTGTAGCCTGGTATTTGGGTCAGAAGCTTTCATCCCGACAGAAATAGGAGTTACCACACAACGAACACTCAACGTTAACCTTGAGGCAAAACAGGCTGAAACCATGCTAAACCTGGAACTCCTAGAAGAAGCCCGTGACCAAGCCGCTATAAAGGAAGACAAATATAAGCAAAAGATGGAAGCTTATCACAACACTCGAGTGAAACATGAACGATTCAAACCCGGAGACTTGGTCCTCCACAACAACGAAGCAAGGAAGAAAGAAAGAAAATCAAGCCAAACTTGGTCCCAAATGAGAAGGACCATACACCATTCTCGAAAAAGCACAAAAGAGGATCATACAAGCTTGCCGATACACAAGGCAAAAAGCTTCCTTGCCACCGTAATGGCAAAAACCTTAAAAGGTTCCATGTGTGGACAGAATGTTCTATGTTCCATCTTTCCTTCGTAATCAAAGTGCACCTTTTATAAATAAATGATGTTTTTTTCTATCAAAATTTGTCTTTTCTATCCTATAATCAGGTTGAGAACCTAGCAAAACACTCCATGGCAAGGGCCATGTAAGGGGATGAGCTCCCAGGCCACATCGCTCAATAGGTTCAAGGGTTGAATGGACCTATATACGGGGTGAGTTCCTAAATCAATCCAACTCCATGAGACCATTGAACAACTTTAACTTGTCTCATAGACAGGTCTGAACAGCCTTCACCAAATGTTCCTTAAGCCGTAGAAAGTTTTCCTAAAAAGCAGATCATAACCAACAGGCTTACGAACCAAGATCAAACTAAGGAAAATGATAAATAGGATAAGTGCGATGTCTTATTGTTAAAAATACCAAGGCTAAGTGACTGCAGCACTGAACCCTTCAAGGTATAACTAACATAAAGACAACACAAAACCAACAAAGACAATTCCCTAGACATAAACACAACAATACAAGGTTGTATGCAACTTGGTGACCAAAGTACAAAGCAAAACACCAAGTCACAAACAGCAAACGACAACCGGAAGCCTCGAAGGCTTTAAGCTACAAGTATCTAACCAAGCTGTCTTACAAAAACATACAACAACATTAAAAAATCATCAACACATAAGGAAAGAGTGGAATAAAGCACTAAACACATCGGTTTTAAACACAAGGCCTTAAGGGTCATAAACTTAACATATTGATCAAAAGCCTTGAAGGCTACCAACTACCAAAGGAAACCTTAAGGGTTCCCCTAAAACCTACTTGTGCACAACACATCACATAACAATGTTCGACATGCTAAGAAAGCTATGAATTAAGGTTTCTTCTTCACTTAGCAACGTCATGGATGGTAGACTTTGATGCATAATCCTTCTTCGAACCTCTATCATCTTGGGTCTTTTTAGCCTTCCTCTTTTTCCTCCCTACTGCACCCCCTGCCTCGGAGGCTTCAAGGCTTGAACCCTTTGAGCCCTCACCACCTTCAGAACACGTTTCCTCGCTATCTCCGAAGCAAGGACGTTTCTTCGAGAGGGACTTCAACACTTCGTTACAAACAACCTCATTAAGGCCCTTGGGTTTTAGCTCCTGCAAGACAGGCAAAGGTTTACCAAAACACTTGGAGACTTCACCCACATAAGGGTAAATAATATGCCCTACCTTCAAAACAGTTTCCTTGAAGACTTCGAAGGCTTTGGGATGAAAAAGAGAAGACGTTTCCTGAGGCTCCCCAGGTTCACAAAGCTTTGTAACCAGCAAATAAACCTTGGTGTCTCCCATGAGCAAGAAGCTCGTTGTACACATCACCCAAGACTTTTTGAATTTCGACGAATGAAGAAGATAGGTAACCACTTGCTGAAATCCATGCTCAGTGAGCCATTTATTATCACTAGTTGCCTGGGCAAGTGAAGCCTTTAACCCTTCTTTCTCCTCTAATAAGGCTTTTTTCTGAAGCTCCAAGGTAGCCTTATCGACCCTGACTTGAACCTTGTCAGCCTCCAAGAGTTTTTCCAATTCAACCATATCAGTCTTGTGCGGGAAGAAAACTCCTAAAAAACTTCAAACAACAATGCTTTCTCCTTCTTAGCGTAGCCCTCAGCTTCTTTCAAAGCAACCATTGAAGATTTCATCTCATCCCTCTTCTTCGAAAAGACTTCATATTCTTGCATCCTTTTTCGAAATCGGGATACACCCTCAAGAAGCAAGGTAGCAAGGTTGCAAGCACCCATCATCATTTTCGAAATCATCAGTTCATTGTACACAGATGAGCAAGAACCTCGAACAGTAGGAGGAGAAAAATGGGTAAGAACATCCTCACAAACGGATGAAGGCTTGAAGCTGTCACCAACTGTGACCCTCCAATCCAGCACATAAACCTCTTCTGGATTAACAGTGACGGAACCTTCACCACCCTTCCCGAAACCCTTCAAGCTCACAACCTTCTTACCCGCTGCTTTACTCTCCTTACCAATCACCAAGGACAACTCCTTGTCTTTTCTTTTATTTATTTTCCCTCAACCCCAACTTCCAAGTCGTCTGAAGCCTCTACGTCATGGCTCAGTTCCACTGGATCAGAAGCCGATGGATGGTCAGCTACCTTTAACACACGTCGGGTTAAACAATGGCTAGAAGCTTTGGAAGCACCGACCCTAGTAAAGCGTTTGACATTTGGAACGTTCACATAGCCTGAACCCTCGAACCTGTATTCAGCACCTCTGGCAACAACATCTTCGCTGGAGGTAGCCTCAACATCCCCAAACACAACATCAGAGGTATCACCACTCTTGATAAAGCATAAGGCAAAACATCATACCCTGATCATACCTCATGAGCACAGGGTCACGATCCGGCTTGTCCCACAAGGTGCTCACACCCATCAACACTAAAAGGTGTTTAGGAAAGGGACGAAGCCTTGAAGGACACTTCCTAATGGCTTTTAACAACCAACCATCTAGTTCAGACTCAAATGGCTTAAGCTTGTTTAACATAGCATCAGGGTGCCTCCAAACAAGCTTGAAGGAAACAATGGACTCAGAAATCCAGAAAAATCGGTCCTTCCAAGAACCAACGGTAGTAACCATTGAGGAAGTCAAACAAACATCAACTTGGGATGTCTCAAACGTGACCCAATCGTCAAGAAACATCGGAACAACAATGATGGGTCATACCCTATCACAAGATCTCAAAGTGTAAAGTCCCAGCAAGACCTTGAGGACGCAACTGACCAAACGACACACGATAATACTCTAAAACATTCAGAACAAAGACCGGAAACGGATGACGCAAGTTGGAAAACTCAGCAATAAAGAGCAATCGAACCAACGGGACACTAATCGATCGATTTGCCAAAACCCAGAGCCACCGGATTAAACTTTAGATCGATCCCCCATTCTTTACAAAAAGCCTCAACTTCCTCTTGAGTAAGACAAGTTGAAGCCTTAAAGCCTTAAAGCCTTCAAGCCTTAAAACCTTGAAGCCTATCACATCTACTATCATTCCGAAATTCAAATCTCAAAACTCAAACGCCTTAAAGCCTTGAAGCCTTTAAGCAATAAAAAATGATGTGTAAAAGTCAGAAGCATTTGAGCTTACACCCCAAACACCTCTGACTTGGGGGGCTGACGACGGGGGTAGCCCAAATCTCAATAAAATGACTAATATACATAACAGCTTAAAAGGTTAAAAGATTGAGAGGTTCAATATGCGCGAACTCAAGTGAACAGTAAAAAGGACAAGCACAGTGTCCGGTCACATCAACACTTAACGTGTGAACCATTTCTGCACAGACAGAACATGTGCACAGAGAACAACCTTTTATCCGCAGGTCTAAAGCCTCCAACCCCCAAACGGGTAATTCCTCCACTGTAGCCTTGGATCCATGGTCACGAGCTTCCTCTTATAGAATACATCTTATCTATAAGTACCAGCTCCAACAACCATATCAGGGACACCAGGTCAGTTGAGCTAACTCTCTGATCTTCTCTCCTCTCTTGAGAACAAGTTTCATACTTGCTTCTCTTCTTCACTTCAAACAGCATTGCTTCGCTAACAACTTCATTCCGGCTTGAATTCCCTTCAATCCAGAATTGAAAGCGAACAATAAACAAGTGATCCAACCCCACGTGCTACAAACGTGGGAGGACCCCACGACCTGCGTTAGGCTAATCGAAACCCTTGAACCCTTTTACCCAGGAGATATCGCTACAGGCCTTGGTCTTGTATTTGTTGCATCAACAATATATATCACCATCAATACTTTTTTTTGAATGGCCAATAAATGCTCCAAATGGACTACTGGCGAAATTCACCACATCGGGATACACTCGCCTCCAAACCGGGGAAAACTCTCACCTAGGGCCGAAGCCCGTGAACACTCGCCCGAAGGCATGACAGTGAAGTGAGGTAAAACCCGCTCAGTTCAAGGATCGAACTAGCGATCTCCACTTATTCGCCTAGTCTTCCATCATCACCAGGTGATGCATAAAATAATGGGGATGGTAGGAATCGAACTTGGGTCCCTTAGAACACCAACTCTCTCCTTTACCATTCCATCACCACCTCATTGGCTATCACCATCAATACTGACATACTGTTGTTGTTGTTATTATTATTATTATTATTATTATTATTATTATTATTATTACATAGTACTGTTAAAAAAAAACCTTGCTATTATTACATAAAATATGGAAGTAGAAGATATATTATCTAAAATGACAATTAGTTTAGAGTAAATTACTTTTATAAACTAGTAATAAAATGTATTTAATATTCGAGCTCATGTAAACCAGGAGGTCACACTACTTTTTAGAGTAAATTGCAATTTAAGTACCTGAAAATGTTGGCGATGTCAAATCGAGTCCCTAAGATGAAAATGTTGCTACCAAGGTCCCCGGTGTCGTAAAAGCGCTACATGTTGACCCCCCCCCCCCCAGTTTTCTACTTATCCTTAAACGTAACCGGGTTATTGGGGAGACTCAACATGTAGCGCTTTTACAATCCGTCTAAAATACGTTTCTTTTTTCATACGGCACGTCTAAAATTCGTTGTTGATGTTATTCAAGGTGTAACATTTTTTATTCTTTAAATTATTCATCTTTCACGTGGATGAAGTGAAACGATACCATAAATGCTTAAGGTGTCAAAAACTAGTAAAAAAAACACATGCTATTCTTTAAATTATTTTGCATTTAAGAAACAACTTTAAAAAAAAAACACGTCTCTAACTTGTTTGTCTAAAGATAATTTATTTTTCTCTAGAAAAATACAGATAGTATTCTTTAAATTATTTATCAAACATTATTTTTTAATCATTGGCGTTTTACAAACATTATAGTCAAATAATGTTTCTTGATTTCCAATCTCAATCACCCTCTTCGAGATATTGCTGAATATCATTAAATTATTAGTATGTAAAATGACGTATTTTATTTTATTATATTATAAGTATATAAATATATCAACTAGAGGATGTATTTGCTTCACATGTTGGCAAATTTATTCATGAATGTAGGTCCCACGGTTCCCATATCCTGGCATGCCAAGTGTCCTTTCTTCTAAATTTATCAGGTGTGTTTTATGTGAAATTGTGAATCAAGTAAAAATCACAATACTCATATCATATAGATACCATGACAAAATGAATAAATAAAATAAATAAGTAGAGTGATATATGATAGATGGACAATTGGACAGAGTATAAAATAGAAGGAAGAAACTTAGAAAAATATAGGAAAAATCTAAACTCTTAATCAAGTCAAAACAACTATAAGATGTTGTGACAAATTTATAACTATATGTGTTGGTGCCTAATCCGCACCGGGAAGTGGCAAACTAGAGAAGCACCAAGATCCGGTTCAGATTCCTCCTCTTATTGTTGTGATGTTGGTTCCTCTTGTTGGATCACGTATTGAAGGCTCCATCCACAAGAAAAGCTCGTTAAGGGCTCCCGGGGGATTTCTCTAAGGGCACTCTGAAGCTCAAATGAGAATCATCTCAGAATGAAAAATATAAGCATAAATATATAATATAATATAGAGGGAGGGAGGGTGG